>CM032659.1:19587673-19606452 GCA_019095985.1 Streblospio benedicti
GTGTAACCTACTGACTGCCCCATCATCCAATAAAAACAATGCTCCACGCGCAAGACGAATCATTCCTTGGTAATCATTCAATTACCTCGTATATTACTTGACCTGTCTGCTCACGCTACATAACGAAAACTGGGGGCTGGATGGACTCGCCCAGTGTAGGGATAGACGGCTGGGGTATGGGGAAATTAGCAACATTGCAATGGACTTGAAGGAATGAACGCCGTCGTTGTGGTGAAATGGCATTTGCAAAGATTGCCATACGGACAAACTTCCACTGCTTCCAAACGCTACTAAAGACAGCAATAAATAACACAATTATGTTTCACTACCTCTAACCTTCATGTCCTTAGACCACATTGAACCTGCTAAAATAGGTCAATCTTCTATCGAGGCCACTAGGCTCGGTGAGGCTAGAACCATGCGTGGTTTTAATACAAAGGCTACACCATACACATAGGCCTCGTCCTCATATGTACACTCATGTTCCCGTCTATTCGAATTATGATTCTGAAACTTGGCAGCAAATAAGTCTATGAAGAAATGCTTACGTACAGAAGTACCTCACTGACGTCCAGCTTGAGTCTTTCCCACAGTTGTCTAATTAGAAAGTTGGTCTTTTTAGGCATGTTCGGGCAGTCTTTTGTCCTTTTATCGAGGAGGTCTCTTTACAAATGGTCTCAATCGGATATATTGAACAGATTATTCTCTAAAATAAGCTCAATACTAGCATACCATGCATATTAAAAACACCCTCAGCCCCTGTTCACCTCATGCGCATACGCATACGGGGAAACCCCAAACGGTATTGTTGACACTATTGAGACCGATGTGACCCTCCATCATCATAACGTCACCTGCGATTGACTCAGTGTGCCGATTACAGAACCATCCGTCAGCGGGCCAGATCAGGGGACACCCCATTTACTCACTTCTGGAGCCCGGTGGGTCATAGCATAGTGTATTGTACACCTTCGCATTTTACTTTGCGTACTATAAATAGGGTTTTACCTGTTGCATATACACTGTGATGCTTGTATACTGAATTCGTAACATTTTATGATACTGCTTATGAGACTGGATATAATTGGTGTGAATATGGAAGTCTATAGCAAGAATCATTAAAACTACCTAAAATTATTCGACAAATTCAACAAGATCCAGAGCACATCTTTCTTTGTGCCCTGAAAATTATATGAAACATTGCTTATCTTTCATTGCATTGCGTTAGTCAATCATCTTTCATGATAATGGTATGACAGGAAGCAATTACTGACACAACAACACTTACCACAAACAATTACACCTAGACCATAGATCTATGGACTTTGGTTTAGCATATACGAGGACGTTGGGGAGTGGTGATGTCAGTGACAAGGTTATCGGACATATAGCAGATTATCCCTTAAATGGTCACAAACGCCTATACACATGATGTAGATTTTCATATTTTCACTAGATTTAACAATATTGGTGAAGTTTTTATTAATATTGCATAATGATATTTTTTGTATAAACACATTCACCAACAATCTAACATACATTACAGCAAAGTAATCATGTGAATATTAACCATGACTTCTGAACAACACATTCTTTTATTTAAGATATCAAACATACATACAGATGTTATATTTGGCTGCAATGATATATAAAACAAAGGCAACCCCCCAAAAATGAAACACTCGGGGTTGGATTGCTTTATCCATAGCATTGTGACGCACTTTATCGATGCTATTACATTATCTACTCTGGATCTGTACACTAAAGCAGGGTCAGGGCTCTACTCTTACAGTAATGATGTAAAGTGATGCTGTACCCTCATTCTTTCACTGTATAAACATTTTGTGGCTTGTGTACTACAGGTGCAGTTGGGGACATTTGCACAGCAAGGCATTAAACACAAATAGGGACACCTTCCATGTGAGGAAACTGCTAAAAGTGTGTCTTAAACAGCAGTTTCTCCTTATTATGATCAGCAAAGATTGTAATCTCCACGGACAGATCCAGAGTAGGGTCCTTTTCCAACCAAAATCTAAACCCCCACACTTACTGTTCCAAACACAACCCTGGATCTGCCAGTATTCTATTGTGTTCATATTGTCACGTAAGACGTTTGTCTACTCTCGGTCAACTAGGTTAGCATCAAATGTTCACCTATTGTATTGTGTGGCCAAGACTTGTTTACCTGGAAGTAAGTTATCTTCCAAGAATTTCCTACACACGACATATGCCATATCTCCCCTCGCTTGTTCCTGCACTCGCATGACCATGTGTCACTTAGCGTGTGACTTACAGCGCGATGTCCCCATCCATATCCCTATTAAATTGACACTATGTTATACAGTCTAGCCTTTCATATCCGTTGCATTGTAGTTTGTATCAACTTGTTTTTCTTGTTATTTTGTATGTCATTGTTTTGTATTTGTTTCACTTTGTGGTAGTCAAATTTGTAATTTTAGGTTGAATGGCTTGCTAATAAACTCGTCAATATCAGGTTCAACTGATGTTGTTATGTTAGCTATTATAGTATTCTTCTGGGTTTTCATTGGCAACTCAACTCACACAGCACCAAATAAAAATAAACATTTCATACTTATAATTATCTCATAACTGCTGACTCTCGGTTGATGTCACTGAGAACACGATGACAGTGTGAAAACATGGTAACCACATTATATCAACAGTATATTTAATTACATGATTTACAACACAGTTATAATTAGAAATAAGTTTTACAAATAAGTTATACAATTCGTTCATCAATTCCCATTCGAACAATCAAATTGAAATAAAAGAGATCTCGTAGACAAAGAGCAACAAAGGAATGTGCCATCTATCTTTGACTCTGTCAATTTATCAAGTGCAAAACCAAAAGAGACTTATTATAGGGAGGTGTTTTATAAAACAAATTACTACAGCAAATAATTGAACTTAGGCCCTATTTGCAGAGAGTTGAGGCCACAGAGCAGAAAATAGAAAGTTTTTTTCTCGTATTCAGAGCACACATATTATTATAAGGGCGTTGCCATTATAAGTATCTGTGATAAAAGAAAACATTTCTCACGTCTGTAGATGCATTTTAGCTACCATCAGCAGATCTACTTTTATGATATCAAGTATCATCTTCATCCCAATGATGCTTAGAGCAATAGCAGACAACAGCAATTGCCCCCTCCCTTGTTTTACTTTTTACTTTTGCAACTTTTGCATACATGTATAAAGCCTCTATCTTGCAGGCACGAATGTTCATCACGAGCTTGTCACTAGTTCGTTGCCACGGAGGAGATTATGGGGGAGAGGATCACATAAGCTCGTTGTGTACAACCGATCAAGTGTTACACGAATAATCACCATAGTAATAGGTGACTGGCAGATCCAGGTTTTTGGAAAAGGGGGCGCGTGCACTTAAGGGATTTCTTGTGGTTTACATTTGGTATGGATGGCAAACATGCCAAAAACGTTATGAAAATAAGGTATTTTGATGGGAAAGGGGGTGGGGCTGGCTATATTCTACATCGCAATTTTGTCCTTTTATATTAATTTCATTTTTATTTAAAGAGTCTCCACTGGTAGATATGGGGCACAAGCTCTCCCATAAAAAGAAGCCTAATCTTCATGGATTTAGCCATCTCTTCCGCCCGTACGAAACCCATCAATTCCATTGGTTGTTTCGCATTTTTCCAGAAAAAAGACCAGCAAAAAGTGGATCTGCCATTGGTTAAACCCCTGCTGCTGGATATGTATTTTTATTCCTATAATCTCTTCCAAATCTAATTTGATGCCGTCGAGCTTAAACTACACACTGCGACATAGGAATGAACTGTAAGCACTGGCAAAACCCTTATGTAATATATACGGCAAAACACTCAGAGTCAGCAATAACACTTTATTTGACAAACTGATAGTGCAAAATCAATGACGTCTTCATTGGCTGTTTGACTTTCCAGACTTATCGTCGATAATTCAGAGGATTGTATTAGTCAACAGCAGGATTATGATTGTTTAGACAGCAGCATTAGCAATGTCAGCATCCTGTTTATTGAGTGGTCTACTGCGGATAGTAGAACCTGTAATTAACAACACCCCTCTATTGCGGCCACCTCTAAGCCAGTTCCTCGGGGTCTGAAACCGTCATAATGAAACCACCACGAGCATCCATACCATCATATGGAGACCAGACATGTTCACCAGGTGGTCTTACTGTTTTATATAGCGTCAGAATGAGAAATGTTGTATTTTCCCCAAACTCCACTTCCATAATCAGTTACATGAACTACACATGATTCGCCCACAGTTTGCCAAAGGTCTTCAATCTAAGGTTTTTGGACAATTTCAATTTAGATATAATGGCCGAGTCGGCCAGGTTTTTTTTCAACAAATGCTAAATTGAGATTTTCATCTCAACTCACATCAAGATATTTGTAAGCTGATACTAACGTTTCAAGTTTGCAATTATCATACATATAAACAGAGAGTTTGTGTATAGCTTAATTTCAAACAGGTTTATGTATATACTTTTACGTGATAAATAAAATTGCTGAAAAGACGCGTTTTAACTACTGTAATAAAGTTTTTTTTATAATAATATATTTGTTTACGATGTATAATAGTGTATAACATGCCAAATTTGGCAGTTTGTCTTTGTTGTAATAGTCAACGAATTCATGTTTTGATGTATGTACAAGGACATTTGACACTTAACTAAAATAATCTACTAGCTTGTAAAAGAAAATTTGGACGGGGCGATGTTAATGACCTAAAGTGGACAATTACGTAGTTTGTGGGTGTTATAGTTGCCATTTAGGTCCATTTTGGTCACTTGTAACAATACGATAAACTATTTCCTTTGAAATGCTGAAAAAGGCATTTTATCTGCCCCAATATCAAATGCAAAATCAAAATGACCAATGGCCGATAATTACACTGTGATAATTATTGATTTTTTTTCATCTTAAGCTATATATTATTTCCCTCTTCACCCACGAACATTAGTGCTGTTAATGTGTGGCTGCTGACTTCAAGACCCCCTCATGAGTTTCCTGTGTCGCTGTGTTAACGAAGCAATGGCGTAAATTATGGCGGAAACCCCCAAAGGGCGATAACGAACTTCGGTGGAAGGAGGTCGATGATAATGAGCCTAGTATTGCAGTATGACCTCCATTAATGACCACCTTTATAGAGACAACGGCCTCTCTAATGAGGTCATTTTCAGTGTAATGGACCTTCATAAAATGAAACACTATAGACGCTGTGGCGACACTGATGGGGAGACCACCTCTCTGCTGTGACCACTTGAAGTAAATTTCAAGTGGACCTTCTATAGTGGTTGTACTGTATCTATGCACGAGTGGTGTTATTCCCTTCACGATTCAGCGCCAGCGAACGGGTGCAGGCAAAGATACCACTCGTGCATATATAGGGTGGTCTTAATATACCATTGCCCTTTATAATCTCTGTATCCCGTGTTAAGATGTATAATAATAACTGTTTTTTTCCTATTGAACACATGTTTTGATCAATAAACCGGATGTATGTAGACATTAAGTATAAATATCGTATAGTTTAACCTACGTTTTATCCGATATGCAAATAGTTATACAATATAAATATAGACACCTGGAAAAATGAAAAAAAAAAAGATAAAATAATTTAATAAAGTCGTGTGTTTTGTGTTTAATGTTTTTTTTTGTGTGTGGGGGGGGGGGGCGAAGTTGATTAACATAATTGAATTATTGAATTAGGGATGCATTCAACATTTGAAAGGAGTCCAAGATATAGTTGAAGACAAAATAGAACTGTGCGGTCCATTTTCTTAGAAATGCGATGATTTTTTAGCTTTGTCAGAGTCGATTGTTTTACAAGCTGACATTTTTCATTTGTCTGGGCTAATTGGAACAATCAATTGTATTTTTATCCAGAATTGGGGTTAATGTATAGTTTTGTAATAATGTCAGGAATTGTGTGGGATAAATTATTATTTGAACTTTTACTTATATTAGTAATTTCATAAGGTCTATACATAGCACATGGTCTTATCTTTTTTGTATTTTTCTATGCTATCGAATAGGTTCTAAAATATTTTCAAAATGTTCTAACTTTCGACATTTTGAACACATTTAGAGCTTATTTAATAGTGTAGAAAAAACATAATGCCTAAATTTGTTACTAAACTCGTAGAAACACACACAGGCTGTTTCTTCAGAGTAGAATGAAGAATCCTACTGCTGGCCACCATTTTGATTAATATTACACGTTCAACTGAATGAATGTATTTCACGAATGAAGAAACCATTTTATTTTTATATACGATCGTCGAAAGGCATCAACATTTATTCAAGATAATATTTATAATTATGCAAGATGGTGAATCAATCATCACCCCAAGTGATAAATCAACAACCTATCGTTCAGAACCCCACCCAATATAACAGTTAAAACATGGAGGATTCAAGACCAGCTATCCAAACAATCAGTACGTTTTCACAATTTCTGATGAAAACATGAAATTAACCAAAAATGGGTGTATGTTCATATAATGTGTCATGCCAAGAGGAATGGATATACAGCAAATTCATAGAAAAAACAATGTCTCATAAATTTGCGGCTTTGTCCACAACAATTTCTCTAAATTTATACAGGTCACACAAAACTGTAAGGCTGGTTGTTTCTTGTTAAAGGATTTGATTTAAGCAAATGGCCCCTTCGAAAGATTTATATCATAATTATATTTTTTTCAAAAAGAAATGTTTCCCTCATAACTTATGATTTTCCGATTATTAGTATCCGTTTGATAGAACATCAACTCATGTTCCGTCTTTATCTATATAAGTAATTTATCACACATAGGGTGGGGTACCACATTTTAACACATATTTTTATAACACTTACAGTGTTAGTTGGCTTCGGAGTAAATCACTTGTGTTTGTGAAGAAATAATCAGTTAACATGATGTCTGCTTTCAGAAAAGAAATATATGTCTATATAGATTTAGTAGTCCGAATTGCCTTGTGTCCCCGCCATGTTTTTAACACTTAAGATGGGGGCTGCCCGTTAGGGTGATGATTGATTCACCACGTTGTTATGGCAATTTTCATTTGATTTAAAAGACTAATTGCTAATGGAAAAATGACTATGATATGAAAACATTGTGTTATGAAACTTAATTGAATTGGAATGACTACTTGTTAATTTTGATTGTCAAACAAGATTTGTTATTTATTGCATAAACTACGTTAGTTCTGCATTATTATATGTGCTAATGATGTATGTATCCTTGAGCCAGTCTATGCTTTTATAATCAGGGCTATAGGGACTTAAGATGTAGTAAGAATTACAATAGGAAGATAACAACCATACGTGTTTATAGTAATGAGGAGTCCTAAGAATTCTTGCAAAAACTTGCAATGTCACTTTCGATTGTACGATTCTGTATTAAAGTTAAAAAGTAATACTAGAAATGTATGTGTCAATGTTCTCTTCTATAACAGAATGTAATTGGTACTTATGCGTGTTTTTACTACAAAACCATCAATCTACGCAATACCCTCTAACATAATTACGGATCACCAGGGGTTAATTACTACATCTATTTTAGAAAACAAGAATTATCATATAATCTATGAATAGGAACAGATGCCTAATGTGAACATGTACAGTTACACCTACTTGGCTAGGTCCACTGTATTGAGGCTCTACTGTACTTATGAAACAAATGGGACACAACTCTATTTGTCACCGCCAGAGGTCGCCTCAATCAACAATCCACGTGCCATCTCCATACATAACCAAATCTGTGAAAATCCATAACCACCAATCACATCACACGACGTGACAGTTTGACCCGATGCCTCATACATACGGTAAAACTTCGCTATTAAGACTGCAATACAGGTGACCTCAAATGTACTATCAGATCTAGGTTTGTGGGAAAAGGGGGAGGGGGTGTACATGAATGGTTGATGTAGATTCCTTGGTCTCAGTATCGACATGGTCTCTTGATGTTTGAATGAGACCGTGATAAATGGTCCAGTTTTAGAGATTGCATCTTTGTAGAGGCAGTCCACTGTATGTGGTAGAACGTGCCATAGAGTTACATTGTAGCAGACCCGATGCTGTGGATCATCTGAATTAGGACCACCAAGGAAATGGCTTTCCATGGTCTCATTAGAGAGGTGGTCTCTGTCTAGAGGTTCACGGGGGTCTCTTTATTCAGGTTTGGGCCTGTAATAAATGGTCTTACTATAGAGATTGTCTCTTTATAGGGGTGGTCATAAGGGGAAGTTCTACTGTATTTATAACCAACTCTCCAAATCGATATGCCCCAGCAATGAAATAACACCCTGTGACAACTGACCTATTGCGGCACATATATAAAGCGCCAAATCGACCGTGTGCAAATGGCAGAGACGAATGGACGCGGCGTTTGTGAAGCACCTTCCCATATCATGGTCTTTAGGGGGCTGCTATATATCATGGTCCACGTGGGGTACAAAAACAGTGCGGGAGAGTCTGGAAAACTTAACTTTATCTTTTTTAAATTCTGGATACTATTACAGGCATGGCCCATGAAGTTGGTTGTAATTTTTAAGGCGAGGTGGGGAGCGGCGCTGAATTTTCTAAAGAAATTCAGTTAGGCAGGGGGGTGGGGGGTCGGTGTGTATGCTGAAAATACTACACACCATGGGCTGCCCCCTTATTTGTCAACTTTGTCCATCATGTTGTTTCTTTGCTACAGTAGGAACTCCAATTAGGACAGCCTCTAGTAAAAACAACCCACCTCTATAATGAGACCGATGTTTTTTTTTCGTTACAAAAATCCTTTATTTGATCCTGCACAAAGAAAACATTTTTGTTGAGACCACGTGGTCGTCACATGACGTTGTAGTATAAAAAATCTAACCATTCAGAGCAACAGGCAGCTTTTAACATACAGTAATCACCTATTGGGTATGCCCAGGTTGATTGAGTGCAGGCACAGTAAATATATGGATGCTGAGGGTTCCATTGATGCATTGCCCATTAGACTGGGGTGATATTAGAAGCATTTTTGTATTAAACCTGAAGCTTACCCCACCAAATTAAAGGCCAACTCATAAACAATATAGTGCACAAGCTTGTAATTACAAAGTACAGATACAATTTCATGCAACAGTGCACATTAGGCGTTTTAAGTCATAAATTATTCGCATGTTTCAAAGTCAGTCAGGTAATTTGCAAAAGGTCACCCAAAATTCATTACAGGAACTACTAACAGTTAATGCTTCCTGTGTATGTAATGGCCATTTAGATAACCTGTGTGTTCACAAAGCATTACACAGAGTTAGTGTACACATTTTTAACAAATTGTCAAGATCTAATAGTTGTAGAGTAGACCTTCAATATAGAAAAACACGCCTGTTTGTGAGCCTATGTTCACATCTTGTTTGATTTGACCATGGCATTAATGGTTGAATAAGCAATCAAAATTAGATTAAAGGAATTGTTTCCAGTCTATTATAAAGATAAAGAAAATGTGCAGGCATAGCAATATATATTTTGATAAATTAATAGTACAGGGTAGCTCACTACTGTTTCTTTTTTTATTTTACCCTTTTTGATAGGCATACGTAAATAATTCTTATGTAAACAAATAATAACTTGTGAACAAGTCTTTACATTTTTTGTTTTCTTACAATATATTTTAAATGTGATTTTTGTGAACCAAAATGTACAAAGATTAGATAAAAAGTTATAGAAAACAGTTATTTCAAAGAAGAGAGTCTTTATTGAATAATATCATCTTGGTCACCCCAGCCTTCAAATCTCGCAATTCGATTTCTAAGTTATAAAGCACTTTTCATTTTGATATGGGTGATAATACGAGATAATGTCAGTGACCTGGTTTCACCGTTCAAGTTTTATAAATAACTTTTATTGACATTAAACATGAACAAATTAAGGGAGGGGCGACTTCGATAAATGTTACTAGATGAAGCTTCTGTTTATTTCAAATAGGTTTATTATCTCAAACTTCCTTTGTTTGTACCTGTACCTGACGTCTTGTCCACATCGTTTATATCAAATAATCACACTAAGATATTTGAATTCCCACATGGATTAGGACAGTTCCTCCTCAATGCATGATCTATGCATAGTGATCCCAGTAAAACCTCTCTTTTAAGACCACCCTCTGGACTTGCCGCACATAGTCTCCATGGAGAGATGGTCAAAATCTAATCCAATGATCTCTTTTCCTGAGTATTTATATTGGGATCATAACGCATGATCTCTCTTACAGAAGTGGTCTCTTCATAGTGTGTTCCTATTAAGAAGTTGTACTTTTATACTATGATATTGTAAGTTTAAAAAACTTCCTATTTATCTTTACATCACACATATTCTGCTTCCATTGACCTCAGTGCACCCCAGTGGTCATATCCTCTCCCTAGTGTCTGGATCATCCTTCATTGTGATGCATGATCCCGGTGCAATGATGGATTCTGGATCAGTTAGCGTGCTATCAGTCACCCTCCAGTCTGACTCCATGAGTGTTTATCCCCTGGGGTAATAAAGTATGAATGTTTTATATCCGGAACTCGGCAGACCACTGGTCATCGTCTATGGAAGGATATTATTATGTATACAGTAGGCCCTACAATTAAGACACCTAGATCCAGAGACAACCTCTATTATAAGACTATTTCTTGCACGCTCAATCCTTAAGAAAGATAGCACCATGAACCTCTGTGCAGAGACCACGTATCTAATGAGACCAATTAAAGCCAGTCAGCTGGGTGGTCATACGTTCTACTGCATGTACATGTACTGTAAGTCAAATGGAGTGTAGTAGGATGTTGCTAGCAGCAATAATAGTGTAATTGTTGTTGTGTTGACTTTTAATTACCATGGAATAGTCTATACACTTGGCTACAATATCCATTGATCCAAAGCACAAGAGAAAAAACAGATAAATAAAATTGTCTATTATTGAAGGCAAAGCATTCATGCCAGGGTATACATATAAAACCTTCCAATTAACTACATGTATACAGATATAATACAGCTGTGAATAACAATCATAACAATGCAGCAAATTTATAATTGCAAAAGACATGCTTTCAGCACAGAAGAAGTCTGCACAACCGCCAATGAAACGTTTCATATTCAGTAGTTTTTTTTATGAAGCCCACCATTGGGCCAAAATCAAATGGAGGTGGTCAATCTGAGAAGATGCATGTTACTCCCTACATGAAAGGCTACCTCCTACACAAATGGTCTTATTATAGTAATTGTGTTGTTGAGGTGGTCATATGAGAACATGCTTCACTTGATATCACTTTACTCAAGTGTCAAATACAGTATTCTTTCAATTAGGACCACGACTGGACTGGTTTGAGTTGTCTTTGTAGACAAGTGGTCTCTTTGGTAGGGTTCTCAATGACATACGTTTGACAGCTGGAAGACCTTTATTCGAGGTTGTACTATAATATAATCCATCTACTCACCACCAATGACTCGTAGGAAGAAACAAGACAAACGCTTACCTGAAAAACACAAAAACAAACATTGTAATTTTCATTGTGATTGCAAAGCTCAAGTTTAAAATCATCTATAATACGACGATATATCGCAATTGTATGTTCCACTGTACAAGCCGTCAACTTGACCCGTACAATATAGGTTAAGCGGGGTGGGGGGGGGTGCATGGGAAACCGGGGCAAACGTGCCACCAGCCAAATGGGGCTAATTCCCGGACTCGAGTGAGACCCCTGAAGACGTTCTAATGGCCTGGCAGGAAGTCTCAGTGAGGAAGCTGTAGTCACACCTTGCGGAAGATCTACGACTTGACGCCCTGGCCAAGTACGCTTAATCGTGTGGGTGATTACACTGAAATAAAGCTACTTCGGTGGATGAAGTGGTGGTACAAGTAGACTTTGGATTTGGGTGTCAATTTTGATGGTTTAAAAGGCTTGTTAATAGGCGATTAGATAGGAAATTTGATCCATAAGTTCTTGATTTCTGAATCTTTTTTTTTGTTTAAAACTCATCAGTAGACAGGCATGTAAAGCATGATTTAAAAACAATCAAACAAGTCTTATATTTACCCTAAAAGGATCTATATCTATAAAATTAAAGTTATGTGAAATTAATTCTGAATACAACTGTATCAAATGTTTGTGAGACCTGACATGGAATTACCACAGTGTGTGCAATAATGTACTCAAAGATGAAAGCTTGTGCTGACTTTTTGGGAACAAAATGACATTATTGATTTCAAACCCTTACATGTAAAGAACTATACTACATACTACAACTAGAACTACATATCTACCACGACAACATCGGGAATCAAGCTCAATCTGTCTCAAGATAGAGAAGTCTTCTCTTAATAGAATCTTGGGACTGTTAAAGCTCTTACAATAGAGGTGGTCTCTTTATAGAGACGGCCTCACTGTACTCCACATCCTCACATCTAAAAGCATGCACCTGAGAGGACTCAGTTGTCACTTGCCGTGCCAATTCACATCTCGTCACGCTTCGGTGATCAAGGTGATTATTCCGTGACGTCAGCAAGAACTGTCACGTGCTCGGCCTACTAATGTACGGTGCATCATTAGCACAGTCATTAGGAAAAATGTCAACTTATTGCAGCTGCAGTTTTTACAGTCAGGAATCTTCACTGCACTTTTTGTGTATTGTAGGAAATGAGAAATACATCAGAGAATAAATGTACTGGTAGTCTACATTTTAATATTTTTGTAATTAGACAATCAACATTGGATATAGCTGCATAACAATACTCCAAAGACCCAGGTTGCATTGCATTGGCATAGATGAGATCGGGATGCTAAATACAGAAGGAAACTTTGCTGCTGTCATAGTGACATATATACAAATAAAACAAACACAATGCGTTTACTCATGTATAATATAGAGCTAGAGTGCTGCCACCTATATACAGGAGTTAAACATCCTTTTTCGCTACGTATTTGTGGTGGGGAATCTGCACCAACTCCATCAGCACCTTTGTATAAGCACATTGTTATTTTTGTGGATTCCTAATAAACTTTTTCGTATTAACATATTTACGGTAACGTATCATCATGTCGTATGACCGTTAAACTCTAACCTTTCTCCTGACCCCTGGCATACTTGTGTGGCGCGTATACATCGAATGCATCTATCCCTTTTTTACATTTCTTTGAATTTTTCTTCCACTTAGGAAATTGCTGTCGAAAGCAGATGTGTACAAAATCTCACAATCATTGCCAATGCCTCATGATATGAATTGAGCAATGCTCAATTCCAAATAAGTAGAAAACTGAGCAATGTTCATGATTCCTTTTCTATTTCACTCTAATTGAACATGACACAACCATATAGCAGACACATGGGGAGGATATTATAGCTGATGTGTTAAAGGTGTTGTTCATATATACATTTTAAGCTTCCAACTAAGTTCCCGCTAAGATAATGCATATATGCCAATGGCCTGGTTTGAATGTAGAGTCGCATAATCCAACATAGCTGAGACTTAATACAATAAACTAGAGGTTTCCATTTCCATTTATGTCTATGCATTTCGGCTTCTCAGGGTACACTGATGTGCAGTGATCTAATGGAATGCTTCTGCCAGTATATGCAGATCCGTTTTCACTCCAATTGTGTTTCCTTTTAATTTGGGATTCTATTAGCATTTCCACGAGCCTTCACTACGAAACAGTGTGAGTGCTACCTGTGTTTCTGAAAACCAGGATCTGCCCGTTTGCTACCTTCGATTAACTTTATCTGAGAGTGCACATGTACATTATACTTGACTGCCTACCAATACGGATAATCACCATCACCAAGAGCACAAGTCATACCTATAATGTGACACATTAATAGACCCGCAGTGTTTTAAATTTTGTTACATATTGGCCATTGACCATTCAACTACATTTCAAATTTACCATGAATTGTATGTTGTTGGTTTTGATATTTTCTCAAGGCTCTTACTCAATAACTGAAGAGGTCTGCATACTTCAAGCAATCAACTCAGTTTAACAGTTCAGCAACAACAACAAGTTTACAAAGTTGATAATTATGATGAAACACCTGTGGTTAATACATTGCTGGGGGTGTGAAACAGACGGGCTGGCAGGTCTGTGACGGCTGCAGGATGTTTACCACTGATCTAGGGGCTTCATCTGGCTGAATTGGCTGATCAACTGAAACCATGGAAACGTGTGATTGGCGGCAAAAAGCCGTATACAGGAAGTCAGTTACAGGGAATACGAGATGTAAGCTGTAATGTACAGTAGAGACTTTCTTGAGGGAAATTCTGAATGTCTTTAAGGCGGTCTCAATTGAGAGGTGGTCTGTTTATGGAAGGCAGTGGTTGGTAGAGAAAAGCAATCACCTTCGTGGGCAGAGACACATACTAGGCGTACTATATATCGGTACTATGTGTTGTATAGTGCTAAATACTGGCAATTAAGACTGTACGGACTTGAAGTCCAGTTTTTTTTCAAATATAGAGGTGGTCTATTGTGGTAAAGCATGCCAGTCCTTGTGTAGAAACTCCGACAGCGGTAAAGGGTCTTATTGAACAGGTGGTCTCTTTCTATATGTGGTCTCAATTGAAGGTTATACTGTATCCAGAAGTTAGTTGAAAAATGTAATATTGTGGGCTTCTCGTCTGTCAAGGAAAAGTGACAACTAATATGTTTATGACAATGTCATAAATCCGGACCCGTTTGGTTCAAAAGACAAACAAGCGTATCTGGGCTACTGATAAGGAAAAACTGTTTTTCTTCTTCTAAAAGTTGACCACGCATACAGCTTGTGGAAACAGACGTCAGTGCCAGGGTGGGGGTAAATGTGTTGAAAGTGTGAAATTTACAGGCACGGTCATGAAGTAAGTTTGAAATTAAAATGACGGTAGATTTGATATCGAATTCTCCTGTTCATAGTACAATCAGACATATATTTTATTATTTTATGAAATGTCAGCTTCAAGAAGTTAAAGTTGCTTATAATAACATTTACAGAAATCTTATGAATTTTAAAAGAGGTGATAGTATATCAAAGGAATATGTTTTAAATAATATTGATAGTTTTGATGTTGTTGTTAGAAAAGTTGTATTTTCTTTTAGAAAACGTTTATCATAATTGTCCCCTGATTTAGGCAATCTTATTTGGCAGTTTTTATATGTATTAATCACACTTAACAAAACTATGGAACAATATTTTATGCGGGCACACTCAGTTATTTTATCTGAATTGTATTCAGTTTTTATGTTTACGTTAAGTTTTTTATAGACTGACATTATATGTGTAATTCATTTATCCATTTATTGTCATTGTCTGCAATAAATGAATAAATAAGAAAATATATGTATAGAGAGATGCGCTGGCCAAGCAAAAGTCATATTACACTACATTGTATATAATGAAATCACGCCTCGAATCTTGTCAAGTGTTCATTGCAATCTTCATCTGACTATCAGTTACAGGACAACTTCTTTGAAATTGCGCCCTTGAGATTTTAACAAAGCATAGCTATATGAGTGAATATGGCAGATGTTGTACAATCTATATCATACTAGACTGGGCATATACCTAACACCACCTTACAAGAAACTACAATAGGCCGCTTGGAAGCATGGAAATCAATTGTAGAAGTTTGGAGATTCTAGTGCTCCTCTGTAACGATTGAAAGCATCAGTAGCAATTACCTTCAAACTCAAGAAAATTACTAATTTTACTGGTAGGTACCAAAAGTCAATAAAGGTTATCCAATGAATAATTAGACTCTACCACAGAATACGCCCATGATCTACGGTATAACATGATCCAAACTGGTCCATAAATTCTACATCACAGAAAGTTTTCTGCACAACAGTTTACTTCTCAATCAACGCAGCACATGTCATCTAGTAATTGCACTAATGTTTCAAAAGCTTGGGAGTTACACATGTATATGTGTGGGTTTTTCATATATAATGTTTCAAAGGACTTTGTAATTGCAGAATGGGATATAAACGAGGATGAGTTAGTATCATGACTGCTTCAATATTCCTGGTTATTGTGGTAATCATGAAACTTTCATTGGTCCATTTGGTGAAAAGGAAATAAAAACAAGAAAAGCAGTTTTGGTTACAATTTGTCTGATAAGTTGAAGATAACTGTTTTTGTTGCAATTGATCGAGAACTTCTATAATTCATAGGTCTGATAATTTGACTCCAAGACGTAGTCTATTAGCATGTGATTCTATGGAATAGAAACTATTTGTATGATACTGTGGGTTCATTTATTTTGAAAAATGAGCTACGATTTGAAACAAATGAAGGGTAATCAACTGTTTTTAAAAATTGTGTATTGTATATACAAGAAAAGGTAGTGAAAACATCCATATAGCACTGTGTTCGGTTCTCAATGGACAATCTGTACTATTGTTTTGCTAAACATCGCATGTAGTGATTTACGACTAGAAAATCTAATGAAGATATCAGGTTAATCTAATACACTATGATCAATATCATTAAAATGGAAATATAGCTTTCCCTTACATTGCACAGTGTATACGACAATTTCAATACAATACGACTAATGTGATCAAAATATGTTTATAGATGCAAACTGTTATAGCTAAGAAGCGGGCCTGATATCAATCTACACTAAACAGGAGACACTTGTGTAAATAAGTACATTATAGCAAAGCGACAAATTAAATAGCTCTCAAACTAACGCATTAATACACCCAACGTAAGGTTAAAGAGTAACCTCACTCCTTGTAAATTAATGAAGTGTTCATCTTCAACGCCAAAAGCTAAAACTGCACAATACCATGTGCATGCTCCAATGGAAATGACTGGGGATAAGAAGTCATCCTTATAAATTTTCAGACATGGGTGAAGATCTTTTGTGGCTAGGTGTAAATTGAGAACCGTGTAAACATGTGTGCAGTGTTCAGGATTATCATTGAATTGGCTTGGAATATGTATATTAAGCCCAAGTCACACAGTCACAAATTGTCATTCTAATTTGTCTCAATTGTTGTGTAGAATGTGAGAAGATGAAGAAGGAAAAGATGAGTGAAATCACGTCAGTAACAGGACTATGTAGAAAGTAACAATGACTGATATATAATAGCCTCTTTCAGTTCATGTGTTTGGTGATGTCTGACCCTAGTTGGAGTTCAATGATCTTTTTTGCTTTGGGTTTAAAGTTACTCAATCGGCCTCATTTCACAATTTAAATATATACATATATGCTCAATATTTCCGGTTTTTAGTGAGAATAATCAAGCAGAATCAGATCTATGTTTTAGTTTCACACTGTCTATAGACATCTATCTATGCGGTCCATTCAAATTGCAGATAATTCCAAGAGCACATATGTGGAATCCTAAAAAATTCACCTTTTCAATTCTATATATCTTCCATAACCACCGACACAAACCACAACATAACCTCTGCTTTAAGCCCGCCCAAGAGTCTCGCCATATGTTCTCATTAGATAGGATATCTTTTTATGGAGTTTTATGTTGGTATATACATGGAGTATAGATTCTTTCGTGGACGTCTGTAAAAAGGTTTGACCTTTATGGGAGTGTCTATTTCATTCAGACACACCACTACACACACGTCAGCCTAGTGAAGACTCCCTGTTAGAGACAAAAGTTGTAGCATGGACAAGTGTCTCTGTATAAGAGGTGTCACTTTTTGGTGAAAACGCAACATAATGAACGCAAGCAGAATCGAAACGCGTCCAACACGGCCAAGTGTCAAACTAAGATGTCCCCGTTGTAAGTTTCTTCTGTATAATTATGAAATAAGTCCACCTCCAATCAAGTGTCTCATGGTGGTCTGCGGTATGGACACAACACAAGAGACCACCTGTTCTAACAATCCACATGTCCCAGTCGAAGGCTGCCATACAGATATCTCACACGCAACATAAACCTCCGTAAAGAGACCACCTTTGTAGTACAAACCCAGGTGTTGAAGGCATAGACGGCACACCTTTTTCACCGCAGACAATTAATTTTCATGATGTTCTGGACACGTCTTTCAGCGAAACTTCACACGTACGAAACCCATGAAATTCCAGCTGCTTTGCCATCTCCCCCACCCCTTTCCAAAAAAACCTGGATCTGCCAGAGGATTGACACCACTCGTATTGGCCAAACTCCCCAACACACCAATATCGGCTCAACAGGCTGTCCTGTGCCATGAGAAAAATGGCATTTAAAGCACCAATTTCGGTGGTTGGGAAAAGCGCATATGCACGCCTTCCTAAAAAGCACTCAGACATCTGCGCAAAAACGTCCTTATTGTCCCGTCTGACAGATGACGCTACAGAACCATTATTGCTGCACAAATTAAAAAGCATGATTCCATCAATAAAGTACCACCCATTTTCCACTCAACTTTCTATTTTTAACACGGGTGTTATCTTGCAGTTTAAGTATGATGCAAATTCTGCGCTCTTTGATTGAAAAATGTGTATGGATATGTGAGAAAACAAGTATTACATTCTCATTCCACAAGCACACCCATACCCCTACTGTCACCCCATAAGGATAACACGTTAAGCAGTACGTGTCCATATATTGGATAAGTCACACTCTCGTGTTCGGATGCGTTTGTTCTGAAGAAACATCATATACATTTTCCAGTTGGTCTCTTTTTAATTTTGCAAAAAGGATTAGAGTAGATTCTGATATAAGACCACTTGTATTAAATCCCTGCTAAATTAGAAGACAATCTTTCGCATTTCAAGGACTTCCAAATATGGCAATATCTTGATCCTT
>CM032659.1:19606552-19687952 GCA_019095985.1 Streblospio benedicti
AATTAAAAAACCCAACCGTCAATGGAAATGACTGGGAATAAGGGGAGTCATCCTTATAAATTTTTCAGACATGGGTAGAAGATCTTTTGTGGCTAGGTGTAAATTGAGAACCATGTAAAACATGTGTGTAGTGTTCAGGATTATCATTGAATTGATTTGAATATGGAATATGCATATTAAACCCAAGTCCCATACAGTCACGGATTTTCATAATGATTTTTCACCTTGCTGTAGGAAGTGAGAAATGTAAGAAAGAAAAGATGAGTTCTCAGTGTGACATCCGTTCGTGACAAGACTATATGGTAGGTAACAGACTACAAAATGATAGCTGAATTCGCTTCCTGCGTTTGGTGGTGTCTGACCCTTGTTTGAATTCAATGATCTTTTTGCTTTGGGTTTAAAGTTACTCAATCGGCCTCATTTCACATTTTAAATATACACATATATGCTCAATATTTCCGGTTTTATTGAGTATAATCAAGCAGAATCAGATCTAGAGTTCAAATGTGTTTTAGTCACAAACTGTCTATGTACATGTACATCTATCTATGCGGTCCATTCAAAATGCATATAATTCCAAGATCACATATGTGGAGTTACAAAAAAAATCCCCTCTTCAATTCTATATATCTTCCATAACCACCTACGTAAGCAACAACATAACCTCTGCTTTAAGCCCACCCAAGAGTCTCGCCATATGTTCTCATTAGATAGGATATCTTTTTATGGAGTTTTATGTTGGTATATACATGGAGTATGGATTCTTTCGTGGACATCGGTAAAAAGGTTTGACCTTTATGGGAGCGTCTATTTCATTCAAACACATCACTACACACACGTTGGCCCTGTGAAGATCCCCTGTTAGAGACAAACGTTGTAGCGTGGACAAGTGTCCCTGTATGAGAGGTGTCCCTGTTCGTGGAAACACAACATAATGAACGCAAGCAGAATTGAAACCCTTTCCAAACGGTCAGGTGTCAAACTAAGATGTCCCCGTCGTAAGGTTCTACCATATACTTATGAATTAAGTACACCTCCAATCGAGTGTGTGGTGGTCTGTGGTATGGACACAACACAAGAGACCACATGTTCTAACAATCCACATGTCCCAGTCGAAGGCTGCCATAAAGATATCTCACACGCAACATAAACCTCTGTAAAGAGACCACCTTTGTAGTACAAACCCAAGTGTTGAAGCCATAGACGACACAACTTTTTTCACCGCAGACAATTAATTTTCATGATGTTCTGGACACCTCATTCAGCAAAACTTCACACGTACGAAACCCATGAATTCCAGCCGCTTTGCCATCTCCCCCGCCCCTTTCCAAAAACCTGGATCTGCCAGAGGATTGACACCACTCGTAGTGGCCAAACTCCCCAACACACCAATATCGGCTCAACAGGCTGTCCTGTGCCATGAGAAAAATGGCATTTAAAGCACCAATTTCGGTGGTTGGGAAAAGCGCATATGCACGCCTTCCTAAAAAGCACTCAGACATCTGCGCAAAAACGTCCTTATTGTCCCGTCTGACAGATGACGCTACAGAACCATTATTGCTGCACAAATTAAAAAGCATGATTCCATCAATAAAGTACCACCCATTTTCCACTCAAATTTCTATTTTTAACACGGGTGTTATCTTGCAGTTTAAGTATGATGCAAATTCTGCGCTCTTTGATTAAAAAATGTATATGGATACCAGGATATGTGAGAAACAAAGTATTACATTCTTATTCCACAAGCACATCCATACCCCTACTATCACCCCATAATGATAACACCTTAAGCAGTACGTGTCCATGTATATTGGATAAGTCACATTCTCGTGTTCGGATGCGTTTGTCCTGAAGAAACATCATATACATTTTGCAGCTTGTCTCTATTTAATTTTGCAAAGGATTAGAGTAGATTCGGATATAAGACCACTTGTATTAAAACCCTGCTAAATTGGAAGACAATCTTTCGCATTTCAAGGACTTCTAAATATGCCAACATCTTGATCCTTCATAAAGAGACCAACCCTCTATGTAGGATAATGACTACATTATTCCAGCGTCAGAGGAGACCACTTTCCGTATCGTCTTAAACTTTTCCGTATCGTCTTAATACAGATGTTGTACTGTACTTGAACTAGGTGTTAATATTTGCAGCTCACGTGTTGGATTAAATCCTCTAATCCCTGCACAAGGTGAAATATGAGATATTGAAATGCAAAATTTAACCTACTTGTACAAGAGTATGGTATACTTTTACATTGATACAAAGAAATGTTATAAAACTTTGTAATCACGCACACATAGTTTTGTGCGATTGTATATCTAAAGTTTTATTATCAACGGTCTATTATATGAAAAAAACTAAGCATCAAAATATATGAATACATCACATGAGACAAGAAGAGATGCACTAAACACAGTAGGTATACAAAGAAGGACCAGCGCTCGCAATTAAGATCTACTACCCCAGCTGCCATCAGAGTGCCGACAATGAGACAAAATGGCGGACACCTCCACTGACAAACAGACTATTGGCACTGATGGTGCCTGATAATTACTGAGAAACAGGAATATCTTTGTGTGTATAGATGTTTGTGTGGCTGGCTCGCTGTCTGTCTCTTGTTAAGAACTTTATTTGTAACTTATGTCTGTCACTCTGTCAGGCGTATTGTGTGTCTTATTGTCTGGCGAGCTAGTGGCCTGTTTGTACAGGTTGTATCCGTATGCCTGACCACTTGGCTGAAAAGCCTGCTGGCTGTCTCCCTCTCTGCATGCCTTTATGCCACCCATTAGAACTCTTATTTTGTTACACATTCAGCATATCTCCCATTGTCATTTTCAAACACGTTGTTAAATTGAGTTTTTTTGCTGTGGCTGAGGGAGTCTAGCTTCGCAAAATCTACAATTCACATCACCTTTCAAACAAGCAAAGTATTAAAAGGACGTTAGATATTGTAGTTTTCATTTGGAAAGCATTGCCTATGTCGCATGCATCTCAGATTGCAAAAGAATGTTGCATTATCACTATAATGTGAAACACGGAAGCGACATTGAAGCACGCTATATATAGGAATTGTTAAAGATTCAGCATACTAAAAATATATGAATGAGCCATGGTGTTTATGTTTAACCACTTCCAAAACGACAATAGATTTCTTTCATCATCACACGTGTTCGCACGCACGCACCTCTTATCAAAGCCACCCCCGTGCTGCAAATGTACACTACACTAGGGCCGGTTTATATATAACTTGCATAACTCGAATTTAATTATAACTGTCACATACAAATCACTCTGATTACTCATGATTTCGGGTAACTCGATTTTGTCTATTTATTGGCATGAAGTTCGACTTAAACGTGTCCGACTGTATTTTCAAAATCATGGATCCATCAGCACAGTAGTTTTCCACGTATCTACTATATCAGCGGAATACCAGCACCGGCAGATTCAAAATTTCAGGAAAAAAGGGGGGTGTACCCACAACAGTTGATGGGTTTCATACATACGAATGCTAATAGAGATGCCAAGGGTTCTATGAAAGTGCACTTTTTGGGTGAAAATGTGAGGGAGGGGGATCACCTGCCACCCCTGGATCTGTATGTGGGTCAGCTCTAGTTACAAACTGCAATTAGCCATTCAATACGCCTCTTTTGCTCACATTCGTTTAGCATCTGTTTCTGAAAATCGGCAAGTCTATATGTAACAGGACAGTGTGTCTAAAAATGACAACGTATATGAACAATGAGTAGGTTGCAATAATGGAGATACTTTTGTTGCTGGGAAGCCACGATAATTATGGAGGACGCATATGTATTCAGGGTATGGGAATATGAAACCAATAAAGTATGATTTTCAGGTGCACCGGCTTAAACTTGTTTGAAAATTCCAGTCCCTACCCTCACTCTATAAAGTGACTGCAAAATTTCCGGGACATCACTATAACTACATCCCACCACTTTCAGCCACACCCCATCACGTACAAACTTTATTTTAAGGTTTAGAGCGCCCATAAAGTGTGATTTATAAATTCCCGGCAATTGCCGAGGATTACCGACATTTAGTGCTGCAGTTCACCTTTGAAAAACGGAGCAAAAAAAAAGAACGCGTTTTATCAGTGTAAAACAATTTTTTTATTGCGTGTCCTAGTATTTTGCATACACCCCTTTGGCCATAGATAATGGTAGCCCCCTAAGAGATAGGAAAACATGAAGATAATATGACGTTGAACTCCCCCCAGCCGCCCATTGGCAAGAATGGAAGAACGTCATATGAAGTGTATAGTTTCTATAAATAGGAATATAATGTGATGTACAGCAAGTCATTAGAAGCTGTCGTCATTAGAAGATACATGTCAATTATAGAAGTTATTTGTCGCTTGCTTGTAGCTCCTTCCAGCTGTAATATGTGACGCTCACTTATGTGTAGACAACTTATATGTAATTAGAATGAAAGTATAGAATTCACTTTACTTGTACATATTGTGGTCCTCACTGGTGGACACAGTTTTTCAAAGAAAATATGGGGTTTAATCAACCATTGGGTTTCATCAGTTTCATATGGGCAAAAGCACCAGATGACAAATAGCAGTGAATATGATTTTTTTAGCAACATAGGGAAGGAGGCAGTGGCTAATTAACGTTTGGTGTGGGCCTCATTGTTATTGAAATCTGGGACTTCACTCTTCACCACGTTTTGTTTGTTTTGAATAGGTTTGGAGCCACTGAAATAGGGGCCTATTATTATTTGGTGATTTCCTATCAAGAATGCCATGCATGGAAACGGCAATATTTTTACTTCACCCCTTTTCACCCAAATACCTTATTTTCATGGGTTTTATGGCATGGCTGCTATCGATCGTGGGTAAAAGACCCATGAGATCCCTTAAATATGCCCCCCCCCCTTTTCTGGAATCCTGGATCTGCCCTTAAACGTTTGGGGCACCTGGCTGCAGACCAGTCACGTCACTACGGGTGTGCACCACAGGACGTGTAAGTGTAATAGTTTTCTGCATTATCTGTTCTTTTTAGGATGCATCTTATCTGTGCTCAACGCTTTTCATCAAAAGCATATATTTATTTCACAATCACATTACACATACTCTAAATCTGGGTGTCAAATAACTAAAGCACATGCAAAGAGACTAAATCGAAACCCAACTCTCAAGTAATAAACACTTCATGACAAATACCTACACAAATGTCCGCATACACTTTTTAAAAGGTCCCCCAAGGAGGGGGCCACGCGTTAACACCTACCTGGGGGGTCGGTGACGTTATAGTAGTAGGGACACGGTTGATGTTGGAGGAAGCGCCGCACCCTCACTCGTGGAACGTCCCACTGGAGAACATCCATCTCTACGGTCGACTCCTACGGGGGCTCTTGTGTGAGATTTGACTTCTCAAAATCCTAGGTGGTTGATGATTGTGTCGATTGTCTCTCTGGTGTGATTTGTATTAAACAGTCTTACTTCAACCACTATCTCAGTAATGTTTCTCTGGTTGAGTATCAGTACCACTGTCAAATAAGTTGTATGTTTTGATAACTCCTATGTGTTCGGTTGTATTGGCCTTTGTGTCTGAAGTTTAACAGTAGGCACTATGTACAAAGAGTTCGGAGAGTTTGGTGAGTATGAAATTTCCTCAGTGTTTTGATCCAAAATTGTCTGGAGGTTTGTCATATCTAACTGAATACCAGCTGTGCAAACTCACTGCTAAATGTTAACCCTAAATGACAATGTTCACAGACTCAAGAGGTTTACACTGGTATTAAATGTCACGTGTAAAACCTCATATAGAGTATATATGCTAGGATATATAATGACTGTCTCTTACTTTTGACTTTCCAATTGAACACTCCGAAATCCCAAGACAGGGTCAATACGTCTTTTAATATGAACTTTAAGCACTGCTTGTAAAGTTTCCAGGACGAATTGTCTCCACCTACATTGAACATCATTTCATGTTAGTATTGTTAACTGATGCACTAAAAACCCCACAATGAGCCCATCCACCATTTGATTAAACCAGCAGTAGTCTGCTTTTGAAGAATAGAGTCCTCCAAGCAACACGCAGGCCTGCTGTTCTGTTAAAGGGCTTGTCTAAGTAGGATATTTTCATCTATTTTTGTTTTAATACCTTTTGTAGAAAAAGGCCAGGAAACTGTTTTTTTAAGTTCCTGTGGCTTTTTAGACTTTCAAAGAGGTACATTAAAGGTTAAGTTATAAATAATAGGCCTACATTAAGTTCAACTCTTTTCATGGAGGTACTTTTTAATTGAAGGTTGCATCGTATCATTGCCAGTCTACGCCCTTAATTCAGATGCCTTCCAATCTCAGATCTCTTCCAATATATAAATACCGTAATAATCAAAATATCCGCCACACACCAAATAAGTGACTTTTAACCAAATTCCACCCTGGACTACCCTGGCATAAGTGGTCAGTTATTGGTCATTGAGTGGTCACTCTACATGCTGTAGCCGAGGTGCGGTGCTCAGTGGGCAGACAGCCACACGATAAGGAGGCTTGATGACCAGATGGATGGTCAGTTATGCACATGACAAGGACCATGTCATTGTCAAGGTGGCTTGATGAGGTGTTGACGCGTGTTTAATTCGTACATTGGCTATTATTAAGGTACTCAAACTATGATGGGGATTGAAGAATGACTTTCGAGAGACATGTTCTCTTTCATTTGAGATTCTTCACTGACTATGTCTATGTAAAGTGAAGACTACCTCTACGCAAAAAGAATATATCGCGACCAGTCCGTCCTACCACAGGTCTCAAACTTTCATAACGTGACCACTTCTGCAACAAGATGACAAATGTCTCAATATGACATCAGAAAACCGTCGCAAAGAGACTAAATATCTAATGTAACATGTACTTTAATATTCATTATCAATATGAACATGTCATTCGACTTTGCATCAATTTACTTTAAAATTCGAAGGTCACATATTGTAAATCTGATTGAACGGTTTGCATAAGCAATAATAGGCTATAATGAATATTTCAAATATACAATGTATTCCTGAAAAACTCGGTTGGTAGTCATTTAAAAGTGTATTTCTGACATTGAAGTTTTACACATTCGACATTCCTATTGAAACGTTTCAGCATGCTCACATGTGCAGTATTATAGCAGGTCTGTGCGTGAGGATATGTGCAATAGCTTTTTCACTTTATATATACTAATGATTTTTCTTTTCGTTTGTGAATTCAGAATATGTATGTGTATGTGGAAACGTACAGGTATATGACTGGTAAATATAGTTACATATACGTAGTTAAAGTTACTTTTTTTGTCTAAAATTAAGAAAGATATTGATCGTATGCATTCGATACGTATTATGTCAACCAGCAATCTAATTTGACTCTTGTGGCAAAGTTGGGTAATTAATACTGGCTACTATTCAGATTACAACGGTAATGGGGCAAATACAGTAGAACCTCCAAATTAAGATCAACTTCCTATTGCAAACAGTTTTGTTTAACGACCAGTGCTAGTTGTCTCGACCCTTCATTAATACACTAATATGTACCTCGGTGAAAAGACCACCTCTCTGGTGAGACCACTTGTGAATAATACCCACATTGTGTCAAGAGAGGTTCTACTGTACTTAAAGCTTATCAATCCCATTCCCCATATTTAGTTCCTCTTTCAATCTAGTTCAATTTCACATACGTCTGCTATCCTGGACATTGGACACTTACAGACAGGATGCGGTGTGGTTACAAAGCAAAAACTGTAAATTCCTGCTTATCTTTTCTCTTGATTTTCAAGAGTTAAATCACAAAATCCATGAAAAAGTTGTTAAAACCATATACAGTATAAGTAAATGTTGATTAGTGGTAATCTCTTCTTGGTTGAGACCACAAAAATATCCAAACTGCAATTGGGTGTGTTCCCACTGGATAGAATAAAAAGTCCTTCAGACTATTAACATTTCATAAATGCTAAGTTTCACAAACCCTCCTCAATCCAATCAGGAATCGGTTTTAGACACTCTCAACTTGGTTGAGATATTTGATACTAATGATGAGAAGTTTGCTCAGAAAAGTTGAGAATGTTATTAAATTCCTTGGCAGTGCGAGTTCTTTTATAAGACTAGACTCGTGGGAGGCGGCAACAGTCTACGGTCACCTGTTCTCGCCGTGGTGGTGGATCACTGACGGACTAAGCTAATGAACGTATCCCTATGTAGCTTATCATTCGTAATATTGTATTGGCAAGTCATTGCTCGTACTTTGACACTGTACGTATACACAGTGAAAAAGAAGTCCATGCAGATAAGACGATTTCAAAATGAACTGGATGTGGGAATATTCAGCTGATGTTTTCACAATTCACACTCCTGCACTTGGCGAATGAAAGATGTGGAATTGAAAAGAAACCCCCATGTTTAAATCGTTTCACACATTGGTACGCATGCTTGGTGTTCTATCCATGTATACTATCCTATTGGGAGCCCCTGCATAAATAGACCACTTCTACATCAATACCCGACTTGAGGTCCCATATACGGAAAGATAAATCTCTTTGATAACTTCCCAAAACAGCTAGGTTCAGGGCCACTAATATTAGAATGTTTCAACTAAGATTCATAAGATTTAGTTTACTGGCGTTTCCAGGTTCTTGAAATACAGTGCGTGGGGGGGGGACTTATTAGTTCTTATATGTTTCATGTGCTTGTTCATATTATAGAGACCTAGTCCCGGATTGTTTGAATAATTTCTGTTCTGCATGAACGTTGACAATATCCTCGTTTAAGACACAGATTCAGCCAATCAGAGCCATCGATTAGTAATCTACGGTGTCTCTCAGTATTGATATTGCATTTATCAGACTGCATTTTGCTAAGTGTTATGTATGTTCAACATGAAAATCACTACTTTGTCTACCTTGGTCTGACAGTCACGAATGCCCATCAATAAAGTTTTCACTTTGTACCACAATATTACAGAGACCTGCGGAAAGTATCGTCCACGTTTAAACCATTTGAGTTTGACATCTCAAATGTATGAGTTGACATTTTGTCAACTTAAAATGACTACAAAACCTCGGCTGATTTGACTTCGGTAGTTGGGTTTGTCTGACCCTAGTCGTATTCCAGAATCAATTCTGGGAAACAAGACATTTTCGTGATCAACATGTTCTGATTCATGAACTATCTGTCCGCACCTATTTATAAAGTGCTCCGGCAGTCTTTGTAGGGATGGGTGTTAATTGAAAACATAGTGCGATTCTAGTATGGCAAGTTTGAAAATAAATACATTCTATTTGTTTTACAGCATGTTAGTTTGTTTTGTGATTTCATTTTATTGCAATAGTAGAGAACACAGAACCACATGAACCAGTGTGATATATACATTTATAAGATTATAATCACGCATGTTCCATTTACTTCTGTTAATGTAGAACTAAAACAAAACAAGACATCTTCCAATTACCGCGCATATGCTCAGTTATGGTTTTGCTCTTACTTGAGCGTGTGGTATGGGCAACAACTGCACTTGTAAGTGACTTCAAAACGATTAACCAAGAATAGAACACAAATGACGATTATTACATTTGTATTCTCAAAATGAATATCCATACACGACATAAGATTATGTAGAAACATCACTGAATAACAGTATTCCCAAAATAAACCTATATTATTTGATTAAACTGAAAAATGAGTCGTTCCAAAAGTCAGACGAAAACCATAAGTGAACGGCACTATCGGATATTTTACGACATGTCGCAACCTCTTTAAAAGGAACCGCCACAAATAGGCGTACATGCGCATAAAATCGTGACCAGAATGGTCTAGAATTTACTAGAGCGTGACAGCCATGCACCAAGCAAACCTTAACAGCATGCTGTCGTAAAAATGGGAAATTAGATTCCAGCTTATCTGGCTAGAATGCTATAAAGCTAGCACCGAGTGGCTAGGTCAAGAGTCCCAGATCTTAATGATACTTTCACTGGCACCGAAGCACTTGAGGATGATTTAATTTTCTTCTTACACTTCAAGTTTGCTACTTGAATTAACCCTCTTCTAGTTAGGAATTGCTGTCTAGAATAAAGACTAAAATAAACATGAATAACATTCACACTTTACTTAACGAGCTTGATCCAAACGGATTTCGTATTAATACCAGAACGCAGTGACTGCGAATCAAACGCACAAATTGTTAAAATTTAAGCTTATTTTAGGCATAAATGTTGGCTGCAATAGTAACATCTACTCTGGCCGGAGAAGGGTTAAATTGTGCGTATGTGGGTTGCACCTGCAGTTTGGTGAATGTAGGCCATGTAGAAATATGTGTGTTAGAAACAGGTGGTATTGCTGACAGCAGTTGGTTTCAATGTATCATTCTATAAAACATCTATAGTGCACGTGTGTTCATGATTCATTTTTGGTGATGAAAAGAATCATGAGTAAATTTGCAGATTTGAGCTACATGGCGCATATACCACAAATGAATACTGGCAGATCAAATTTTTATAGGGGGGTGGGGGTGGAGATGCACTTAATGCATCTTATGGGTTTCGCACCCGCGATCGAAATGTCAAAACCCCATCAGAAAGAACTATTTTTGTGGGGAAAGGAGCTGCCTATGGGTCCTTATGGTCGCATTAATGATTTTAATTTATGCAAACTTTTGATAGCTTTATATACATGTTTTCCATACTTGCTGTACCAGCGGCCTGGCGTGCTTGTATAGTTATGTGAACATTAGCCACCAATTCATATCCACACTTATGAAATTGAAACACACATCACCCACACCATAATATTAACGTGTATTTATTATTTACCTATTGCATTAAATAGTAGCTACACTGTTCTGCATCTATTATACAGGTCTAATAATTGCTCCATAGTACAGACATACTACAGACCATAATAATTGCATTTAGATATTTAAATGCAAATATAATGCCCACTGGTCTTAATATATTCATGTCTGCTTACATCTTGACATAAACTGTGCACCTAAATACACACTACCAGGATGCACGTCCTACCATCACATAGTATATCAAATATAGTTAACGTCATAATTCTCCATGAAAATAGTTTAATAATCAATTTACGTTACTTTGCCCTACCCAAAGCCACAGTTTTCTATCAAAATGTGATGAAAGTTCTGAAAACGTAAACTGATCAAAATGCCTCCAGTCATAATGTTGATGTTTTGTTGGTTTTTTATAGTTTTTAAATCATGTTTTGAGTTGTAGTCTATTGGGGAGGTGACAAATGTCCTTAACAACCCAAAAACAAAATATCATAATCGCAATTTACGCTGCCATTATCATACCAAAATACCATATTTCATAAATAGCTCAAAGGATATTAATAACAGCAGCATGAATTGCCTCTATGTCACAATCAACATCAAACTGCCACGCCCACACCTCAAGCTCATAACACATAGAAGTCAGTGTTCTGTGTATAGCTTAATGACAGTAGAACCTGCAATGAGGACCACCTGTACAATGAGACCATAATGTACACGCTGATGCTTGTATCTCATTCAAATAGCATGCCATCTGATTTATAGGACTACTGCTACAAAGACACCACTCCTCAATTAAGACCCTTTTCCAGGTCTGTAAACGTTCATGAAGATACCAACATGAGCCCTCACAAAGAGAACACCTCTAAATTGAGATCAATTACCGTGTAATAGGGACAATCTAATGTACTTTTCCTAGCCGGTAAGTGCACTGTTGCCATCTAGCCTGAAAAACACGCACCTCGCGCGCACACACACGCACATTATTACACGCGCAGCATGCATGCATGCGTGCTTATTTCTCACATTTTTTGTGGGCGTGTTAATGTTTTTTCACCAAGCGACCTTATCAAAGAATAGCGATAAAGCTTGATCAATGGCAGCGGGTGGCAGTGGATCTGAGGGATGGTGATTATAGGTTGTATGGTTCAGCTTTAATGACAGAAATATTATTAGAATTGTTGTAACTTTATAGGAGACTTCAATATAACTGGGTGCGTATAAATTGAATCACGAGTTGAAATGGCTCTAAAATGTTACGTAGATATTAGACGATCATGATGTGTTGATTACAGGTACGGAAAACCGGACCTTTAACAAATACCACTCTGAATACGGGGCTAATGAATCAAGACTAATAATACAATATTGCAAGCTTGAGTTCGTGGCCCGTGCCATATGAGTCCATTTGAATGGTAGGTATGAAAGGCAACAAGCCTAAACATAGGCAGATCCAGGGGGACGCCCCATCCCTTTTCCCACCAAAATACTTCAATTTCATAGTTTTTTTCATGAAATCCCGAAAATGCGCCCCCTTTTCCTTACGTGCCCCCCATGGTGTGCCCCCCTCCCCCTTTAAAAAACCTAGACCCGCCTATGCTATGTGTGTCATGTTCATGCTGGCTAAGGCACAGCGTTTTGAATATAATTCCAACTGATAGTATGCACGTCTCTAGGATCTATATTACAAGAAAGAGTGTCATACACAAGTGTAGATTGGACTGTTATATTTCACGCACCAATGTTTTTTATAACAAATTATTATTGCAATACTTTGGAAATCACGTTTGCCATTTGCATTGAAAATATTGCTGCGCTCCTCTCCATAATATCACATTTAACTAGCAACACATTTTAATTACCTGCTCATTTTAATTAACTACACATTTCATCGTTTGTATCAATGCATATTCTGTTAAATCTAGGGCTAGTACACATACACATTTAAGACAAAAGGCCGTGCATATTCTATTGCAATCAACAAATACAATATTTCATATAAAATTAAACCACTCTATCGAGGACATGTCCTTGAATTTCTGATTGGTTTAGAATGAAAATCAGAGAGGCATTATTACACCATAAAGATTGGTTCAATATTGCCCTCTAAAATTGCATCACACTTTCAGGTAACAAAAATTGATCTTGCGCAAGTCAACAATTCTTATGTCTACTTTTTCACGTATTTATTTCATAAAAGTAACATGCATATCTCATACAAAACGAACATCACTATAGACATATTTCTTGTTGGAATGTCAAGAACTGAGGGACCAGATACGTTGGGAACACACTAAGTTGAAATAGGTAATACACATTGGGATGAAAACATTATTGCATATTAGAAGGACTTAACTAATTCTCTAACTAATCCTCCACCGTCACAGGGAATGCTTATCACTCACTTCATTGACAAAGTAAATATTCATTCAGTACCTTTAACCATGAAGTTCCTAATATGCAAAGTCATCGTAATTCAGTATCAACTCATGTATGCGAGGGTCAGTAACTCAGTATTACATAATGAGTTCCATATTCAGAGTGGAATTCCTTATAGTCCGGGCTCCCGTACCTCTAGCAGCAGCCTTATTCTAATGTTATGTGTAGGGAAATTCTAGTCTCGGCTTTTTGTGATAGAAATACATATGTACATGCACATACATGTATGTTGTGGTTTTTGGCGTGGATTTTGTTTCGTCACCATGGGTCTTGACGGGCAGAGTAAATGTGTGTAAGCTACAAAAGTCTACAATGCCTAATTACTAAGTGTTTGTGATTTGTGTTCCAGCAAACACTCTCCTCGGAGCAATTACTCTCCATGAATCCCCATTCCATGCCACTACATAGGAATTTACGCTGCCTGGGAATATTACACAATCATTGGATAGTTTTCTTAATTGAATATTAAATCATGAACACAATATAAATGCCAGCTTCGGAGCCAACACTGAGTTACATACATGAGACCACAAAGGTCTGCAGTAGAACCTCTCTATTGAGACCACCCTGTGCCTGGCCTAAAGTGGTCTTGATAGAGAGGTGGTCTCTTTCAGGACTTCATGTTGGTCTCCTTATGAAGGTTAGTGGCTGTAACAAACGGTCCTTTTGTGAGAGGTAGCTTTCATTGGGAGTTGGTCTTAACTAGAGGTTCTTCTGTAACATTGTTGCTTTTGTGACCACTAGCCCGATACATTTTAGCTACAATACAATATCTTTATTGCAATTGTTCCCAACTGTGCCTGTTGTATTCCTAATTAGCCCACAATTACACTATACAGACCTTGCAAAACTAATTCCCTATCTCAGATATTGCAAAATGCATTGTGACCTAAGTATGCTAAAACTTTATGTTAATACCTGAGGGCGACTGGTTGTAAATGTCCTCAAGAGAGAGGGGTTCTCTTCATGAGGGTGGTCTAGATGATATATTTATGCAGACTCGTGGCTTGACAAGTTGCCATCTTACTGAAGGGCCACACTGATAGAAAAGGTCTTAATTGGTGGTTTTACTGTATGTATAGTACAAATATTCTTTATTACACCTTGAATAGTGCCCATAGCCTTGATTATAATAAGCTTTGTTTCGTGTACGTTTAACTACTAAAAAAGGTGGTATAATTGTGCAATGCCATTTGTGTAAGTTATGTAGCTATAATGGCTACTATTCATGAGCTATGGCAGTGCATGACTACCATAGGTGCTGTCTTTATTGCTAATAACGTCAGTTGAATGGGCCATAAATGCACATGTACAATTATGTATTCTTATAATATTGTGTAACGTTTTCATGAAGACCTGGCATGAGTTTGGGGGGCTAGTATTTATCATGGCCCAGGGTGGGGGTATGAAAAACCCAATTTGATTTTTTTGTGGGTAGGGCGGGGTGGGGTGCTGAAATTTCAAGCAACTTTAGAGGATGGCCTGACAATCATAACAAAATGGTTAAGTTTGTCACCCACACACCCACCTCCCTCGGACTATAATAAATGGTAGCACTCTTATCTCAATTGGTCTCTATAGGGAGGTTGTCTGTTTATGTAGGTTTATGTCGTTCTCCACATGAACGTTTGGGAATACACGAAACATACTCTTTTTATAGAGATTCCCTTAATTGAAATATACACTGTACATCTACATTGTAGATGGGAAGTTTTGTGTTGGCTAGACTGACTTCCAGTTCAGACCTTCTCCGTTTGTACACCAGCTCTAAAATAAGACCATGTTCGCACAATAGAACCACGTAATTCGAGACCAGGAGAGACAAGACTGTGAAGAAAAAATTATCTTCAGCATATTCGTCAACATGCTACTTCAATGTGACTTCACTATTTCCACGGATCTATCACACATACAAAACTGTGACTGCTTATCAATTGCAGATAGCCCACTTCCTTTCTTGGTGTAATTGTAGGTCTTGACATAAACAGCGTGCTAAACCTTGTTTCTCTAGTTTGCCATGCATACTCCATTCTGATAGGTTGATATAGATAGGGTTGATATTTGTGTTCGATGTACGAGTAATAAGCATACTTATTGAGCAAAGTTTCCAATGAATTTTGTAAAGTGTGGGGGGAGACATTTTTCCATGTTCTTTCTTTTGCGTACTTTGCTAGCTTTCGATCCTCTCCAGATTTTCGTCAGCTAATAAGCACGTGCGGGCCCTAGACCTGCCAGCCATCTCCAGAAACGTCCTGGCCAATGATGACGTCACACCACTATCACGTGACGAGTATGCATCAGATTGACAGCGATCCGAGAGTTGTGATTCAGGATTAAAAACCAAACGACCATTGTAAAAATCACGAGGAGGTGAATTTTCAAAATACTAACAATGTTGCAAATAACAGATATTAACATTCACATAATTATCTACCAATAGTAAAAAAAAATAACAGTCCAAAGTATCCATTGCTTCAGAAAAAATCACAAGTAAATCACTTTTCTACCTTGTTTTTTCGATTACAGTGTATGTAAACACTACGTCGAACGTGGCCCGTAAAGCCGTAGCGCCTGGCGATAAGCAGCAGAATCATGGGCTGAAAATGACGTGTTTGTTGGTTCCCAATTGAGAGAAAACACATGCAATTACCAGATATTTGCGTCTGTGTTTTGGGCCTGGGAAGGTGGTTGCTATCAGGCAGGTTAGTTATTGAGAAACAGTGGAGATTGCGCCATTACAGAGGAGACCTCATTTAGGATCACCTTTTGTGAGGAGATGACACTTTAATCTGGCCATTTCCAGTCACCAGCCTTCACATAGTGACCGCCACGAGTGGTATAAAAGTGACCACTTATCTATTGAGACCACTTGAAGATAGTCCGCAAGTGGGTCTTAATAGAGGGTTGTGCTTTATTGAGAAACATTTCTGATTAGCTGGTAAGTGTGTAAACTCTGCCCGTATGGCTATTCTATTTGTAATGGTGACTTGTATTGGAGCTAGAACTACTGGTGATTATGAAGTTAAGGAGAAATCTAATGAACTTTTGTGCATTTTTTGTAATTAAAGAGAAATGTTGTTGAGTCTGTGTGATTTATTATGTAGATCTAAAGCATGTTTATATCGCCCAACCAAAGGTTAGCTAGTAACACAACTGGCTTCTGTTTATTACGTAGCTATGAATATAATGAACCTTAACCCCAAGTGATCTATAAATATAGGAAGAACCCAGAGTTGAATGCATGCACTTGATATGAATGTGCAAACTACCTTCTTTTGATTGGCGGTAGCGACCAGTAACTTTATATATTTTGACAAGCATTGATAGGAACAGTGAGAATTTACACTCTAGCTTGGTACACTGCAGTGGTATGTGGTTATGAAGTTGGTCAATGTTGAGCAAACTCATCCATAACCAGACCCACATTTCTCCGTGCTACCTACACATTAACTGTTTATAGGAGTAGCCAATGCACACAAGTGACTAGCACTATGAGCTACACCACCAATAACTGCATGCTAACCAGAGAGGTGAGCTAGGAAATATAGTGAGGCAAGTATGCCAATGAACTGTAAAAGTCGTATGAACATGTTAACAGTGAATAACTACCTTAGATAAGCGTATTTATCCATAAATCCCCAATATACATTGTGGATATCAACACCTATAACCACCAATTAGAGGTTTCCAACTAAAACCTTGCTCTGAAGCTTTGATAAGGCATTTAGGTAACGGATATTAGCTAAAACCATCGCTTTTGTTTTTAAAGACAGAAATAGTTCTATTTGTAACAAAGGGGAAAACGATTATCACAATCATGCAAATAGCATGACCTAAAGTGAAGTTTTTTTTAATATCTGTGATACCACGTACACGTTTTATGGTCGTGGTCTGACTTTTATTGAGTTTGAACGTAGAATATTGTAAAATCACTAAAAATGACCCATAGATATTTTTTAACTCAAATTATTGTTCTCCAACAATGCTAGGGTGTGAGATTTTCTCATTAAACTCATGCATGAAGATTTGCTATGTTTGAAAAAAAAACTAATTTTCGCCTTAAAGGAGGCATTTCTGTTATGCATGGATTCAAAATGGCCGCCACTTTAATGACGTACACCCATATAACATAGACGTTAAAATTGTGAAAACACATTATTTGTGTCATAAAGTTGGGATTGTGTACCGTGGGTAGACTGGTATGTGTTTAGAATGAGACAAATGTAAATGCAAATGTGGTGGTTTATAGTCGTGATCAACGTATTGCTCTCACGACTTTACAATTTACACCAGGTCATTGACACATTTATTGGCCATCAACTGATCCTTTCTCACATACTTGCATTGGCAGCACATTCAGCGCACAATGCTAATCACTCATACAATCACTCACTCACTCTTTCAATCCAATGCCCTGTACCTAATTAACCTGTATGTGCCATGCAGCAGTGTGCAACTCCTTTACGGATGAGTTTGCTCAACACCCGACCGGGAATCGAACCCACGACATTCATTCTGGGCACGAGTCCAACTCCCTAACCACTCGGCCACAGAAGCACGGAAGACAATTTAGATGCGTGGCTAAACAGAGATGTGACAATGTCATGACTTCCTTCTTGCACATTAGTAATGGTCGACCTTGAAAAGCCATCAGATGGAGATGGGCGTTATCTGTCACGTGGACTTCCCCAGAAGATAATCCATTTGAACATGCAATATTTGACCTTAAAATGGAGAAACATGACACAGGCGCACGTACCCTTTTAGGTCTCCTTTTATAAATGTAAATGTGCAGGTATTAGAGAAACATTTATTCTGTGTCTAGGCATATCAATAATGTTCAGGGGAATACCCTTTATCCTGGCCCAAAGAAGGTAGAAAAGGAGGAGGCTAAAAATTGAGCTTAAGTATCTTGTTATTTTTTTCTGGGATGGGTGGAGCGGCATTCTCCAATTTTCTAAGAATGAGTCTAGACAAGCTTTCACCATGGTATAGAAGTCCTCGGTCCTTCATCTCCCCCACACACCCACCCTCCAAAATTGGCCCCCGCCAATCCACCCCCACGCTGGAATCTCGATGCTTCTAGTCTATTGTCCAATAAGCAAATGGGACAAAGAAACAATAAGAAGTAAAAACAAGACCAATGAACGAAGAAGAATAATGTCAAGTACCAATAATCTTTATTCGACAAAAAGTTTGAAGAAAACCAGCTGAAAGTGGCAAAACCCTAAAAAGGGCCATTTGAGGATTGAGTTGAGTAAATGATCGCTCACTGAGTCAGCTCAACTTCGGGCCTCATCTCTTCACATTATCTGCCAAGCTGGGCTGACATGAAAGTGAGGTTCTGGACACGCAAGGAGGGTCGACGGCTCTTTGCTTTGTTTCTAATAATATATTTTTGTTGTATATCACAATATATTGGAATGCGTATGTGTTACAATACATGTGAATCCATAGCCATGTTTCATGGTTTTTGAAATGCTGGTGTGAAATGTTGAGTATACAAATTAGAGGAGGATCAATAAAGATGCTGTTCCACCTGTCTATCCTAGTGTAATAATGATCAAATCAAACTTATGATGCTGTAGCGACGATTTTACACTGGATTAGCTCGTAACACATCACCTCGCAAACAGACCAGCAGACGACAATGAAATAATCCATCCAGTGCCCAATAGCTCGGCAAACGAGGCATGGATTTAGACTTAAATGATGTGCGGGCACGGAATCAGTGCACTTAGGTTTTTTTCGGTCATGGCAACGAGGTCAAAGTGCATTTTTTTTCCAGTATTTAGAATACTGTAGCGAGTGATTTTAATACTGATGTAAACTCCTCCAGTCTGAATTCGAAGACTTTCTTAAGAAATAGTTTTTATTTGAAAAAAAAACTCCAATATATTTAATGAGGTATCTATCATGCATTTTGAATGAAGGTGGTAGAAATCTCACTTTCTATATTTAGCACATTCCACTTCCCCCGGGGACTTCCCTTGACCACTTTCCCTTTAATGACCTGTTGATTCAGTACAGGTCAGGTGTGTGAGTAGGGGACTCAATACATTGATTATGGTGAACTCAATTATCACCTGGTGTAAATTATTCAAAGTTTAGTTGCAATAATTTCAACATAGTTTATCTAAAAATATTCATAGCATTCATCATTTCACCTCAGCCCCTCTCTCATACCATAAGTCTGGTTGATTACTTGAATTATTTGTGTACTCACTCCATGTCCGCCATGGAATTAAGAAGTAGAAAACAATTGAACCCAAGTACAACATGTCTTGAAATAATTGCAATCAAACACGTTTCTTAGAATCAAGGTGATATGAAAACTCCCCTGTTGTGTCTATCAAAATCTGACACTCTACCATTATCACCTCGTTTTCAATGCGTCACCAACGTATTTAGAATTCAGATTTCTGTGAATTCACAGTAGGTTTTTAAGAGTCACTCTAAAAGCAGTAATTGTTGCAACAAAAGCGGCATTATTTTAAAGACACCTACTTATATGTATGTTAAATGTAGCTTTCAATACATGTGCTGAAGACACACGGCGTGGTATAACTATACTTAGTTCGTTAATGAATCATTTGCTGAGTATAGTAACTAATCAAAATAAGGCGAAATTGTGTTTTATTTGGCAGTATTGGATTATGTATTTTACACAACAAAAACACTGAAAATTATTTACATTTTAGTTTAGTTTTGTTCGTGAGGAGGGTAACGGTTGTCATCTGCATTGCTTCTGCACGGTGAAATGGGCGAAAAACTAACTTTCAATGATACTGTATTTCTGTTTGCTTTGCAACGGTTTGATATCAATCATAATGGTCAACAAACATGTTTTTAAGAAACTGCCATTTACAAAATATGTGTTTAAAAATCAAAACAAGCCCCTTTACTTCCCTACATCCACTGTCAGACCATCCTTAAACCATTAAACTATGCTGAATTATGACATTCGTTACGCTTCAGTACACACGTTATTTTCTGATCAATTTAATCCGGTGATTTCGACTGCTGAGTTGTGTGCACCGAGTGACCTCTCACAGCAGGTGCCCGTCACGTGACAATAACACGACTGAACGACATTCAAAATTGCATGTCACAAAGTTTCCATCATAATTTTAAAACGCAGTTTTTGGGGCAATTTGCCCTAAACTATGATTTGCACCAAAGGATATTTCCTTCACTATTAAATCAGAGTTTATGGTGTATGATGAAATGTAAGTCAATCAAAATTCAGTTTAGGTTTAGGTCATTTTGCCCGTCCTAAAAAATAAGTTTCGGCCGTAGATAATAGATCTAGATACCAAACTTTAGAGGCTCAATTATGATTTCTTTGCAAAGGATTCCCCGCCAATTTGAGTACTCTCACCTAAATCTAGAAGGAAATGCTCCCGTTTTCCCATTTATTGGTGGTGTGGAATCCCCGTCATTCACATAACACTTTTTCAACCAGTGCTGCGGGACTTATATCATATGCAAAAGTCTATATCACCCTTTGATAATAGCAGTTTTGCTCAGCATATGTATCTTTCCATTGACTGAAATGACAATGTTGTCCATTTCTTCCATACAAAGACACGTAACTAGATTGAAGATTTCTGAGAATGAAAAGAGATTCCATTTCCCTCGTTCTTATCAAAAGGAACAGCGTTGCAACAGCTTATCTATTCAACCTGGATAGAAGAGACAGTTCCAACCAAACCAGTCGTGGAAGTCTAGCCATTGTTAATTGATATTTTAGCTCAACACACAGGCGATTGTTTTTCACATTCTACTGAACACTAAAAGTTTGGGAATGAATATTCCCAAACTGTCAGACTGGGGCTTTGTCTTCAGTGCAAAATTTTACCTTTAGATGCTCACACAAAAGACAAATTTACAACACTGTTCATGTACAGCAATGGCTACAATCGTGACTTGTTTACTGATAAGTGGATGGCAGTAGAACCTTTCTATTGGGATCACCCGAGGAGTGGCATCCAGGGGTTACACTAGAGGTGGTCTCTATGTGGAGGTTCATACTGGTGCCTTTATGAAGGTTTAAACCACACAAATTGACTTTTATGCAAATGATCTCCATAGGCAGACGGTTTTCGTAGACAGCTGCTCTTCTGTATGACATTGTCTCGTCCATCTGCCTTTAGTGTACTCAAACAAGATTGAAATGTATAGACAACTGGAAATTTTGGGAGAGGTGTGAATTCTTAAGGTGGGTGAATAAACTTCATCAATGAGAGAGCAAATGTGAACTAAGTATGTGCTCTGTTAATGAATGTATTGGATGGAAACTGAAAAAGACAAGTCCGTATTTTTAATACCGGCGAGACCATCGCATAGAGTCTACATGTATGGTAAAGATTCCCACGGTAATTGTCATACCATGCATAATACGTTCATGGTTAAATGCAACCTACCTCAATTCCAAGGTGTTGGTTCAAGATAAGATTTCATTTGCATGTGCCTGCCTTTATTACCATATGGGGATCCCTCAGCAAGGGCTCTGGCCATCAAAACAGCAATCTAACATACATACACATAGCATAGTGTTGCTAGCATGTATCATGGCCCAGGTGGGGTTAGCTGAAAGGTAGAGGTTTGACTTAGAAAGTCCACTTGATCCACCTTTTATCTGCTTGTTTCTTTTTTCATTTTGTTCATCTTTTCTTTTTCTTTTTTGGGTGGTGGGGGTGGCTACTTGCATGGAGGTAAGTGGTAAGGGGATAGAACATGGGATGCACTTATGACTGATTCATAGCATTGATTTTAGTGGTTCTACTATGTAAAAATATTGTGAACAGATCCTTGAAAATCATGCCAATGGCGGTGTTATTTCTTGATATCCTGGATACACAAACACAATGTTAATATCCCTCTCGCTTAGAAACGAGCATGTAACACTGGAATAATCGCATTGAAATACACACTGACAAGAACTAGAGGTTTGACAGAGTTGACAAATAGCCATCTATGACACAGCCCCTACCCCGGGGGGCCTTCCGTCACATGCTGATTTCCCACCCACCACCTGATCCATCACCCGCCCCACCCCCTGGGGACTGCGTATGGCAAAGGGTGGGAGGAAGGTTTGAACGCATGGTATATGAGAATATTTTGCTAACTAAAGGCATAGATAAATATATACTGTCTGGTATATCGAATTGCCATGCATACTGAATACCATCTAAAGAATAATTGGGCTAAAACTTGGGTGGGCTTCAATTGGGAAATTCATTTCCTAGCAAAATCACTAACACGCTGATTTTTCTACGTTAGTTTGGCCACACTGTTCTCCATTCTGCAGCCAATTGACCATGAGATATGGAGTGAGCACCTACATTTTACAGGCATAAAGAATATTTTATCCAGCAGAGAATTAATGTACCAATTACACAATAAGTAATAGGCCACTGATGGAAGATAGCAAAGAAGTCTGGAAGACAAAGTGCCCTGTCAAACGAGCAAACAAACTGGCAACTGCCAATATGCCCACCGAGTGTAGTTTTGCTGCAATGTCAAAACTATAGAGCATATACAATTCTATTGAAGTCATTTGTATAATGCGAACATCTCTATACCCAGAAACCTTTTCATCATTCTAATCCTTCATAACGAAATTCCTGTAGAACTGGATAGAGACCATATCTATATTACGATCAATTGAAGCCAGTCCAACAGGTGGTTTTGATGGAGGGGTTCTACTGTACCAGGAACACCGAGACTGCTCGCACGTACTTTCATAAATTATAATGCTAATTTTGCTGTACAATCCATTTCCACAGCAAATGTGAACAATTTTTTTTGTGAACTTACTTCAAGCTACATCAATCAACCTTTTGTTATAAACTGTGATTTAATACCATGTTTGGACCACACTTTTCAAACATTTGTCGTTTTGCATTTAATATCTCAGATATTATTTTCTGCTATAAAATACCTACAATTTAGATACTGAGGTAAGAATTCAGGTTAGATTACATATTTAACTACATTATGGTGACCTCGCCTTTCGTTCACATGGTCAACGTGCAATTGATATTGCCATAAAAGGCAGGCAATGGCACATAGCGGAACTTCTCTCCAGAAAGGGGTACGTTGTGAACTATTTTAAAATGATTTGTTTGCGTTTGCCTTGTGCGAGGTTCAGTTTTTTTTAAAGAAAAGGTACATACCATACGTGTATTGATTGCAGAATAGAGTCAAGGTAATTGTTAAGTATGTGAAGTGCTTACTTATATTGGGACCTACACCTTCACCACACCCCTAGAATTAATATCAATAAATAATAAACCACTGTATTATGACATTAGGTCAACTGTTAAACCAGGTAAAAAAGACAAGGAAAAAAGAAAACGACTCAACGTATTCTGCACTCAAAATGGCCTTGAATTGCCTTATCAAGCCCCATGATTCCTAGGGTCTTCACCCCGTGATTACATAGACAAATGATTCACTGGACTATCACTAGTGTCTAATGGGGAATGCGTGATGTCATCCGTCAGCCTGTTTTTGCCTGACTAAGTCTTAACTCTTTGCTAGGAGTACAGTATAACCTCTCTGTCTCTGTCTCTTAATGAGTTTTGAACATTGAGTATGAGGTAGTGCAAATAGAACCTCCCAAAAGGCCACTTCTCAATTGAGACCACATGCATAATATTACCATTTCTCAGGGTCTTGACTTCATAGAGAGACTGAAATGAACCTCCATAATTATCAGTCCCCGGGGTGGTCTCGATATAGCGGTTCTACCGTACTGTGTACGCTTACACGTACCTAAGTAAGTGAGCATTAGCAAACGAGTGCAGACATATGCCCTGTTGCATACTGTAATTAGTTTCATGTCATCATTCAAACATTTCCTTTCCAGGTCAGAGCCCCTGTGCACCATCAATAAATGCAGTCATAATGTTCTGATTCCAACACCTCTCAAAGCCAATCAGAATTCAGCACATCATTTGATTATTGTATGCACCCAAGTCTTCCTATCTACCACAGCCGTGACTCTTCATAACACAAGTAGCTTTATGATGTAAATGTCTACATTTGACATTTACATATAGATAATGATTATCAACTCAGTTGAGCTGGTCAAATAATAGTAAAGCATGCTGCAAGCCTGGTTCTTTGATCAAAGTGGTTCAATTGTGGTGTACATGTCTACCTCATTTTTGTCATTTACAATATGGAAACAAACATATGACGATTTTAATCTGAATGCTACACAAGGTGAGTACAATGGAACCTTATATTAAGATATTATCTGTAATGATATCACTTCTATAATGAGGTCATATTTTTGCATTGCAAACCCTCAATAGCCGCCCCCAGCAACTAGGACAATATAAATTTTGAGCGAAGTGTAGTGTCTACCTACCCTCCTATGGTTGGGTGTCAATAGCCAACCATCACGGAGCTATCTCTAGTGTGACCATTTGAAGACAGCCTCGGTTAATGAATTAAGAGGTTTTACATTCACAATATGACCAACGTATCACTTACAACTGTGTCGATTTCAACAGTCGAGAATGTCTGACCCTAGCATTAATAAAGCTGTAAACCGTGACAATGAGGACGTCATCAATGTACAGGGTGAAGTTGAAAAATATCTCATCACACATGTAATGTGTCGTTTACATTCAGATGCATACTTCCATGTTTATAGAGTCAATATAATTTACGAAGATAGCTGCAGCAAGTTATGACATCTAGACGCTGCATCTAGCCTCTTTCAGACTTATGATTGCACAAATATTTAAGCGTGTGGCGTCCATAAATAGGGTTTGAGGCGAATATATATGAGAATAGCCAACACGTGCTTGTCAGGGGTGCCACTGGCATGTCAACAGTTCTTGGTCTATTAACCCAATAACTATTTTTGTACAATTGAATTCAAATTATTGCAGATGTGGAAAAAATTCTAAAACTATCGAAAGATAAGTCCAGGTAAGAAGAAACAAAGTAACACCCTCGCCCTACCCTTGACATCAAACATCCATGTATGTCTGGCCCATGCCCAAAGTACAAACTTGCAAGATACAACACATCTACGAGAATATATTGCAAACCATTAGAATATAACACTAGCTACTGTAATCATTTTGTCTGTAACCGGTTTGCACTTGAGCAAAATGTCGTCAAATGACACAGTGACAGGGATTATCACAGATGATGCATGATCCATATTGCAAACGCATCAATATTAGTGGGGTAATAAGGTGGTGTGATTGATAGGACGGGAATGGCCTTAAACTAGGATCAGACAGTACTGAATGTTGAAGCCGAGCCAGCCGTGGTTTAGCCAGTGGTCATTTGCACATTGTCTTGTCACAGATATGAGTCATGGGATATACATTTAAACTTTGTTAGCAGAGTTTTGCTGAGGTCTGAGACATCGTTAACAGGCACTGCATCCTTCCATGAGGCCCTAGTCTGATATTCACGATTGTGGAAGCCGAATCAGTCAATATTTTCGACATTGTTCATTGACACAAAACATTGTCACAGACGTGTTCTTGAAGTAGGTAGCGACATCTTTGTCATGCACGTATTTCTCATCTGCTACAGCACAGTAAAAATTGGGGATGGATATTAGTGACTGTCAGACTTGGGCTTATTCCGTAGCTGTGATTTGATGATAATAGCCATAAAAGCTAGTACATTTAAGTCTCCCAATTAATCAAATTAGGACCACCTTCATACAGAAACCACCCATATGATAAGATAATTTTTCAATGTCCCAAACCTACATTACACAAAGACACCTTGAGCATCCGTAAATAGATCACCCTTTATTTAACAGGTTAAAGTGACTTCGTCTTGATAGAGAGATGCTAGTGTATATGCACCGTGAACCTTTCCATTAAGGTGTCTTGATAACCTTTAAACGTATAACCATCACACTAATTGTACAAGATATGAGGAATCAAACCAGCAAAGGCCCCTGAATCACAGAGATTACACACATGTACGAGTCCCATAGGTTTTAGGGCTGTTTCCACACCTGTCCGCAAGCGGGTATCAAACGTTTACGCACAGAATGATACACATGTGTACCTTTTTGAAAAACTACAATTATTTTATAGATTTTTCTTCTTAGAGCAAATGTTAACATGTCTAATTTTTACTACAATATGTATAGAATTCTTGAATTTATTGTACGAGAAGAAATTGACATTGCTAAAGATTATAAACTATAGGCATACTATAATTTATTATAAGATGATAATAATTACTGATGATTCTCTATGTTAACATTAATTAATGCGAACTGATGAACAATAAAATCATGTTGAGTACATTTTTAGAAGGCTGGCTATCCCCACGGCTCCGTGCGTTCAGCAGATTACGGCGCTGGCAGATTACTGGCACTGAGCCGGTGATTACGTAATGGCTAGCTTTTATCACCCAATTATTCAACTTCCCAGTGTTTGGAGGTCAATAAAATGCTCAACAGGCGCAGTTAAGCTAAAGTCAGACAGTTCTGAGTATTCTAACCGATTTCATTATTTATATTGTTATTTTAGCCATTGATCAATGACACATTGCCACAAGACATACATGTTCATAAAAGTTAAAAGCAACCACCTCACTTTTCCAGAATGCCTGACTCTGACATCAATTCTGATAATGGATCGTCTCTGGATCCGTCTCTGTCCTGCCAATACATGACGGATTAGGACGCCGCGATTGTCTCGCGTCGCCCGGAATGATATACTCATTACCCCGGGTATTAAGGGCTTTGTGGGGTGTGAACATGTAATTACCCCGCTTCATCTAAATGTCTAATCGGTCAGGCACGGTTCGGTCTATTGGATGTCGTACCATGGGACGATTTTACTATAAATTGTCCTTTTATAGACCTTTTTAACTGGAAAATGTCTTAATGAGGTCAGCCCAATCTATTGTGTCATTTGTCAATGCCACAGTCAAAATATGCAAATTTACTGGTGTCGACAGCCAATCAGAACAGCTCATTTGCATAATTAGGTTGTGTTTGAAGCGCTTGCTTTCAATCTTTTATAATAATTAGAGATTTCCCAGATCAACAACTCACATAGAACGCACTTTAAATGGTTAATGTGTACGCAGGAAAGTGATGTGAACTACTTATATTAGCTATTTGTTTGGTGAACTGAGTAAGTATGTCACTTAACATCCAAATTCATCTTTTTACGTATAGAGCCCGTCGGGTTTCGTTGATGAGTTCATGTGGTAAAAGCCTCTATTTGTTATCAACACGGTAGTGGGGTAAAAGTGTGTCATACATCCTTCAACCTTATTAAACCTTATCCTTGAATGAGTGCATCGTGTTGGTAATCATAATCTACTCCACTATTTTCATCTTTCACAAGACATAAAAATAACTAACCATTTGACAGTTTCGTCTGCATCTGCAGACATTTTCAAAAAATGCTGAGTGCACATGCCAGGCCATGATTGACGGCCGCCGTCCCCATCAATAAATAGAATCACAAGATATATTAGAAGAGGGTGTAAGTTCTGGACAGAGAGAGTGATGGACGGACTAGAGCTTTTAACCCTGATCAGTACATTAGGGGTCCGTTCGGACACCAGGGGTATACTTTTTGTGATATATCTTTATCCGCTTGGTATTTCTTATTTTCCGTTTAAGTAGTTGTCACCCTTTGTCTTGTCTTTATCAGTACCGAAGATTATTTGATTTAGTTAAATATTAGGACGTACATAAAAAATATTTGCTTGGGGTCCACTTGGATCCCAAACCCGTTGAGACCAGAAAATGCAGGGTGAACTGGATTTTTTTTTTTATTGAAGGCCTTTAATGAAGTTGTCAGCTCATATCTTCCCATTATCAAGAATGAAAATTATTTTCTTTGGTTATACATGAGGACCAATACAAAAGCAATTTTATTGGGGTCCGCATGGACCCCAGACAAGATGAGTACAGAGAAAACAGAGTTGTTCTATAATTTGACCTATTAGAATATGTATATAATAAAAACATAACTCTTTATTTGTTATTTTTATCTGACACAGTCATAATTAACATATGAATGTATTTGTATCACAGAAAGATCATGAATTGAAAAGAAAATCCCATCAAATGATTGGGGTCCACATGGACCCTTATTGTACTGATTAAGGTGTTTTGGTTAATGTACTAATGAGGGTTAAGGAAGCAGTTCACACCCGGATGCAATGTCAGATCATAAACAGAGACGAGGGGACCCACCAGCTTGCGAGAGTCTACGACCCAGTGCTAGCCGCTGTCGGGGACGGCGGCCGTCAATCATGACCTGACATGCGCAGTCATCATTTCTGAAGATGTCTGCAGAAGCAGACAAAACTATCATGGTTAGTTATTTTTATGAGTTGTGAAAGATGAAAATAGTAGACATATTAAACCTTGTCTACCAGCCCCCCACACACACACACACACAAACACAAACACTTTCAACACAGCATGATCTCATCCAAATACATGATTATGATATATGTATTTTTATTTTTTTTGTTGCTTTGTCTAATGTTGGTTTTCGTTATAATGGTACAAGGGACGTTGAAAAAAATAGGTGGGGGCTGTAACATCAACTGGAGTACACTTATAAGTGGCGAAGCCGAATATTGGGGGTCATTTGTTACGGGGGGGTGAAGCAAATTTAGGCGTGGGAAGGTATGGTAGGTGAGGGGCTGAAACTCATATCATAATGGTTTCATTTTATCATGCACCCCTGAACCATAACAAATTGTAGTCTCCTTATTACTAATTCTGTGTGCCAATCTCAAATGATCATTTATATTCATTGGACCTTCTCGTCTCATATACACAGTCCCATGGTGACCTTTGCAGCAATGGCAGAGAAATTAGCAGGCTGTAGTAACATGTTCAGCCACCGCCTTACAACCATGAATTGTCATGCCACAAATAAATATCATGTGGTAATAGTAAGAGGCAGGTCCAGAGAGGCATGTTTTTTCATCTCTGCAAGACTTCACAGGTATGAAACATATGAAATGCGTGCGCCCGCGTTTTCCGAAAACCTGGATCTGCTGATTCTACCTTTTAAAAGCACTGCAAGAAGAAAAAAGTACCCAGTTAACACTGGCCACAACACTTTGACTGATTTGGGAGTGTCTGACCCGAGCTGAATATCATCTGCATAACATGCGCACTGGCTTAGCCAGAGGATTATGCAGAGTGGCGTCACTGTAACATACGGAAGCAGGTGGATGTCACACCAGACCTGGAGCTCATTCGTTCCAGTGGGGAGGTTATCATTTGCGGTCCATTCGGATTTACACGGGTATAACCGGAAGTGTTGTATGTTCTTTGAGCCCATAGTTTCAGAGCCTGGTATTTTAGTTGTGTTGTCAGATAGAATTATCTCTGTCATCTGATGAGCAGAAATTAGGTTTTGGTAGAAAATGAAAAACAAAATTAGCTAATATGGCATTCTGGACATCGCACTGGGATGGGCGCAATGCCAAAATGGTCACTGGGTTTGTAATCTTTGAACCAGATGTGAATACTCTCTTTCAAAAGCAGCATAAAATCTAATGTTGAAAATACCATAAATAAAGAGAAACTGGCATGTCGAAAGCTCACTTTAATTGACATTGAGCTCAAAATAGAATCGGTTCGTCAACTCATACCTGATCGCTTTACAGGATATGAACAAGATCGATTCATTAGTAAATGATATAGCTTGTCCGAAGACTTGCACACATACATTGGACATGGGAGCGAACAAATATAAGGCTTTTGCTTCAGCTGAAATAATAAAGTTACAAGGTTATCATTGTTGTCCCACAATAGTGACCATGCCTGCAGTGTGAGAAAACTGGAGCACGGAAATAAGTATAAAAGAGGCAGGCCTAATGAGTTAATTAGTGGTCTGTCCACGTAACAAATAGTCTCCTTGACCTACAGTAAACCCTCGCTATTTAGACTTATTTCATACGTCGTTCTTCCTCGGTCAACTTTGTTCCACATCCAACAAACTTTCTTTTTTGTTTTCAACATGCAATTTCATTGAAATCCCATATTTCTCTTGTTTCACCCCATTGCTCTTTTTGTCAGCACCCCCCCCCGCCCCCTCGCCCGTTACAACCCACTCCTTTAATATACCCCCACCCTTCTTTCCCTCCCAAGAGTAAATTAATCCTTAATTGATTTATTTCGTGTATCGCGGGCATATTAACACTACAAAAAGATAAATATATAAAAGATTGCAGATTGGTACAAAAATATAGATAGACGTAAAATTGAATAGTATATGACGATAATAAAAAGTAACCCACGTGACAAACAAGGAGCACTAAAAAGATGTACATTTAAAGATGGGGAGCCTTATTTCTATAGTGGATCTCGGTGAAACAAGGAAAAAAACTGACTAGAAATGGTCTTAATGGGTAGTTCTACTCTATCAATATACAATTAGTATTACGAACACTAACTATAACCTGTTTGCTCTGTGGCTATCGAGAAAGACGTGGGGCCAGCACACATGGCGACAATTAACTATTGTGGTCAAGACAGGAAGACCTTTATTATATCCATTATACATCACTATACAATACACCACAATATGTCGTCACGGATATCACATAACGAATGCCTTATGACGTGATTATTCGCATAAGTTGCCCTTTCAATTCAATTGTTTCTTTGCACAATCATGTCTAATTAACATGTGTGACGTGCACGCATACCCCCCCCACACACACACCACACGCCACCGCCACAAACACACAAAAGACGTCTGCATTACCTACAATAAGTGTCCTTCAATATTGTGTCCACTATTTTATAAGGCCTAACAAAATGATATATTTGTTTCTGGCGATCGCGAGCATTAAATTAAAACAGGCACCATTTCTGTTATACCGTTGAGTATTTACTTTGACATCATATTAGCTTTTTGACATATCAAACACACTCTGAGTATCAGATGTCAAATTGACATATGAAATGTTTCACCACAGATTGAATTATCACAATCTATTGATTTAAATTTGGCCTACCTAATTCTTAATTTAACATTTTTATAAGATTGTATCGTGATTTTCTTATACATAGACTATTCAACCCAGCGACAGATACATGTACTTCTATTTGTGTTTTATAAGCATAGAAAAGTGCAAACTGACAGTCTACAAATTTTTAGCAATGCTTGGATTGATCACTTGACATCATTCACATCCTGAGATTAGCAGCCTGTGATTGGTCAGAATTTTTAATGATAATAGTTATACGTCAGGACATCTGATACTCAGAGTGATCAAACACATAATAGATATTCAATATTTCAAATCCACCTATGCTTTGAGCGTGTTGATTGTATATTTGACTATCCATGAACCATTAGCTAGAGAATGTCCCTGTTACAGCGTGTCACACTGTGTAGCCATTAGACTGGGCTCATGCTGGGCAGGTACAGGACACATTTAGGCTGATTTACAGGGGAAAAGACATCGCAGTTTCAATTCCATTCTCCTTCTTTAAAGAAAGAGTCGGGCAATTCACAAGATTGGTACAGTCGTTGTGGTGTTGTTAGTGTTAGCTGGGAAATTGTTTTATTCCAGATGGAGTTTGAACGATTGAATCGTCTGCTGTACATGTATGAACTATTCGAAAGTTAAGATAGCCATCAGCATTCGTGATTATCAGACTTGTGCTTTAGTCAAACCCATGCTCAGAGGGTGTTCATTTGAATGAAATAATCCCTCTGAAAAAAATATATAGAGTAATACCTCCAATTAAGACCACCTCTCTATTGAAACCAAGTCTTTAGTAAGACCACGTTTCAGGTTCCCAAAGCTGCATAAAGCTACCAGAATGAGCCTCTGTATAGAGACCACCTCTCTATTGAGACCAATGTAAATGTAAATGTGGTGGTTTATAGTCCTGATCCAAGTCTTGCTATCACGACTTTACAATTTACACCAGGTCATTGGCTCACTTATTGATCATCAATTGATCGTTTCTCACATACTTTCATCAGAAGCACATTCAGCGTACAATGCTAAACACTCACTCAATCACTCACATACTCTTTCAACCCAATGACCTGTACCTCATTAACGTGTAGGTGCCACGGAGCAGTGTGCAACTCCTTTAGGGATGATTTTACTCAACACCCACCACCAGACCTGACCGGGAATCGGACCCACGACCTTCTGGCCACTAGTCCAACTCCCTAACCACTCGGCCACAGAAGCACACCTAACAACTGGTCCCAAAGGTGGACCTAATAGAAAGGTTCTACTGTACATGTAGGCTATATCACATTTTTTTCAGAAAACCCATGAAGTCGTTCCATTTGACGAAGCCAGCAGGATAAGAGTACCGAGTCCCACTTTACAAAAAATGCAGAGCACGGGTTGGGTTAGACATAAATGATACTTTGGTCTGATACCACCATCATTGGAGGACTTCTATATACCGTTGGGAATTCCCAAATGTATTGTATTTTAGTTTAAGTTGATAAACAAGAATGGGGGTATCTACTCCGAAAATGGAGTACAGAAAATCAATTGAAGGATAAGAATAGCACTGTCACGGCGAGACGTTAATTGAATCCATTTACACTATACTTATTCTGTGTAATTTGACAAATCCAAATGCATCTAGCTCTGTGTGGGCGCATTAATGGCAGGCCAGAGTTGAAAGCATCGCGTGTGCGCAAATATTGACGGTACCTCAACAAGCACATTGTACATGTTGTGTAATATGATGAGCTGGAGTCACAGTTGAACCGCCCTATACGAACACCCAAGGGCTTGACTGGAGTGGTCGCAATAGAGCGGTGGTTAGCTGCTTTTGTTTTATTGTGACTTTGGATCAATATAAATACTATACATGTATAGGGGTTTGAAGTGGTCTCTATCAAGAGGTACTCTTACTTGAATATTGAAGAATATGATATGCGGATGTGTTGAAACAACGGTAGAACCTTTATGTCAAGATCATATATTGACTTGTCTCGAGTAGCCCAAATAAGTTTGCTTTTTACAAAGACTAATCGTGCGGGTCGCTATGGACCGGAGGGCAAATCTTCTGGGTTAGCTCTTCTCTTTAGATGGGGGTTATACTGTAGGTTGTATAAAACCCAATTACCTACATCAAATATGTGGAGTTTTCTTTTCCTGTCTGCTGTTACCCAGAGCAGCAGAAACCATTGCAGAGGTTTCACTTTTCTGCTATGGTCTCCATCATCTCTCTTTACAAGGAATCGAGGTTCCAGAAAAAAGTACATTGAATAGCATACCGTGTGAAAGAGCATGTTTAATTTTAGCTATTTTGCAATAGAAATTCCATGCCCTCATTCTCCGCATCGTCCAAACAACATATTCCAAGGCATATCTCCAAAAAGATACAAGTTTGGCCATCTGCATGTTGCTTTTAACCTCCCACGCCCACCCCCCCCCCACCACCGGCCCAATTTCAAATGCATGTTATCCTTTATATATTCCATACATTTCGTATACAAGAATTTAGTGACATCTCAAGCCATTTTGTTCTGTCTTTTCACAGTTTTCAGAGATACTTTTTTGGAGTATGACTTCTTTATAAACACACTTATTTGAGTGAGTTTGTAGGGAAATATAGCCTCAAAATCCAGCCCTTCAATCAAGTTCACTTAACACAGGCCACAAATAAAGTTAACTTTCTCGCCATTCAGGATTTGCGATGTTGTGTGGAGATTTACATATATCTTTACAATTTCTCTGCCTAATCTAGTCAGGCTTTTTGTGCCCAGTTGAGCTCCTTTTACAATTAGGCCTTTCACATCAGTATAAAGGGTATTATGGAACGTAGGAAAGGGCACTTCGACAGTCTCAAGCTAGGGTCAGACACTTCCGAATCATAGAATGGAATCATTCGGGGACATTCGTCTTTGGACACTCGTGACTAAAGCTGGGCTTTTGGGATGTATTTGTATTTTTCAGATGTCGGTGCCTTCATTCTTGGTTGGTGAAGATGTTGAATTCGTTGTGAGTGAAAATACGCTGTTAACAAAGTTTGGAATGCCTTCATTCTGGGACAGCTATTTGAAGGTTGTGATGGTCACTAGCTGTGTAAACATTGTACCAAGTTTGAAGATATTATTTCTGATAGTGAAATTATTGGAAACATTTTTGGAAATTGAATTAAAACGGGCCAGACACATTTTAATTGGCAAAGTGCTCAAAATCCAATTCCTTTTGGTGTCGCCTCATACCTAATAGGTCTGTTACGTTTCACCAAAGTCGGTGCATTAATAATTCTTCATATTTGAGATATACATGTGACATACGGTATACAAACAAACAAAATAAACACAATAGTTCATACCAGCTGAAGCAAGTAAAATAGGCCAAACCAATTGACATAAGGTTTTGTCCAGCAACACCAATCACTTTTGACCGCCTTAACACAACGTCATCAGTCCACAACCCACCATTACGTCCACTTGTCCACCAACAAACCATGTTTACTGTCAACAGGTGACACATGGGCCTCTGTGCTGTTACAGTTAAGTGCTGGGTTGACAGCTGATAGATGCAATCTCAATATTCCAGACATCTATTTTACAGACCTATGGCAACATGGATATTTTTGTTGTCAATCATGTGTGTTATCATCAAACATAACCACGTTCAAAATCTTATGATTAATCTAGAGACACAACCGCAGGCTATTTTTAATAGGTGTAGTTTTTGATGAAACAGATGTGTATCTGGGGGTGCTTGGTGCTTGGATTGCTGTGGATTGACGTATCATTCGTAAAAAATGTATCCTTTTGTTTCCTAAGGGGGCTACGACTTGTCATAGCTCAGGATGGTTACAAGGGAATTATAACAAACCTCGGGGGGAGGGGGTACTGGAAAACTCCACTTTTTTGTTTCTTTCTTTTCTTTCTGTTGTATAACATTTGAATATATCTATTTCTGCATAATTTACACCAAACAATCACAAACTAATGATAGTATAATTATATATTTTCTTTTGGGTGGGTGTCTTTAAGGGTTTCACAACATCACTACATAACCAATGATGGCAAGTCAGATGATGATATACGCAAACAGATCTGATGAAATGTTTACTTCAAATGATTGTATTAGCACTTCCTGATTTTGTGACCTTGTCAGATTGTACTAATTTCTATACGTTGCTTTACCTTGAATGCCGGTTTTATTCAAAACATATACAATAGTGAGAATATAAAAAAGTAGTCTTGGCCATATACACAACTTATCATATACCACTCCTTATGTACAGACGAATTCGTGATCCCGGTTCTATCTAAAACAGAAAAATTCCACTTGATATGTTTTTTTCTGGCGGGGGTGGTGTTTGAAAATCTGGGCAACGCACATAGTAGAGCATTGGGATATTGGTAATGATTTTATAATTTCAAACAAATTGGGTGGGTGGTGGGGTGGTGGTGAAAATCATACCATAGCCGTTTCATCGTTTTATACCCCCTGGCACAAAATAAATGGTAGCAGACACTCAGTGTTATTTAGTGTTGTATGCCTAAGCTCCTCAATGGGTAAAAAGCGATAAAATGGTCATAAAAGGAAAGCTCTGTGGGGGCGTTTTCAGGGTATAAACTTGAAAAACTAAGGCCCAGTCTGACAGTCTACAATCATGTTCATCCACAAATTACGCACTATGCCAATATAATTACAATACCCCGATTGATTCGTCTTCAATTATATGGACTGCCTTACCCTGGGTGGCAAATTAGGCAGCAATATTTGAATATTGGATGTCACATCAGCATCATGCATCCACTATTCAGATAGATTGTCTTTTATGGACACTAATGTGAGTAAGGAAGAGTGTTACTGTTATAAAGGTGTTCCCAATAGTGATACATAGTAAAACACTGACTTGAGGCCAACCAATTGTAGTGTCCACAGAGAGGTTCTACTGTAATTGTTATTACCTCTGTAGTCTCCACAAAGAGGTTCTACCGTAACTGTTATTACCTCTGTAGTGTCTACACTGACTGTGATATCAGCCCATAATGATAAATGCCTTTCTGCTCGTCGAATCCTCTCGTACCCCGGACAACGTGTGGTGAATGCTTATTTAATATCGCCCCAGGTTCTCAGATTGCACAATGACAAATTTACATCTTCAGCCACGTGGTATTTCTTCAGTTTTGTGGTTTTGTATTTATGTGTATATGTAATTATGCACGGGAGTTAATAACTTTTACATTTTCCATAAGATTTTCTATAATTAGCATTCAAAACAATCAATTATTATATTACTTGTTTTAGTTAGAAGGGAGAGGCCAAACCTTATGATTTGAATTCACCTAGGAAAAAAGCACTTATTATTTTTCATTTTTTTATGAAAACATATATATTTGGGACTGGACGTGAGATTGGATTTCACGTGTTTTAAATATAATGCACAGTTTGATAGAACTAAAAAAGGCCTATTCTGTGAGTACAACATTAAGAGAAACTCTGAAGTCCTGAAGGAAACGAACCTGGCATCAAAGAGCTGTGTAACCATTTTCGTCCCCTTGTCAAGTAGAAATGTCCCTTTAAAATTGTGATTTCTATGTGTGTGTTTTTTCCAGATTCCTATAGCATGTCGGCCCCTGAACAAATCAGATTGATTATCAAGTTGACAATCTTGTTAGATGTCAGAATGTCATAAAAACCAAACCATCAACAGAATACACCATGTTTTACTATATTTCTACATGCTGAGTTCATGTATGATGTTAAACATTGTTTTTGACCCAGTTGTTGCCGACGTTTCAGCAATTAAAGCCAGGTGGACAATATCGCAATTACAACCACGATCCCGAAGCGAATGAGATCATGTCTGGAAGTGTGGAGTGTGCGGTAGGCACATGTCTTCTGGATAAGTTTGACATATAGAATCAATGGAACACAATTGTCACCACCGCCTTGATCCTGGACTCATACATAGAATGTTAGGTCAGAAACGAGGAGATGGAAAAGTTGTGTTCGGTCTTTAGTCCGATCAGACCTGATTGTGTGGTGATCGCGACTGTGATCAAATAGGGTACAACCGGCTTTGGCAACATTATGAACTGTACTTACAGATTACAGCATGCTTCTTTAGGGCAGTAACCAAGGTGGCTTACCTGAAAATATAAAAAGGTGGATCAATACAAGACGAGTGGTTGTGGTCTGGAGTGATCATTGCTTGATGTGTCTGCAGTAAAACTTTAGCGAGGGAACAGCGACTTGTAAAGCGGACAAATGTTTGATGGGGAGGATATTGTTTTGTTTATAATGTTTAATTACTGAATAGGTAACATATAACAACAGATGATAAAGTGAGTTCTTTATTCCATAGGTCTCATGACGTCATTGTTTAAGAAATGTGTTCTCAATTAAAATGCAAAAACGCACCTAACCATAAGCAGTAGCACCACGCCATTGTGACCACCTTTATAATCAGTGTTAGGTAGTTTTAATACAGAGGCGGTCTTGTATACAGGGGTGCATTCTAGTAGCTTTATGAAGGTTTGGGACCGCGAAAAGTGGACTTATGGTAGAGGTGGTCTCAATAGACAGGTGGTCTTAATGGAGAGGTTTCAGTGTACATAGCATATAACTGTAAAATAGGACCGAAATTCATACCACGGTAAATGTTAAAACAGTGAGAATCAGAGCAAAACAATGTAGCAAAACCTCTGCTGTTATAAGGCAACGCAAAGCAATGCAATTTTAGACACAATACATAAGACCACCATAGACCCATATCAACAACTAGAACCCACTGTTCAGTGCTCATTTGGACACATTCACAGCTCTGTTGTTCTTAGTAAGAAAAAAATCTTTCTGGTGAATAACACCTTTTCTCTGCGATGAAAAAAATCCTTCTGGTGAACAATACAGCATATGGGAGTGCATTCTGCCTCATTTTGCTTTTTTGGGGACGGGAGTGTAGCCATGAAACAGTTACAATCACACTCTGAGGACTCTGTGAAATGTCAAGCGTGTGTTTTGGATGAGAAGTAGGTTGGGGTCATGTTAAGGGTTAAATGTGAGGGACGAAAATAGAACCTACATGGGGTCTGGAAATAATAGGTGTGTGTATGCGTGCATTTTAAAGACAGCTTAAAAGTTGATTTTTCACTCGTTATTGTGATATATGAGTAGAATTAATCCCAGTGTATCTTGTGTCAGTAGAAAACGAGTTTGAGAGGTGCCACTTGAACATGTTAAAACCTCTGAAAAAAGGCAGTGTCACCATGTCATTTTTACCCATGTCGGGTCCTGCAAAATGCTAGTGGTTGTTTTCAATTTCTTCAGGCGTTTGTTGATGTTGCAAATGTATGTGAATCCCATTATACCTGAGCACGTAATGAGACTAGATTGCAGTATATGTGATATGTTTAAACGCACATATATCCGCGCAGTTTATAGACTTTACAATTTAGGGCATAAAGGTTAACAACATAAAATGGAAATAAATAAAATAAAACATCTTCTGAATTGTATAAAATGGAAACATCTCTATAAGGAAGCGGCTAGTTTTATGAGAATAATTGGTGGTGGAAATGGCCAACAATGCACCTTAGGATCTTAGCATGAGTTTGTCTGAAGCACGAACAACATTTAACAGCGTTTGCTTTCCATAACCTTGCTCAACCCCCTCACCAAAAACCGGACATGCATTGCAACAACCACCATGCAATATGTGTAAAGTCTATGATATTTGTCTAACTTAAGATTTCACATCTACAGCAGAAGTCTATCACAATTTACACACATGAGTCGACGTTTTCAATTGCGTGGTTAATCCTTTGTTGCTGAGCCAATGGTTAACATCGTCACAATGCAACTTTTGATCATAATGTGTCTGTCCGATTGTTGGGGATAATGTATGTGTTCATGGGGAGGGGGGGGGGCATGCTAATAATGACACCTAGTGTCATTAGAAGAAACGCCCCAATAGTGAGGTTTCCCATTAAGTTAATATATTAGTTAACATTGCAGGAGAACCACTGAATAGAAAATGTCGATAATTAACAGGTCTCCCATTATTAAGTCGTGAGATATTTTTATCAGGTTGAAATGCAATACTGGGCATTAATAGCAGTTATTATAACTTGATGTATAGAGAAGGGTTTCTCTGAAGATGTTCGTTGTGCTAGTTAAAACCATTTGAAAACTCGATAACAGCAACATAGACTAGACATATAAGATTACGCTCCTGTACTCAGTAACTACACTCACGAGTGAGACATTATGCAACCGTAGCTTTCACGATGCTCACAGTCGATGTTTGCATTGTGTTCAATTTAACCGTGCAGCTCGTGTACAAATTTTACCCATTCACCAAACTATCAATCAGGATATGTTATCCATAACAATGCAAAATCCCCAGCCTTTTAGTCACGAATGTTCTTCCCGAATCTGTACAATGCATAAGGTGATGATACATGCACATAGATGCAGCTCATTCAAAGTTTTACAAACCTGCAAAGAGATGATGTACCTGTTGTCAACAATCATGGCTACAGACAAATGATTGGCTTGGTTTCAATATCGGGGACTATCTGACCTGTATATAAATACATGATGACCTCCTGCCGTTACCAAGTAGAGAATAGAGCTATATGAAACTTAACATTTGTAGTATTCGCCACGTAGAGGGATGTTTTATTTAATGCCACTGAACATGTATCCTGCATCACAAGGAGTACTTAAGTCTAGATAGGCCAATTTAGCCTATAACAAGGCCTTTAAATGATCTGACATTGGATCTGACCCTAGATCCTGTCACAATTGTACTAGCTCTACTTCTTTGCACGTGATATATGGTTGACATGGGTGGTTTTTTGTAATTATAGAAATAAAAACTATTACATATAAGGTCTTTTGAAAGAATATTCCCAATTAGTAAAGTGTCCCATTAAGGAAATATAGTTGGAGACATAGATCACGGAGCCATTGCATCGAGGCCGTTATGTGGCCTCGGGGTGAGTTATGACTACAGCTCTCACTTTGACTTTGTTGCACTAGTCATGGAGCAGGTGAGAAAGGAGTTCCTTCGTTTGCATTGTGTAAATTTATGTGCAATTTGTGCAATTTGGTTTGTGGTGACTGTGTAATGGCATAATGCATATTAGGCCCTGGATAAAACCGTTGCTAGCTTGAATTGTTTGAGGAATTGCTGTTGCCAATGTCGGTCAAATATGAGTAATTTGATGTATTCTGTATATACAACATATGGTCGCATTTTTGTATTTGTTTTCTGCCTTTTTTTCTGTTTGATATTTTTTTTAGAATTTCATAGTATGAAAACAAATAAAAAAGTGTCCACGTTTTCCGAACATATACACGTGCAGATACAGAAGGTCGCATGCAGCGCATTCCCCCATTTTCAACCAAAAATGAATCCATTTTATGGGGGTTTTGGTATCTACTAGCCTAAATGTGTATATGATACCCATAACATCTCCCTCCTTTTTTCCGAAAACCTGTATCTGCAAGTGATACAGATATCTTAAAATGGGGTGAATTACATATGACAACATACATACTCCCTCAAAAAGCATAGCAATCAGGGACATATTCTCACTTCACCATTGGTTAATAATGCTGCAAAAATGTTTTACTGATAAGGCCACATCTCAAATGGGGACACCATTGCGTATTTCCACTACGACGATGAGGTAGTTAGTGCACATATTTCTCTAACAACTTTATTAGCAACTCCATCTACTGGCAGCGAACTCCACCTGCTGTGCACTAACCCTGGTTGTCTGATACACAGAACAAGTCCCTGAGATAAAGGAGTGGTTGAGGCGAGTGCTGCCTCTTGTACAACGCCAGTACATGGGGTCCCAAAATAAGAAGCTTGTTCTTTTTATCTGTTCCTTATTTTCAATATTCGGTGTTGCGTTTTTGCACTTGAATCAGTAACACCTTGCAAACGAGATGCCAACGTGATAGCATGATAGGGTCGAGTCCTATAATATAGGGTTACTTTACCCTCACGTGTAGTATGTTAATTTGAACAGCTCATTAAGGAGTAACTTTTTCAACAGTCCCGGCAAGTGTATGCTTTGTGAATCTTGAGTGTATTCATAATACTATATTATTCAAATGAACCATTGCAATGTACACTATTTGAAGGGGTGCATACAGAACGAATCCCATTGCAATGTTGTTGCTTTGTTTAGTTTTGTATTCTACGTTTGCTGCTATTGAAGTTTTGTCCTACTTCACAAAGGGACCCATAGATACAACATTACGTACAGCTACATTGGCCATTGCGTAAAGTCATGTAACTTAAAACTTCAGAGTGATCATTGATGTAAAGTACAATTTCACCTACTTAACAGCGGCCATGGCGCCAACAACAGCCTGAGAAGTTTATATAAAACCACCTCTTCAAATAGACTACATTGTATCTCTGTATTCCGATCTTTGGGTCTGTTTATCAAATTCTTGCACCAAAGTCATTTATTTTACCCCTTGTAGAGACCGGCTGTTTTTCCCCTGATGAGTTGGGCATATCTTCCGGCCGTACACACAACTACCGCTACATTTGACATTGCATGCTGCATTTGTCAGGGAATCTATGATTACAGGTTACCAACCTGGAAGTCTATGATAACAGGTTACTAACCTGGAGTTCTTTTTTCTTAAAGGTATACCTGTCTTTTATGTATGGTATTTTTATTTTTTTTCTTGTGCATTGTTATGGACATTGGAAAAGACTAGTGCCTGATACAAGCTGTGGTCAATCTTTTCTTCTCTGTCCTCTTGAGTTGAATATATCAACACCTTGCCTAACCTTATATACATGCACATATCTGATGACACAGATACCCAGTTGACTTGCAAATCAGAAAATCACTATGACTTCATTAAAATCTTATCAGTCACTACTCTACTGAGATTTAGTTCACACTCTCGACGGGAGGCTCATGGTGTTACTGTTAGTATTTTTCATTTTATGTAATGTCAATTCATTTTTTCAGACCTTTATTTCAATTTCTTTTTTTTACGAAAATGGCACTGCTGTACTTGCTTGCGTCAATTTGAAAAAAATGATTCATACAAAATACGTATCCATTAATTGTTTTTATATAAAAAAGAATTACATCACATCTATCAAAACAGATTATGAAATACAGTCTACAAAATATTATCAACAAATTTTTTTTTTCAATACTGACTTCCAGTAGAGTGTCTACTTCATTTAAATGAAGGCACCAGCCGTGATGATCTCAAATGGATTACTGCGTGATTTTGATTTCATAGGGATTATGCAAATGAGGTTGTATTTGATTGGGTGCTTAAAAGGACACAGAGACATATATGAGGGGTGATATATGATGCTAAATTAACGTATATCTTTATTATTTCAGTTTAATTACCCCACCGGAATTTTGTGCAGAATTTTATGAATAGTCTAAAACAGAACAACAATATCAGATTTCAGTACAAAGAATGACGTATATTATTAGATGTATAGCAATCCTACAGCTGGTAACGTATTGTAAAAAAGATGTGTGAAAAACCCACAGCGATGGAGGTTTCACTAGTGCCTGAATTCAAAAGGACTATTTTTTAAACTTAGTTACGTCTAACATCACTGCACTCTGAGACCTTATGTTCAGTGCATGAAACAGTTTCGGATTAGATGGAAGCTAATTCTTTTTATGTGAAACAAAATTAATTAAAATGATTAACTCCAGGAATCCCGCTGGGAAACTTATTAGATGTAAGTGCTGAGAAATTGCACCCGGAATATTCAATTCATAAAAAAATAGTATTAAAACAGATTAGAGGGGATTTTATCAGAGAAAGAATACTCCCACGTTGCCGCACTTGTTACATTGTTGAGTGCAGAATTTTTAAAATTCTATTGTGTAATTGATGTTTAATTTGATTTTTGAATTGAGCAAACATGTGTTGTGTATATTAGGATGAATTGACTACGCCTTACAACAATACCTGATACAAATCGCAATCTCTGATGTATGAAAAAAACAACGAAATATTACCGCATTCCATTAATGTTCCAGGTAGACGGGAGTGATTGAGCCAAATAAAAATAAACTTACAAATAGCAACATATTAACACTAGTCGAGAAAGGATTAAGAATTAAAGTCAGCAGCACCATGCAGCACCAATGCCTTGTTCTAATTTTGCCTCTATTTTCTGATTCCATTTATATTGCATCAGCAGATAACAAGGCCAAATATTGCCTCAATGGTTCTCAGTTCAAAAACAACTGCATTGCAATTGGCGGTACCACAACAAGACTTTAAAGGCACATCCCAGACACATAGACTGATTAATGGATGTGTAATTGAAGCAGCATCACCGTTATGCCGGTTGTACACTATTGCGACTATAGTCGTTATGCTGGTTGTACACTATTGCGACTATAGTCGGTATGCCGGTTGTACGCTATTGCAACTATAGTCGTTATGCCGGTTGTACACTATTGCGACCGTTACCATTATGCCGGTTGTACACTATTGCGACCACTACCGTTATGCCGGCTTTATACTACTGAAATCATGACAAAGAGATCTCAAAAGGTACAATATCAGGTCAGGAATTGCAGAACAATACAATGGTTGTGTTTAATATTGCGTCAGAAAGGCAGACTGCTAAGCCCGTTGCCCACTACCACTGTGCTCACAATTATGACCCTAAACCCAATGGAGATGGAATACCAGACCCGACTTAACCGTAACTAGAACACACCGTTGTGATTTTGGCTGCTATCTCACTATTGTGCTACTTGTGCATAAAACTGGTGTAAATATGCATGGCTAATCAAGACATTTAATCTACATGTCAGATCCGGAGAGGAATCTCTATTTGCATAGTCGTTGTAATGGATATAAAACTTAGGTTTTAGGCGTAAGCATTGTTCAAATTACCACCGCTGGGTTATTCATCATCTTCACACACTACATTGAGTCATTCAAAATACTACACAGTCTATGCACATTGATTTCAAAATAATGCTCTTTAATTAAAATCGTTTGTCTAAATGGACCTCCAGTTTAGTTGGGCCTGTGAGTGGTTGAACTGTGAACAAGATTTGCATAGATGTTTGGCGCACGCCTGATGAAATAATGTATTTGTACCATCGGGTGTTTTTATATCACAAACCTATTCACATCCGGGTAAAAGGCTTTATATTTAAAAACATGTTACTATAAGGGTAATGATCTGTTTAGTGTGGAGATAACACTAGCTTGCACGAGTGGTGTCTTAGCCTGCTCGAGTGAGCGTCTCCAGTTTAACATAAGTATTTCACTTGATCGTGTTTATCGTTCACAAAGTAGGGAGATAACCTGATCTCCTACGGCTCTTAACCAATCAGAATCGAGAATGAACGGCAAACTGGGGAGAATGTAATCTCTGGATTATAACAAGCAGCCGTGGTTATAGAGACTGATTCTAGTTATGTTTAGACTGCCGATCGTAATCTCGCACTGTTCTTACGGTTGTAAAATATGCTATCTAAACTCTAGTACTATTTAATATTGCTAAAGGAGTATCAATACACAATACTTGACGTGTGATAGCATATGCATTTTCTTCTGCTTAGAACGCATTGTGTGATTCTGGAAAACATCTTGTCATTTGAGTAGATTTGTTTTAGAGGGGGAGTGGGACATATCGGATGAGTAGTGTCCTTTTCTTCCTCTAAAATAAGATACTGTAAAACAATAATCTCCATTCGTCAGAATATCAAACCAGGGGCAGACAGTGTCGAATATTGCTGTCGAATCAGGCGTGGTACTGTGGCGATTTTAAACTTGCACACTGTGTTATTATCTACGTGTGTCGCACATTTTCCTACGGGTTACAGCTTTGAACAATTCGGGTATGAATATTTGGCACTATCACACAGGGACTTAAAGGCAATACCATTTTCATATTGTCCCCCATTCGGAAAGTTGTCTCTGAGCCTGTGCCACTATTTCTCTACCCTTTTACACTGTTTAAAGAAAAAACAGCTTTACACAATTACGCTTCTAGACTACATGATGTGCATATGGTCTTCCCTCCGCAAAAACAGTATGCCCCCTGTTTTACCCTAATGGGTTTGCTTCTATATTTGATCTTTCATTTGACATTAGCGTCTTTTGAATAATAATGATGTCTTGTAGACGGTGGAACAGATGTAATTGAAATGCTTCATTTTTTTTTATTTTTTTCCGTACTGACATATCGTCTGACTTTGTGCAAATATTGCTTATGTCATAAAGAAGAATAAGGAGTACGAGCCGGTCATGCCCCGGTTGAGCTCAGCCAGGGTTAAAACAGGCATTGCCCAATGGTCAGTCTGGTTTTCTATATGTTATTTTACATTAAAGGCCGGTCAACTGCCATTTCTTGCTACTTCGTACACTGGTGGCTTGACAGTACCTTCTCATGATTTTCAAACCATATGATGTGTGCTATATGGCGCGGATTATAAAGCTTCAATAAATCCCACATCCCTCTTTCTTGCCCCATTCTCTGTATCATTTTTCTCCAGAATTCTTCACACCCCACTTCTTTGAAATATCTTATCCCTCTTCTCTTAATTTCCCACATCCCATTTCCTTATAGCTTATCACCCTTCCACCTTTACATGTATTTGACGATTACATTTGCCATGGAATACAGTTACCACAGATACTACTCAATCAGTGATATTTCGCATACTTGCCTTAACAATACAAAACAAGGCTCGGCTAAGGTGCATAGTGAGTGGGATGCTTTTTCCTAGATGAAGTACATTAATGTTTGTGAAGACTTAGTCTCCCATGCAAAACTAAGGCGGAAGTGATATTCTGGTCCACTTATTCATACCATCAGCATTTGCCATGCATGGTACATGGCCCAAGGGCGTTGTCTGATGATGCAAGACCCTTGATGCACAGTGGAGACTCTCAGTTGACACCATCCCAGCCTCCAGTGGCCTCCAGTGGATATCGGATCTCATTGGAATTACACTTTAACTTTCATCACAAACAGTGGGTTCCACTAATGCACTGTAAGTACATAGCTGTACAAAATGTGACTCTGACGTAGTTTGACGTAAAAGCAAATGGAGAAGTATCTAAATGAGTTATAGTTCACATAACCGACTGAAAAGCTGCTCAGGTATGAAAATCTGAACGGAAGCGACTATTTTCTTTGTAGTAGTATTCAACTAGGCCTGTACATGAAAAAGAAACAAACATTTCAAGTGAATCAGCATACCATACATTTCTATTGAGGGCAATGTACAAAGACAGGATATTTCAATCAAGTTTATTTCCAGTAGTACATTCGCCATATATCTCACATACCTCATCATGGTTTTGCCATAGCAACAGTGACGAGAACAACAACAAAAATAAACATGAAACTGTTTCGCCGCATACCCACTAGCAGTTAAATCAGTCACTATCTCATGCAATCTCTGTGATCAAAACATCAAAACCACGTCATCCTCAATTTCCGAGTAATGCCCGGAAGTAAAATGAATATAAGAATTATACACAACGTCCTCAAAACACGTGTTCCTTCTAATCAAGCTGTCAAGAAGCCAGAGCCTGTCACGTTTGAGCGGACAATGACCCGCAGCAGCAGCCTTGAAGTCCCAGTCTCTGATTGTGATTCATGTGGCCTTGAATTTTGATAAAAGATTTCTACTTGGGCAGAAAACAATGCTTTTTCTGTGTTTATGTAACTCACTTTAAAAACAGATTCTTTCTTAAAGAAATGCTTGTTATCGTTATGTAACTATTGTTTCAAATGTACATTACACTTTATTTGTTGACAAGTTATGATAGTATGACTACTTGTCTTCCAGTATAGCTTAATGTACCTTATAGGCGAAAAAAATTTGAATCAGATAGGATTTTAGACCATGCTAGTGGTTCCTATAACACATTATACTACCTGTACATGCCATTGCCATTGATTGTGAATAAGCGATAGAATTATGGCACACTGGCACACCACGTGTGATGATATAAGATTTTGGTTGTTTTCGGAAAGAGGACATTTAGTGGATGTCATTGGGTTCGTACATGTACGTAAGGGAGTGTTTGTTTGTGTGTGAGTGGGGGCGGGGGTGAGGGTGAGGGGGGGGGCTTGCATTACTCCTGGATCAGACAGAGTTATTTAGAAATATTATCAAAATACTTTTTCTCAACTGCTACTCATAATTTCTCAAATGTAGTGTTAGATAGTACGTCTCAAACAATTTTCACTTCATTTTTGCACGTATTTCTATTGCAGCAATAGGTCTCTCGGGAACAATGAGCCACCATTCGTCTTGCCTCGTTGTCATTCTCGTCTGCTGTGACATGTTAATCACGTGGATAAAGAAGCGGCAGGGCGGGGCTTCACCGCCAAATTACAGTGCAGGACTTGTGTGTACAGCTCAAATTGAGGAATATGTTTGACAAGATATAGGAAATGTAAAACAATAGTGAAATCTTCATGGTCTCTATAAAGATCAGCATTGGGGCTGGCCTCAAGTGACATCAATAGAGAGGTGGTCTCATTATGGAGGTTGAGGTTCAGTGATTTGTCTTTATGAATCATTGGACCCAATGTAGTGATCTTGTTATGGGTGTACAGACATTTTGTTGTATTGTAGAGCCATTAGGCGTTAGTATATTTAATTGAACATTGAGCATCTCTTTCCTCATTATTCTGAGCGAAGATGTTACAAATGCAACTTAGTAGTATACATGTATACATGTATTTCTAAGTGTAAATCAGTGGAAATAGTAATCCAATAGCTCGGCACACCATTATCAGGCCTATCACTTCGCTGTTTGGGTTGGGGGTCAGTCTAGTGCAGGCATCAACTCAGCGAGACCTAATGGCCTAGCTGGAAATGGAAGAATGTAACAGGTGCCATGTTCAAAGTTACATTTCATCTAGTGTTACTGCATTTTTAAGCCTGCACGTTCGGCCCCTAACTCTTTGCAATGTTGACAGTTATTTAGCTATCAATAAAACAGATGGAGCATTCTTTAAATCTTCACTCCATACCCATCAGTCAAACTAACTCAGCTAGTTGCGTTAATGTAAAACTTCCATAATGATGTGGATTAACATGCAATATTAAGATTAGGATTCACGGTGATCTATTATGAAGGTTTTATACCGTAAGAAACATTCTTACGCTAGAGGTGGTCTCAAGAAAGAGATTGCCTTATTTAATTTGAACGCTCAACTGTGCATCTGATTGTTTATAACTGTCCTGATACGATAGCTATGAATTGAAATACAAGACAGAACTAAACACAATGATTGTCAATCAGTTGCACTCTGCAGTTTAAAATGTGATCGAAAACATTGATTCAGAGAGTCCTACACAAACTCTGCAAAGTTGAAACAGGCAAATTATTCAGTGATGAGCAAATGGGAGAGCAGCGCTTTGCAGACATCGGCAATCATGGCATGACAGAGGTGTGAAACGGGGCGGGAAAAGGAGGCTGGTGATTATGGCATAGTGGCTATGAACGTACCATGTCATCTTAGCTTTTAAAACCACCCACTCACATGCATTCCATATACGTGTACTTTCTTTTTTTTAAAATGGGGGTGTAATGCTTCACTGCATAGGTCGCTCCAGTCAACGCGCCCGCCCCACCACAACCATCAATCACAAACACACACACACACAAAGAGCCAAAGCTGAAGAAAGCCTCTGTGATGTGAGATCGCTATGCGTGCTGCAAAATGCCCAGTTTAATTGTGATCCCTCAAAAACGGCGGCGGCGGCGGCGGTGGCGGTGGCGGTAATCTGTAGTTGGCATCACAGCCGCCGTGACTACACATGAGAGAGGGCTTCATGTGGCAGCAATTACTGCCTGGTGACAAAGTGCTCGATTGCGTGAAGGGGGCCGGGGGGCACTCGTATGCCCGGAAAAACTTCTCTTGTCTGACCACCTTTCTGCAGTGACTATCTTTCTTGATTAGAAGGATTACTCGGAATGGCATTACTGGCAATCCTTTTCAACTTGAAAATACCTTTAGATGATGTTGCTTCTCTCATTTTTGTTCAAACACTCTTACCTGTATATCGGAAACTAGTGATGCACCTCATTTTTTCAACCAATAATATGGGGAAAACAGTGATGGTAAAATGGTATTGGTTTGGTTCATCTCAAGTAGCTACCAAGGGAACCCATCTAATCTAAGCTTTAAGGCACATGTCACCCACTCTCTGTAGAGACCACCTCTCTGGTCTCTAGCGTGACCTCTCAAGAGAGATAGCATGACACAAGAGAGTCATTACCAGACTGTTGACAAATTGTAGCATCACGTGGGGGATTCTGTCACGTCAATCAAGGAAAGGGGCATACACCAAAGTCAGTTAAGGAGACCACATCTTTAAAGCGACACCCTCTCTAACGTGATCATACTGCTATGTGTCTATATAACCTATTAGCAAACTGGTTAATTTTCTATGAGCATTTCTCTGTCTGTGGATGAATATTTTAAAACTAACGTAAAAATACTTTTCTTCAACCTGACCACTATTCATACAAGGCTCTATGGCGGTCATCTGAATGGTCTGTCCACAGAAAAAAACCCGCTCTTCTAACAAGACCACGTGGGACTGGTCTCAAGTTCCTTCAATAAACACGAAAAAAGCCTACGACTGGTCTATTTAGATAGATGGTCTTAATCAGTGGATCTACTACTGTATTTAAATATGGCATCAAAAAAATATATAAGACGTTCATTAATGTAGATCCGATGTTTAAGAATTAATAAATATGAAGTGACATGTCACATCTGATGTTTCCCCACCCCCCAAGAAAAAAAGAGAACCCACCAGCGGATGACAAAATGTGTCGCTCAGCCATCAAACACACAGCATGACTGCATGTCGGCAATTACTGCATGTGATTGAGTGTCCAATGGCGTGTTCACGTTTCTACACTCGCTTTTTGTGACACGGGCTTTACATACAGAGAGAGTCCCGAACATTGAAGCCCAACCAACGGGGGTTCTGTAGCCACTGTTTGACAAACTTTGTGGCTTGTTTGCACTTTAATATTGTGTAGGGCATATTTTTGGTTTGTACGTGGCATATGCGTGAAACTAGTCCTCGGATGCACTTTTTACGATCTATTACACAAACAACGGCCACTTGTTTAATCTTAAGTGTGTTTGATCTGGTTATAAAATATGCTGATGGAGGGTGGAGCAACTTGGTCTTCTTATCACTGACAGATTCAGATCTTCGGGGGGCGTGGGGCGTGGGGTTCACTCGCTAGCTCTCAAGGGTTTCGTTTATACAAAAACTTCCAGGAATGCCAAATACCACATGAAAATGTTAGTTTATTAGGGGTGAGAAGGGGGACACATAGAGATCATCCTCATGGGTTATTAAACTGTAAATAAATATGAAGCAAGAAGGAAAACAGCTGCTGTGTATAAGTGAGTTGAGCTGGTCACGTTCTACAGATCTACATTAATCATGACAGATATAGATTAAAGGTCTGACAGAAACAAAGTGATGTCATGCATGCAAATCTTACAGGAGATAAGTTCTCTGAATCGCTTCATACTGTTACAATTCATAGGAACTGCAGCTAATCACAGAACACATGTACGTACAGAGCATTTCAATTAGCAATGCTTACGCGCAATACAATTCATTGAAATTCCGGTGGAAAACAATGAAAGCTTATGTCAGGAAAAACTTATGAAAGCCCCTGTCCTACTGTCGCGAGTGTTGAGCAAATCACGTTTACAGCACTGTAGGAGATGAAAATATATGTTAGGAAGGATAATTACACCTTATAAAACTGATCCGATTACGATACAATGGGGCAGCGACCATTGGCTGAAATACCACAGTTGATCCTGCATCATTATCAAAAGTCAGGACAGTCTGACTCCAGCTTAATGCACAGCGCACATGTATGTAGAAATGTGAATTATCAGCTTATGTACCACCACTTTGATTCTACGAAATTCGGGTAGATAACATTGACAGCTGCTGTAAGTATTATCATGCCACGGTTTAGCGGTTTCCACAGGCTCTAGCACCTGCACAATTAGACCACCTCTCTAAGGAACCACCTCCATGGAAAAAATCATTTTTTCGTGTTCCGAAGTAATTTACTGTTAATTGTTCACTGGTTTAAACTTTAACCCGTAAAACATGGTCTCGTGTATACAAATCAATGTACACCTCAGTTAATAAACAAATGTGTACACCCTACATTCCTGGAAATAAAACTGCTATTCAAACTGTAAACATACAGACTACACTGGCATGTTAAGAAGCACTCCCCCGACTGCCCCAGCTACGGAGGCTCAAAACAACAGCAGACCAAGACCCGTGCGGCTCGCGAGCGTCCGCGCTTTTAGCCCTAATGAACGCATTAGCCACGGAACGTGACCGCATGCTGTCCAGAAATTTGACATTTTCATCCTACAGTTTAGCACATTTGGGTTTGGATATAGATTTGGTGGCCAATAACAACAGGGCAAAATTTGTGAATCATGAACTGATGTCTTCATGTTTGCAAATCCACCTAAAAATTAATTTAGCTCCAAGAGGGTAGAATTTACTATTTTAGCTTCATTTATCAGCTTATTATATGGGACTTAAATACATTAAAATGTAACCATGCAACATTATGATTAGTTAGTAAAGTATTCAAAACATTTGATCAAACATATGACCTCAACAGAAAGTCTATTTTACTGCCCGGGAGCACGTCATCGTAGTGTGTGTGTGACTGTGTGTGTGTGGTGGGGGGTGGGGTGGGGGGGGGTAATGCGTGTGTTTTAGAGGCTATATATAGTATATGTGCGGTATGTAGTGGTCACTTGGTTTACACTAGCAGATTCAAGAGTTTGGAAATATGGGCGTGTGGCCGTACTTAAGGCAACATAAGACATTCACAGCTGTTCTATATGCGTGATCGATAGCAGATACGGCAAGAACAACTAGAAAACATGGTAAATGCAAGGTGAAGCAATCCAAAGAGACCCAAATTGGAATCTTTATTAGAACGTGGTAGAGGTGCCATAACTGTTTGAGACGTCATCTTCTGCAAAAAGTGGCGTCGTTTCCCGCCTAATGGCGGGATGACCATGTAATGGTGGGAGAGGCTGACGTGCATGCCAACCGCGGAATGTCTGGATGTTTTATGTCAGTCAGATGGCTCTAGCTAGATTGGGGTGTTTACATCAATAGTGTGTGTTCTATGTGGCTCGTGGGTCTATTTCCGCACATGAAAGGAGAACTTTTCACACCCAATCAGTGTATTGTGGAGCCATTTTTTCAATGAAACAGTATGAATCCATGATTACTGGTGCCTGCACCCAATCAAAGAGCTCTTATGCATACTTGTTGCTGAAAGTGAACTCTTGTATTCCATTCCTTAACGATATGGTAACTTGGGGTCCCCTAGATCTATAGCCTTTAATGCTTTTAAGTACATTTAGGTAGGTACACAACTCAGTGATTTGTGTGGAATCTCAATGATTGCACCGCAAAGCTCAGATTCAATGCTGAGTGGCCAAGTACTGTACCATGGTAGACCACCAATTCTCATTAAGTTTATGAATGATATGAATTATTTAAAAATAAACTTGTCAAAATTATTCATCACTGGGGAGAAAGGGCCAAAGATACCATAGATGGTAGTGTATCCACTAAAGGATGCTATTACACTTACAAGTAGCCTATGTAAAATAATAAAATCTAGATATAAGGACAGTCACACTTAAGTGATAGTCTTCCATTCAAATTATAAACACATGTAGGATTTTTGTTTTATTTTTTTTTGTTTTTTTTTTTTTTTTTTCGCTTTCATTATATATTCATCTTTAAAGCACGCATATACATGTATATAATGCCAAGTAAGTGCGAATACTTAGTACTTGAACATCGCGAATCCTTATCTTAACCAACGAGGCCAACTGGACAATGGATTAGATAACGTGCAAGTTGTATACAAATACGATGCATTCAGCAGGAACCTGTACTTTATTTATCATGAATTGCGTTTACACAACTAACAAATAATAATTAGGTTGTTATTTAATGAATAAATGCACAACGCCGATATTGTTTATATAAGCACTGTAGTTCCGACAATTACAACAGTACCTCCTTTCAATTTAAGTTATAACATTTAATGTACTTGTAAAACTAGAAATGTTTGCACACAATTTAATTTGCGAATTTCGTGGATATGTGCAAAAATGCAAACTTAAATAAACTTGCTGTAGCAAACATTAATAGCCTATGTAAAGTAGGTCCAGGATGGAACAAAATCGCAAAATTAAAAAAGTCATAAAATAGTTTATAGTTAAAAATCGCAAAAATTGATAGCCAGAAATATTCTAGTTTTACAGGATAACATATTGGCCAATTCCTGCAAATCAATGAAAACAATACTAATAACCCTAGTATGCGTTAGTTTGTACATGGGTACAGGCTTGATAGCCATCGTCAGGCAAAGGGGAATTGTAGAGAGTGCTAATGCACGGAATTACACATAAATGTATGATAAAATATAGTAAATTATATAGTATAATTGCAATATGCATGTAATATATCATACAGGAGGATTATTCTAGCTGCTTCTATATAATGCCATAACTAATAGCGAGTAAAATGAGCATCAATCTGCCAACATCAATGGGCACACTTTGTCTTCTTATCAACAGAGTTTGAAGATGAACTAATTAATGAGCCCACATGTGATGACATGGATTTTAGCCTTTATATATACTTCTACCTCTTCACCACTTGTAAAATCATGAACCACATGTTCTTTTTATTCAGTAAATCCGTCACAACTAAGTCACATATCTAATTATCAGTGAGAGAAAAAATATTTGTATACTTGATAATTTGCTACTACACTGATCCAGTGATGTGTATGCATACGCTAGTTTGGGTGCAATATTCCACCGTGTATTATTTTACTGTACATGCTACATCCATATTTGTCACATAATTTTCCTACCCTCCTCTGTTATTGCATACTACACAACAAATAAGTTCTAACGCTCTCACAGAATATGTTAAGTGTTTAGATCTGAATCATAAATCAAACTTTAAAAATGGATTATATGTCAATAAACACTTCACTTCTGCTAGATTTTGTTCATTTTCCACCCTCAATACAAAACTTTTCCCGTACTCTACTGCAGTTGACTTCTAGTTGTTTTCCACACTATACTACTAATCGGATATACTGCTATTTGAATGAGCACAGTAGCGCATTATATTGTAAGCACCACCCCCCCCACTCCCAACCCTGCCCAACCGGTCCCAATTTTCAAAAATAGGGCCGATGTTCTGGGCATTATACTAGATCCTAGACTATCCATAAAACCTCTAACAAGATACAAAGAGTCCGCCATTCACGGCAAGATGCCATTACACGCATTTTAACAAGCTGTATATGCGGAAGAGTGCATTTGGCTTTTGATTGACAGAATGTAATAAGAATTTTATTGGAAAAAGTCTCACTGATTTTCCACGTGTCTCCGTCCGAACTTGTTTTAATATTTACTGAAATCCCGTATTACCCTGTGAATTGGACATTCTTTTTGTGCATGATTTTGGCACGTAATGGCCCTCTCTGCCTTAATTCGTTGTCACATTGTCTCTGCATCATTCACTACCTCTTTTCACGATGTCCTCAGCCTGAGGCCTCAGCTTCACTTCAGCTACAAGTTTCTCAGGAAGTCCAAGTCCCTTGTAGGCCTCATCAGACTTCACAGGCATGTGACTTCTGATGGTGGAGATGCACAGAGCTTTGAGAGAACGCACCAAAGGCTGGTCTAGTTGTGCAGAGTCCAACATGAAGGGGTCTGCTCCGTACTGAAGTAGAACTGGTACCAACTCCCATCTCTTCCCCCTCACTGCCCCATGGAGCGCTGTATTACCATATATTTGTTCCTGCATGTTGATGTTCTGGGGAGAAATCAGCTGGGTGATGATGTCTGCCGGGGCACCTTCACATGCAGCTTCATACAATGGGGTTGCATTATCATCATCACTCAAGTTAATATCAGCCCCATGCTGCAGTAGAACTGGCACCAGGTCCCACCTTTTCCCAAACGCTGCTTTTTGGAGCGCTGTGATGCCATCAACATCCTGCATGTTTATGTTGTGGGGAGAAATCAGCTGGGTGATGATGTCTGCCGGGGCATCATCACCATCTATCGCCCAATACAACGGGGTTGCATTTACATCATCACCCAAGTTAATATCAGCCCCATGCTGCAGTAGAACTGGCACCAGATCCCATCTTTCCTTCATCACTGCCACGTGAAGCGCTGTGCGGTCATCTTCGTTTTCCATGTGGATGTTGGAAGGAGAAATCAGCTGGGGGATGATGTCTGCTGGGGCTCCATGACGTGCAGCCAAATGTAGTGGGGTTTCATCACAGCCATCAACCAGGTTGACATCAGCCCCATGCTGCAGTAGGACTGGCACCAGGTCCCATCTTTTCGTTTTCAACGCAACATGGAGCGCCGTATTACAACCATCATTTTTCTTAGGCTTCCCTTTCCATTTCAGTTTCTGTTGCATGTTGATGTTGCAAAAAGAAATCATCTGGGCGATGATGTCTTCTGGGGCTTCATTACAAATAGCATGTTGTAAGAAATCATGATTTTCAAGAATTACATTTTGCTCCAAAAATTCCTGATGGCCACCCAATAGGTCACGTACTTCTTCCCATTGTTGATTATAGATAGCCAAATCCAATTCCATTTTGATATTCTCCATGATACTAAAATAGTTAATTCACAGCTTTCGTGTTATATGCATCCGGAGAAAATAGCAAAATCCAGTGGTAAACACAATCGTTTTTATATAGCACAGTAAAGTGTAAACTTAAGGTAAAAGTATGTGGTGCCAGGTATGAGCTTTACCATGCGGAACATGCATATAGAATGAAGCGAGAAGGCCAAGTAAACTTGCTGTGGGTTAGTCATCAGTCCTTTATTAGTTAGTGTTATGCAACATGTATTTGCTGGGTTGTAACTTAATTTACCACAGTAGACGTATACCCACATAACATAAAGACACATTTCAAATGATTATGCTAAAATGATGGGATTTTGTGAGCATCTTGGATTACATTACCAATGAGGGTAATATTGGCCACATTGGTTGACAATATATGTATTAGCATAAAACTACATACTGAAGAATACAATTCATGTGGTATTAGGCTGCATTCCATATAAAGAAGGCCTTTAATTTTCACAGCCACTTTGAAATTCATCTTATCTAAGTACGAACCGCATGTCTACCAGGTTGGTTCGACCCTCGGGAACATTTCCCATTCCACAAGCTAAGTTTGTGCCAATGTAACTGCTTTTATTGTGAAATGTATTAGGACTTAGCTCCATGACTTCACATCATTTCGGTCCCTGTACACAAATAATAAATTGCCGCACTGCTATTGTTTTATTAAAATAGATAAATATTTTTTTAATGTGGAAGTCGAAATTGTAAATATGTAATGCGTATATATAAATTATGTATAATGGTCATTTCAGATTAATTATGGCTCGCACAAAATTATCAGAAATCTTAATGAACAATGCTATATATTCAAATTCAATATGTCACGGATCTATGACTTAGTTCGCTCAAAACCAATTGTTTGCTAAATATGGAAGTGAAGTCATATACTACCCTGTTCATCCTGCATGTATCCTATGGTTTCATGTTTGTGTTTTATTTTTTAAACATGCTTTTAATAATAAAAGAAAGTATTTTTAAGTTCATTTTGATTACAAAAAGCATCTATTATAGAAAAACAAGCAGCTGGCTGCATCGGATGATGGTATAATTCTGCTCCCGGTAGTGAATTCCCGCTAGAGCCACTTGATATACTAACATAGAAGCTTAGGGTTGTAAAACCTATCTTCCGCTATGTTAATACAATGGTAGGAACTTGCTTGCTATAGACCACAGAGAGAGAAGATTAAAATTGAATTGGCAAGCAAGCTGGCGAAAACACATCAGAATAAATCTATTTCAATTTACTTTTACTACGGTCAAGTTTCGTCTTCTGTAATAACAGTAAACAACTCAAGCAATCTTTACACAGCTCATCATGCCATTGACCTTTCAAAAACATTTTTTCCACTAAAAAAAGGCTAATTAAAGCATGTACATCTCACGTGCATTGTAACGTCTCCATTTCACTTTAATCACCAATCAAATAAGTAATTGTGGTCACGTGCTGCCACATCTCGAGCGTGATTGGCTGGACACATGTCACGTGATCGGCACTCTTTTTCCAATTTGTACAGTTTAATGTTTAATTAAGATACAGGAAAGTTCACGATAGTCATTCTATTTCTTGCACGCAGTCCAAATTTTTCAAAACGAGACTGCCATGAACATTTTTGTGAATGAGCTGCCATTGGACTGCATTAAGTGACTGCGACGGGAATCAAACTCACGACCCCAACGCCAAAATACCATTGTTGAAGCAACAACGGACCACGCGTTTTCGTATTCTTCCAGAAGTTTAAGAATTTTCAACATAACCATTCCATCTAATCAAGGCAGCTACGACTCACATCTGTGTAAGTTATCCCTGTAATAGGCCTACCCCATTTACTACAGAAAATGGGGCTTCCCACACAAGGTCTTTTTCATACAAATCCTCATTTTTCAGACAATTGAAGCCACTTTTACCTTGTCATCAAAGAGTGGAAGCCACTCACAGAGACCGTGAACTATCTGTATTTCAATTGAGTTCTTCCCTACCTATGGACATGGAGTGGAATTTATAATGTAAACAAGTCTATAATGGACACGTCTCCTTTCTAACAATGGGTTCAATTAATACCAGACAGGTTCCTATACTGTGCTTGCCATCATTTAGATGTTGGCGGACTTGATATTAAGCCCCAAACTGACAGTTACAAATGTTTATTCACTGGTTGGCCGTGTACATGTGGAAGAAAGGCATGTTGCAAAACGCCGATTCTATTTTAATTTTCTCATAATCCATTCAATAAATAATATACATGTACATAAATAATCGTTACGATGCAATGTTATGGAAGTGTCCATTTTAACCCCTCATTATTTTGTAAACTCATGAAGTATTATAGTACCTCTCGCATTGGTGTTGAATTGGATTATAACAATCATTTGAGTTTAGAATGCCGGTAACTTTATGATATAGTCTACTCATATAGCTCAGCCAGTTTTCTATTTTTCACATTTACATATACGGCAGACATGTATACATTCTCAACTCCCTGGCAAGTATGCAACTCGCGCTACATTACCAGCAACACAAACACATTAGACGAACCTGTGCCCATTTGAAGTGAAGTGACCAGTGGGCAGTGTGCGAACGGTTTTAACGGGATAAGTTTGCCCAACACCCACCACCACCATCAGCGACGGGGACTCTAACATACGACCTTGTGTCCATGAGTAAAACTCACTGCCCTTTACATACAATACAATTTACCTTTCAATGCCACAGACCATTAGGGAGTGTAGTGCTCATTTACAAGCCCTTTATGTTGGACAATCACAGTAGCCAACAATGCCATGACCAGCACCAATAGAACTACATAGCCATATACAATGTAATTAACCAACAGTGCCTTGAAGAGCCTTAACCTTCAAAACCGACATGAGCATTGGCCGGCTTAACGGTCCTTTCTCGTGGTTGACCAGTATTTAAAGCAAAATCCACACCCAGAAGGAGTTTAATTTGAACCAGCTTAAAAACGACCATGTTGACGCATCACTTTTTACACAAATGGGGAAGCCATAGTGCATTTTAAATGATGTGTGAAATGGAGTTAATTGTTAGTGGGTTGAGCAAGGCTTTCAGAAATACTTTAATTTAATGCGTGTACAGCCAGTCAAGTCACGTTTTTGTTCTAAGTAAATGAAGTGAGTTTTTCAAAAGCGAAAACACTTTTTTTTCAAATAAAAGCGGTAGAAATGTAAATTGCATCACGATGAATTATCTCTATTGCATTTTTCACCCGATGTCGACCAACCTCATTACTGGCGAATACGTTGAAGTGTAATGATAAAGTTTAGAAATTTTAAGCGTTTGTTGATTACTGTTCTTGAGTTCACTGGCAGATCCGGGTTTTCAGAAAAAGGGGGAGCACACTCATAGGATTTCATGGGTTTTGTATGCGCGTAGGTTGGGAGATCAGAATGGTTCAAACCCCTTAAAAATTAACTTATTTGAAAGGGGAAAGAGTGGGGTGTGCGCTTTCTCACCCCCGGGATCTGCCTAACATAGAGTCAACCAATAAAAACGCACAGAACAGAAAGATAACAGCACCAATCATCCACGTGCTGCCTAAAGAAGTGTTTACGTTAATCAAGTGTCATTAATAGGCAGGTGACCACATGTACAGAACCCAGTGAATTTTATCAATCGACGTCCAAGGGCATACAAGTCATGTGTTCCCGTGTGCATAAAAGTGTATGTACACACCATTGTGAAATACAAATGCTTTAATCACAGTGGTTGACGTTCATTCCTTAATCAATCATTAACATTGGGAAATCCAATGCAATAGACATTCTCCCAAAGAGGATCCATTATCATATGAAGTATCACGTTCATAAAGGTCCTGCAGATGAGGTGATTTAACACAGGCTTATGTATAATGACTTTATTGGTGTCGCATCCTTCATAATCAGAGATGTTAAACAACAAGAGGCAATGCAAATATCAAATTATGTTGTTTTTGAGTGATGTAGAACTATGCCTTATTTAACCGGGTGAATGATGGTAAATTGTATAGGTATTTGTAATCTTTGTCATATAAATATGGGCTGCTATAGCAGTAAGTGTGACTCATCTGTTTTAGTATCAGAGATGTGAAACAACGAACAACAATGGACTCACCAAATCAAGTTGTTGGTGGATGCTGAACGTGTGTATAACCCTGAGAGACTGGATGTTAGCACTAAGCATGTTTTTTGTTTTGTTTTTCGATGAGACTTTTTGCATATACAGCATACTATATAAATGGGATGGTGACTCATTTTTGGAGAACAATTGGGGAGAGCATCGTAATGTTGGTGTCATTAAACCGCACAGTAAATGCCATTAATTTGGCAGTTGTCATGAAAAATAAAACAGACAGTTAGATGCATATGAATTAAATGTCCATTTTCGTAGCATCAAGTGCAATGTTGAACATCAAATATCTCACTGGGTTATGTTACTTTTGGTTCTTATGGAATTTCCCATTGACAGGTATGTTATTATTCTAGCTATTTGAACTATATGCGTAATAATTGCAACTTGAAAGGCATATACATAAAACTTTGAACAAAATGGAATACCTGTGAACTGTTAAACATCTGGTTAATAAAACAAATCATGATATTTGATCTGCGTATGAAACATGTTGCACTGTATTTCTTCATTAGTTCTAGCTAGAGATTGCAGTGGTGCTGGGGAGACCTTCATCCAGTACAGAGACTCTCTCTTCGGCGCTGGCAGATATTTTGAACACCGATATGAAGAGTTACGAGCTATGGTATTTTCCTTATTGAAGAATATCACATGTATTTTAAATATACTGACTACGTGTTCGGGCTCCCATATCATTAAGGATTCCACTATTGATACGGGACTATTTATGTAATACTGATGAGCATGTGTGAGTCCTTCCAATATGAGTTCAGTAATACACACTTTTCTACTTTATTCAGCATGACAAGTGTTTCAACCTACTCATTAGACAAATGCTTATTATTCAGTCAGAGCAAACCGTTGTTACGCAGCACAGTTACTGCGGTCAGACTAGCTCAGAAAGCACAAGAAGTGCAGGTTATCTATTCAATGGTTCTGTTTGAAAATACTGATACAGAATCACATCTTTAATCTTTATTGACCACCAACCACGTATACATGGGCCATTATTACATAATTAGTCCCGTAGTAATAGTCGAATCCTTGAAGATATGGAAGCCCGTACACATAATGGCAGCATCTTTAAAGCCTGATAGTTGTTTCACATAACATGTTAGCTTGTTAGCAATGCGACTACAGCGGGGGTGATATTTACAAGTATGTTGTATGTGGCAAAACCCATTGTTGCACCATTAAAATGCATGGGGTATGAAATATATGACAGAAATTGTTTTTTAACCACTTTCCCTCTTGAGTTTCAATTTTGGAAATAACGTATCCTTCTCTTGTCAACTAATCCTCTCCATTTTTTGCACTCATACCATGGACCAATACTCCCTTTTCCAACATACATGTAGTATTACATATTGGTATTTTATGTCATAGCCGCTTTCGGTACAAAACCCATGTGATCCTCTAAGTGCCCCCCCACACACACACCTTTCAAATCTTGGATCTGTCTGTGAATCCTAAAAATCATTTAACCCTTTCTTATCTTAATATCGATGTCAGGTACGTCCCCTGGGTATAGACGTGAGCGACAATGAGGCCATAAGGACCGTGGCCTGCAGAATGCGAGGTAAGGCCTCATCTTCTCCTGGAACTCACAATTTGGACCTTGCTCACTTGTAATCAATCTTGTTGAAACAATAATTCATTTCATTAATGCTGATATGAAAACTAACCACCAACCATATAGTTATGTGTCTGATTATCCGTATGATAAATGCAAATGATGGGGTTACGTTTCATATGCATCAATTCAGTTTGATTTGAATCATATGCAATATCATTAAACAATCCTCTATCTACAAATTTCCATCGGACTTACATGGGCCTTGTTTTATACACAATGTGAAAGTTGAGAGTATGTAAAATAATGTATATACTATATAATTGTTTTCAATAATTAAAATTGGCATCCATCGGGACAGTCTAGCACTTGTTACATTTATACCGCCCCCCCCCCCCACCCCCTTTCCCACCAGACTTTTGTTGCAAACATTTGAGGGCAAGGTGAGAAAGATATTGTATGACAGCTGCATTTAACGATGGCATAAAACTAACGGGTCTGTTTACAAGAGGTAGCAAACGGTTCATTTTTCTTCCCTAATCCATCAGTCAATATCTAGCAGGTTCCTTGCAGGTGCATCCTTTGAGATGACGCAATGCAACCGCTTCGAGAAGTAGTAAAATTGAACCTTGGAAACAGGTGTTGAAATCCATTGGCCACCGAGCCAAAGGCGGTGGTAAAATATGAACTTTCTGAAAGATGCAAACAATCCATATTTGGTCATAATATACTAAGATTACAAGAAGAAGTAGCATTTTTGAAACCACAAAACACGCATAATGAGATTAAGCATATACATTAGATGAACTGGCAGTCTTCTGCTAAAGGGATTTTAAGACATCTCACCACTATCAAAGAACAACTTCATACAATAATATAATGTATATTAATTTGAAAGATATATGCTTACTTCCTTTAAGGCAATTAAAATAAAACATATCTAACATTTGAACAATGCAGTGACACTCTTTTACTTTAGACTGGCCTCGAGTGGTCTAAATTGAGAGGTGATATCTTTAGGCAAGTCTTTTAGGCAGGTCTCTTCATGATTGTTGTGTACCGCATACAAATTTTACTATACCACCAAGGAGATTTCAAACGAGAGGACTGAATCAGATTTGCTACTGCACATGTATTATAGATTTCTAAGATACGTAATAATAAGCCTTTCACTGGCCACCCAGATTCCCCGGCCTTCCGACCCGGCCAATTGGAGACCGTCGAGGCCCTCTGTGATGCCCTCTATGGAGACGCTGGCCTCTACTTCTCTCGGCAGGACAACCCACACGTCCGTGCGGCAGAGATTGTTCTCTGGGTCCGCAAAAACATCAGGTACAATGCTCGCCATATGATATTTCTCCAAAATATAGATCTTTGACATTGATCACAAATGTAGGCCACGTAAAAGTGATCACAAACGTGGGCCATGTAATATTGATCATAAATGTGGGCCACATAATGTTGATCGCAAATGGGGGCCACGTCATATTGATCACAAATGAACATAATGACCATATATGTAATTGAATAGAGTCCGATAAATGTTGCGATAATATTTCCGTGCACTCAAAATTTCTCTAGTTTAAGACGAACGTTAGGACCATAAAATGCTTCTGCTGTTTTCATGGCCCAGAAATAATCTTAAGTTTGGCTAGGATGGTATAATCTGTACTTGTAAGAAAAAAGAAGTAAACACAGTATCCCACTAAAATCCCAAGCTCTGGTAACTTAAATTGATGGATGATTCGAGCAAATTTCCTTTTCCCTCACATTATATGTCCCTAACACACTCTGACAAATAATAATTTCAGCTATTAAACCAGATTTTTATATACATATTAACATGACGTTCACGTTAACCTGGTCCATCCGTATGTATATTCTGCCCACCAGGCAGGCGTTGTGGCAAGTGACTTTTGAGAGAAACTACTCCAACTGGACCGATACCCTCTACGAGCAGCTGGACTTCCCAAACTTCCCACTGGGTATGGAATAGATAAAACATATTGATTCATAGCGCAAGTATAAAAGGTTTGCCGCATAACCGACCATGTACATGCACTTCATTGAAATCTGTTTATCTATTCTAATCCGTAAGTGTTCATGGACATTTGTTAATTAGAATAATGACCACAAAAAATCAATATGAACAGTCATGTTCTTGAATCAGAACAATATCAAAATAAACATGCCATCCCAATCTTAACATCTCCATTGCTTTAACATAACCCAGGAGTGAATTCACGATTTTTGGTGCATTACACACCAATATTGGGTAATTTATTCTGCCCTCTGTATACATCTTCAGCTTTGAGCGAAGCAGAAATTGCTGGCATTGTGAATTCGTACCCCGAGGGGTTTCTTGGACAGAGGTTCTACTACATCGTCAGCTATGATGGCGGGAAGGTGTCCCATAACATCTCGGCCCTCGTCGCCGCCTTAGCAAGTATGTACAGCCCCTGTCTCACAGTCGCGATTGCTCATCCCAGAATTTTGTACTGCTGTATAACCTCACTATCTCGATATTGCTTATCTCGAATAATAAATGTTATCTCAATGTTAGTTTGAGTTTCCTCCAACCGCATTATGAACATATATCGGGTTGTTATAATCTTGAATATTGGTTTTATTGCTGTACGTACAAATTCGAGTTCCTACTGTAAAAACATAGTTCAAAAGATGGCTCCATCTCCAAAAAAGATCATTGAGTAAACAATGTCCACCACAACGCACCAGATTCTTCATGAAGCTGGGATCAGAAAGCCCCATCAGACAACCCCGACTATTGAAGTGGAATCAGTAGTGGTATTGTGGAGTAGCCTTGTTGCTAGTAATATATACTGGTACTATGGAGTGCTAGTTGGCATCCTATAAGCACCCACATCCCCAGCATTCGCTGACAATATGGACCTGACAATGACAAAAACTCTACAGTTAAGCCATGATGCAATTCATGTTTTAAATGCTTGATATTGCACAACAAAGGACAACTATTTATATATTTTTGTAGATTCGCAAACACTTGCTGATTTTGTGGCTTACTTTGGGAGAGAAGACAACTACTACTACGACTATTTTGATGATTGCCAAGAATTATCCTGCTATCCAGAATTGCTAAACGATGAAAAGGATCCAGCAGAGCTAGATCAGTACATTAGGATCTTGGATGATATTGTTGACTGGTTGACAAGGTAAGATTGTTCACTAGTGCCTTTAATTGCCATGTTCTAAGGTTCAGCTAATTTAACTAAGGTTTCTGAACCCACTATTTTATTAGAAGCGAACTATGGAATATCCAAAGAAGCAGCAGCCCCTTAAAGTGTGAGGAGGTTGTGGATAACATTATGGAGACCATACATTTAGCTAATGACTTCTTTGGTGAGAGACCTTCAGGAATCTTGAGTGGATTTGAACTATTCAATGCTTTTGATCACCCGGAGACGAAGAGAAAATGGCTTTGTCAGTTTGTTGGTAGGTTAACCATTAACATGATTATAATTAGAAGTGCACGTAATATACATAGACGTTTTTTAGATTTGTTTTTGTAAATTGCTAACTTATTTAACGATAAGGAAACCCTTTTTATAAATAAAGGTAGACTTGTTTTGTTTATTATCTGCTAAATCGAATTCATTGCTAACTGGAACAATACTAGCAAAGAATGGTTTACAATATTAACCTGAAATTACATAACTCAATTCAAGTTCAGTTAACACAATGTTTCGATATGACTATTGAAGTCAGATTCATCCACCAGTAGAATTTAACATGGTGGACCAACAGAAGTAGCAGAAACCTATTGCCCCTTCTCAGGAGTAGTAATTAACTCTTAGTCGTATTGCAGAATCAAAATCCCAGAGCGAGCTGATGGATCTTCTGCCACAGATACCAAAAGAAGATGGATATCATTATTATGACGCCTCTAGGAGAGTCATGTAAGTTCAACTTGCTGTACTGCATTAGATAATTTCTTGTGGGAAGATAATGAGTCATATATGCTAAAATACTTTGAAGGAGACTATATCTTCGATGGATGATTGGCATTGCCCTGCCACTTCAGCGTACAGTTTACCATGGCGTAAACTTCCTCCCCCACCGCCCTCTCCTCCTCAGACCATGTGTAATAATCTGAATACACGACAATTCTTCCAGGTCATTCCTGATCAACCCATCCCCACTGATCCAGGAGATGGAGTCCACTATGGAGAGCGTGGAGCTTCTGGAGAGCAGCGGCTTCCCACACTTCCCACTCCAGGTACAGGACTCCCCTATTGCATCAGAGCATCACAGGCTTCACTGAGTCTCACTTTGCTACCAAAAACACTCAAGGCCCCATTTGTTTGTCTAAAAACTTAAGAGACCTTCCCTTTTTTGTGAAATGTGATGAACACCCTGAAATTAAAATGTAATCGTTTTCTTCTGTGCAAGTAGGCGTTGGATAAATATGTAAACCCCCTTCATCGTAGTTTGCACAGCACAACCTAATTATACCCACCTTTGGAACAAATATTAGATGGTCTCAATAGAGAGGTGGTCTCTATACAAAGGTTTATTTTAGTAGCTTTACGAATGTTTGGGACCATAAACAGTGGTCGTATTATTGAGGTGGTCTAAATAGAGAGAATGCCTTAATTGAAGGTTCTACCGAATATCTGTTTCAGCTGGGTGTGACGGAGGCAGAGCAGATTGCCGCAGTTCTTGTGCATAACAGCATGGACACTGAACGGACGGTCGAGTCTTTTACAAGTATGGCAATTTGAGTGTACATAAAGAAATTAGCATTATAAAGAAATTAGCATTATGACTGAAGAACTGTTTTAGAAATGTAACAATAACTGCAATGGTCATGACGCTAACACGTTATTGTAAATTTTGAAAGAATGGAAAAAATCAATTGTATATTCTGAAAGACTAGGACGTAAAATTGAATGCATTTTAGCACATTTGATACCAACGTCATTTTGAAATATAGAATAGCCTTACAAATGTAACGTATCATGGCATGTCCCATTGCACAAAATATCATAATGTGTTATACAGCAATATTTTAAAGTAATAAAATGTCATTTTAGCTGCACAAACCTTTGAAAACGCAAAGAAAATTATGTCAGAAGAGACCATGAATAACTTGATGTGGGTCATCAAGACTCTTGGTGGAAATGAAAAGAAGCAATCTTTTGAGCACTTGTTCTTCTTGGTGCATAGAACACTCAGAAAGCTGGAGAAAGGTGGACTTTTTATGCTGCCGGAATAAGAGCATGGGATTTTTTTTATAATCTGGAGACATTTAAATATAGATATATATTTCATAAATATAAATTTTATTGCAAATTAGTTTGTGTTAGACTTAAAATATAGATATCTTCCCAGGAAAAGAAACAAAATTTTGGTTCCGCCAAAACGTTTTGTGCCAAAAATCTAGTTTTTTGTTATATTCTATTAATAATGGACAATAATAACTTTGAGCTGGTTTCATCTAATGAAGCTCTGTTCTTGGTGGTGCACACAGCTTGCAATAACAATTAATGCCTTTATGGTTTGTAAAGATGATGAACGCAATGCGATTTGACACAAACACAAATCAACTATAATTGCAATGAATTTCCAATAGTGATTTAACGTACGCTAATCATAGCCAATCACTGTCCATTACACAACATCCAATCATATCACTTGGAAATGGCTCGAATATTTACAAATTATAACAATTTGCCTAGCAAAACAAGAATTATGATAATCACACACTTTTCATGTAGGCATTGCTTCACATTTGTTTATACCAGTACCTATGTCCACTGTTTATGTGAATTAGTCTTAATTATTAGAAAGGCGACGATAATGAGGGACATGTATCTACGCTATCCTGTTCCATGTGTTCATAGTACATTTATTGCATGATGTTATTATTGTATTACCATGTAACTTGACATGACTGTTTTGAATGTGTTACGACGTAAACCACAGTATTAAAAAGCCAATAAATAGTCTACATATCTGTTTAGTATTACATGATTCTATATAGATTCTATTAAGTTTGTATTTTCGCAACAATATTGTAAGGACTTTACTATGCACTAAAACAAAAAATATATTAAATTCGAACCCACGAACTCTGGGTTGAGATAACTGACCAAGTATGCAGTCTGGGGGTTACAGAGACATCGGTTCGTCCGAGTAACCTTATAACAGCCCGCTGCTTGGAATGATGGTATAATTCTGGTCTCACAACCTTGGGGTCGTGAGTTCGAGTCCCGTCAGGGCCACTTGATATAGTCAAATGGAAGCTGTGTCTTCAGCTATATCAATACAATGGTAGGAGCTTGCTTGCGAGAACAGTGAGAGTAAAATTGAATTCACACGCAAACTTGGGGAAAATGTATATATACAATGAATATATCTCTTTAACTTACTTTAAGTTGAGGACTACCTTTTTCTATTGTGATTGAAAAGGGACCTATGGCATTCAAAGACCGTTTTCACAACAACTTTAAATTTCTTCGGATTCTGGATTGTTCCATGGTAAGAAAACAACATAAAACCACATGCCTATAATTTATCTACCATAATGTACGCGTGTTTTAAGTAATATTATTACCTACCTTTGTTCCCTTCAAATGTGTCGGTGCAAAGTAGTGGTTTGATGTTGTGAAATCCATACGGATAGACCTCATGGCTCCTGTTGCCCAGTATGTTGTAGATGTACTGTTTAATATCCTCCTCATCATAGTAAATACTCTTGGTATAATTCTTCATCTTGTTACCTTTCAGTATTCCTTGGTTTCACGGTCTCAAAGTGGTACATGTACGTTCAAAATTTAACACTGTGCAGCACTATTATAAACAAGCACCAACATATTGTTTTAGTCAGTTAAATTTGTGTTTTAACTTGTGCAATCATCCTCAGAATAAGCATTTTAATCCACGCATTTTATATTGAATCCACGCAGTACTTCAATTTTAACGTTATCTAGGTATCAGTAGTTTTTTGCTCTGTTTTTGAATAGTCGTCTTCAGTACAATGCTCTACCAGATGTGTTTACGTCCTATTGTATACACTGGATACATAATCGGCATATCTACATGAAAATCATAATTGTGTGGGGAAAAAACAGATTAATTATATCACCAATGTGTTTAACCTCGTCATCAAAGTACGCTATCCTATAACTATCATTAGTAAACAAGTGGAACCATTTTTTAAAGTTTTCAACATGATTCTTTTCTTTTTTTTTTTTTTTTTTTTGTATTTAAGTACACAACACTAAATGGTGTGACTTGAACTGTTAATGTATATAACATATATCTAATTAGTGCCGTATACTTGAGAAATCATTGCAAATCTGTGTTAACTCCAAAACAATGAGAATTTTCAATTGTTCATATCTGTTCTAGCTTCTATTATTCAGACAAAGAACAGGCCACACAATTTGTGTCACCAGTTGGCTTGTTTTGGAAAGGTCACATTTTGACCCAGTTCCGTAGTTCAAACTCTGTATATTATGTTCCACTTAGTGCAGAACATGCCTAAAATATACTGCAGAACCTCCAATTCAGACTACACTCTTAAGACAGCCCACCTCAATAATAAGCCCAGTTTTCTCAGTAGTGGGCGTTTTGAAGAGACCCACATGACAAGAACCTCCATGAATTGACCACCTCTCTGCTGAGAACACTTGATGCCAGTTCCCCATAGCCTTGAAACGGATAGGTATGGCGCAATCAAAATGCCCATTTTTACTTTTGTATGATTACATACATTGAGGAGTTATCCATGTGTACCTCCATATAATGATCAACTGAACTAAAATACACATTGACACACCTGGTTTTTTTTCTGGAAGTTGTACAAGGAAGTCAGGGTGCTTTTCTAATATGACTTTCATTTTCATTCATTAAATAGCCATCTTATGTAATTATAAAACTCCCCTTTATATGATCATATTGTCGGTGTTCGCATCATCACTTTCAAAATTGCTGTATAATAAAACACAACTTATCCAATTTCACAGTTAATGTTGCAAATTACCTCACCCAATTTCTTGAGTGTGCTACATTCTAAACAAAATGAGCTTGTTAATTGAAAATAAAATGGACCTAAAATATATATGTGACGCCTACTATGCAATTTTACTGGGTTTTTATATCACCGTTTTTGCTGTAGGTGCAAAAAAAGGGCATTGTACGATCCTAGTCACGTTTACAGTATGGAAATGCCATGTAATATTTTCACTTGAACTCCCACAAGGGTCAACCTTTTAGTTTCACAATGGCGTGGCCTTTAGTGTTTTAGATTAATAGACCAACAGCTATTGTTAGAGCTTTTAAGCTGTTATTTTAGACTCACAACTCAAGTCAAAGGTACGTGAAATAAACTCAGTAGAAGACAGGCGCTACATGAGGATTATCTTAATAGTTTGCAAAACCAATGTAACTCCTTCCAATAACCATCATCAGTACAAGGAGAGCTAGATTATGAACACTACACATCTTGGCACACATTAGTACTCGTATCTACGACGGTTACATGCACCCATGGTCCATACTACTATCATACTGCTCCAGCCAAAGTACATAAATTTGCTGGTGTATACAGCCAATCCAAGACAACCTTATTTGCATATTCATAACAACAAACAAGTGCTTGTGGTCGTCTCTACAAAATACTATAGCGAAGTGGCGTGACTCGCTAGCCTTTGGATTAAATGTGGTAAAATTTGATTAAATTTGTGACAGTTAGTCAACACAGATGAAAATTGTCGGTTGAACTTTCGTGACAATGACACTGATGTTTTACATAAAAATATAATAAATTTGAAAATTCATAACCTATGATAGGAAATATATTCGCAATTCTTATGTAATGATTTTTTTCTAGTATGTGTTTCCCATAGCTGATAGGCGGTTAGAAATACATAAAAAATCAAAAAGGACTGTGAAATCGTGAAGAGCCTTTTTATATAGATCAGCAATATGGTTATATTAGAACTCAGGGCCTCATTCTATGTTTCATGAACAAACAATATAGTCTAATTGACGTTTCCCATATTCAGTGCGCATTTTGGTGACAGTTGATTTGTGTTGGTAATTGACTAAATGATGTGGGTAAATAGAGCAGATGAAAAAAATATTGGAATGTTCTATTAATGTGAACCAAGTACAACGGTTACACAATTTAACAATCATATCAACCACTTTGGTCAACAGCTGAAAAGTATTGTCTGAATGCAACCTAGAAATGTAAATGAATTGGATAAGTCCTGAGCTGTTTTTTTTTGTCTTTTGTTTGTTTTTTGTTTTTTTTTTGTTTGTTTTTGTTTTTAAATGTTAAACCCCTTGTTGTTACAGTATAACCATTTGCATCCGCAATATGTTCTCTTCTGATCTGCGCCTAACTACGTGTTAATACCTACTGACCAACACAGTAGGGTATGACCAGTGACGGATGAGTTTGCGTAACACCCACCACCACAAGTCCATAAAAGTATAAATACCTGACCATAAGTCTAACTTCCTGTAACCTCAGTCTAGGAAGCGCACACTTAAAGGCCTAAACTTAGAACGTAACTATGATAATAATTCAGACACTGACATTTAAATCTGACACACATTGTGGTTCAAGTCTAACCACATTGCCGATGGTGCTCTCAACCTCAAAGTGTATCCTTGGTCCACATTATCATGATGATAGGCGTACAGTAAAACCTTCCTATTGAGGACACCATCTGAGGTATCAAACATGTGTCACGCTTAGCGAGGTGTTCATATTAGGAAACCATTGCACTATAGTATATGGCAAAGAGATGATGAAACAATGTCATTGAGAGCAAAGCGTCCCTGATAGCCAGGTGTCCTCATGTCAAGGTTGTACTGTAATTGTAACATGGACCACGTTCCTTGCTGGGATGTAAAGTGACATAATAATTCTACAGGATGGTAGAAAATGCGCAGTGGAAACTCCAATTATGGCCACCTCTCCATTAAGACCACCTCTAAAATTGTACCGTTTCTCGAAGTCCTGAGACCAATATGAGCACTCCTAAAAAAGACCAGCGCTTTATTGAGAACACATCTGGAGGCCAGCAGCCAAGGTAGGCTAACTACTGAGGTTCTACTGTAGCCTGCAGTTTTGGCAGTTGTAAAAATAGGAAGCAGTAGTCGATGTTGGCGGTTCAGATACAAGTGGCATAGATAGTGGAGTGATAGCTCATGGGACCTCAGCACACGTCACCTACCGGTATGGCTTGTGTACAGTAATACCGGCTATGGTGATCTATGGGAAGAATCAATGATAATTGAAACTGGACTCCGCTAGTTTGAGATTGACGTTACACACTCATGTTTGCTTTACCTCATTAGTTGTAATTCTACCAACTCATGACACTCATGACAATTTGCACTGACAAAAAGTGTAAGGCCCTTTGGTTGGGCAACATGCCAACAATATCAAAAGTAGCCTGGACATCGTTTGAAACCAGACGGCCCTGACTAAAGTCAGAAGGCACAGGGCCGTCGCGTAGGCCTTATTTTGTATCCATTATGCATTATTCATTAATTACATGAAGATATAGGAAGCAACCCTAGACATACATTTGCTTGTATTACAGTGCATTACGTCTGCAGAAGGAAGTCCACTGATACAATGCATGGCGTATACATTTACATCCACACCAAGCAAGCAGACATATTAATGATAACCCTTTGAAGAGGTTTTGAGCAAAATGTGGAACATACGAGCTGTTGATATGAGTTTTCCAACAAATGTAGCAAAACAGCGAAAAGAGAAAGCAGTGTGGGCGGCCCCGTTATAGAATGCAATGCATGCTTTAGATGTTCATGTTTAATGTGGTACTCTAGGGTCAAAAGTGATCACAGATTCCAGAATATTGAAACCGAATAGGGGGTGGTAATTCAGTCACTGCACTTGCCTAGTCATGAAGAGGTTGTCTTTAGGAAACAATCATGTTTCTCCAACTCAACCAACCAAAGCGGAGGTTAAAGCAAATAGGCATATTCTTCTCGCATGTAATGATCAGCTATTGAAATGGGGAATACCCGGTTATGATATTGTTAAGGGATTGAATACGCGAGTTCATTTTCAGACACAAGTATGCAAATGAGCTGCTCTGCCTGGCTCTTAAAACCAATACGTAACTTTAAGTATTTTGCCTGTGCCATTGGTAATTAGTACTGTAGCCTGGGTTAGGTTCCCCCATGCATGTCATATCGTCTGCCACTCATTACAGTTAAGATGATCACTTTTCATGACTGTGAGACCGGGGCGTTATATTGCAATGCCCAAAAAATAGATGCACAAGTATCAAGGTAGATTAATTTTCGAGGAGGATCGCAAATATGTGCGCCGATAATGACTTGCCGCAATGAGTAAGCGAGTCATGTTACCAGATTACAGATACGTGTTTTGCTTCCACTGAAGTGGCTTCACTTTGTAACCAAGCACGTGCGTACCTGAGCCAGTCCAGATACGTGTATTTGGCATGCAAGTGCATGTTGTATCAATAGTGTTCTTCTCAATAACATTTATCTGTTATAAGCACATGGTTATGCAGATTTCACAATGGACTGACCCTCATCTATTTCATAGATAGATGCCAAGTGGATTGGGAAAGTCTTTTTGCTTGAATGAGTTTGCTCAACATCTGCCATCCACCATTCCAAATGTGTCCATTGCCTCCAACCTCATTAACGACAGGAGAAATGTAATGTTACACTAGTACATTAAGGTTACAAGGACACAGCTAATTATGCATCCATTCTCCACATTGAAGTACCAGGCAAGGAGGGCGTTGGGTTCCAGCCTCCAGAGATCGCTATTACAAGGGTTTAGGTGCAAAGCATGCTTTTAGCATGTACATATACGTAATGGATTTTCCTGCATGTTATTTAAGTTTCAATGTATATGGGCAAGTAGATATCATACAACTGAATGGATGTCTAAGAATCAAAGTGAGTTTCTTGCGAAGTTGATATTGTCCTGAACCATCTCCTGAGGTAGCAGCGCAGAGTTTGGGATCGTTCACAAATGACGGCATCGCGGTGGGGGCGGGGGGGGGGGCGGAAAAAGATGACGAATGGTGGATCGCTGGTGCTGTTAAGAGTGATCTTTTCAATGATACTCCAATGGAATTGTATTATATTGAAAATATCAATGTACTCACAAAAAAACTGAAACAAGACGGATTAAAATGAGTGTTGGAAAAAAAATACCTCTAGAAAGAATTATGATATTTCTTCCTTCACCATTTATATGGGTAGTAGTGTGTGCAGGGGGATTAAGGTTGTACACGAGTAAGTAAAATTGACGTGTGGGGGGGGGGGGGGCACACTGACAGGGGGAAATGCAATGACGTCATTTGTGAACGATCCCTTTCCAAAACATAACAAGCATTATTAGGGGTACAAAAATGCATATAATGTAAAAGCTAACGAGGTCTTAGTACAAGTCCATGTTTTAAATGCATGTGTTTTCTTTTCTTTTTTCTTGTGACATAATCACCTATAACAGAATCACAATCCATCTAAAGGACTTTAAATTACGCTTATCAGCTTCACTTATGAAGCCAATTTCAGACTAATGAGATAAACCAAAGTCTCTGTCTGTAATAATCGTGTAAAATCTCGAGTAGTTTCTTTGTTGGGACAACACTAATGTGATGCTCATATAATTTCATGGAATTTTTTTTCCTTTTTTATTTGAGACAGATATGGCTCCATACATACTAGTAGTCAAACATGTTCAACAAAACATGGGGTCAGCTAATGGTCATAAAGGTTCCTGTAACAGAATAGCTCATTAACAAAACAGAATTGGCTGGATAAGAAAAACTTCACGTGCAATGAATGGTGAACTGACAGCCAATTCAACACACAAAGGATATCTTGTCAAAGATGCAGACTATTGGTTTATTATTCCATATTAATCCTATGCACAATACGCATTCACTGGCTTTTGCACGATAGGAGGGTTATGTTAGTCAACCAATAATGAGCTATTCTGTTACCAATCTATGAATACTTCAATTCATATAATCTCTTTAAATCCTTTGTAGACAGCACGCTACCGCTATACATGTATTTACTATACTGGACTGGTAACTAGACAATTAGCATTTGTGTGATGTACATTTTTGTATTATGCTTTATGTATCTCACATCTCTCTAACAAGCATGCTTCTATCACGATAGACATAGCTGAAGACAGGTTTTACAACCCTAAGCTTTCATCTGACGACATCAAGTTAGTGGTCTTGGCGGGACTCGAACTCACGACCACAGCGTGTAGAGACGAGAATGATATAGTCATCCCAAGCAACAGTAGAGGGAGAGAAAAAACTGGAAATAAATTTGTAATCATTGGGAACACAAAGATACTTTATACAATTGACTTGAATGTGCACTCCACGTGAAAGAAAAACGCATGTGACGGCCTCTTAAGAATGAAGTGCACTAATGTCTGGTTTTAAACAAGTTACGCAAGATGTCATGACATTTGACAGATATCTGGTTCAGAATTTGAGTGATATTCACTTCTTTTTTGTAAACAACGTTACTTAGTAAACATATTACTTGACAGAGACAATTGTATCTTGTATCTGTTTATTACTGGTGCCTAATCCGTAATACTTTATTCTAGCAAACTAACAGACACATAATTAGCATTTTAATGTTCTTGCATTCCAATATTGGTCTCTTTGAGTTACATTTTACACCACAGGCTATTGGTTTGGTTTAGTGGTTTGGTTTCTAGTCGGGGAACTGGGGGAACATAGGGGCTTTCTACTTTTCTGCTTGGAATAGCGAAAAAAGGGTCTAAACTGTAAGATATTTTGGGTTTTTTTTTTTTTTTTAAAAAAACTGCGTGCCTAAGGTGTTTGCCAGCATTCTTGCTAACATATTTTCCCTCCCATCTTTTTCAATCCTGCCTACGGGCCTAAACCATCTGTTTCATTTCACAGGACAGCGTCACCGAGACTTTATTGGCAAATCCTACATACGTGCATATCATATTATCATGAAAAGCATCATTTGGTTGTGTCTGTTTCTTTTTGTATACCCCAATACATGTAACTTCAATTTGTAAACATTTCAATTTTCAAAAGCATTCATAAGAACAATATGAATCCAAAAATAAGAGTTAATCAATGGTGATCTTTTTCATATTATCATATTAATATGTAGATGGCAATTGAAGACAAGTTTACCGGGGGGGGTCAAATACTTGATATAATGAAAGTTTGTATGACGTTTGATTGCAGTCACAAATGGACCAATACTAATCTACGTGGAGAAAGTTGATCTTCATCTGCTGTGCCGCAGCCTGGAGAAGGTGATTTGGAGGAAATTGGAAAGAGGCTGTTTTCTGGATTGTGTGGTAGCAACGATGGCGATCTCTCCCATGTAAAGACGCAAAAGGACCCCAGTAGTCTGGCGTACACGTCTGGGCAATTAGAACTGCACACAGACCTGCCGTATAACCACTATGTCCCCGGCATGCAGATAAGATACTGCACTGTGTCGTACAGACGCAAACTTCAGGCAGGTATAACGTTTTCATCTAGATGGCTTCAATGTGGCGACTCAAATGGCAAAACACCATCCTGACGACTTTGAGACACTGACCACGTGTCCTGTGGTGTTCTACACCAACTGTTGCTCTCGACGAACATGACCGTATAAAACAAATCAAGTTTAGCAACTTTTCCAGACACTCCGTTCTCAATCTGTCGGTAGACGAAGTGCTAAGCAGAAGCTAAGGCTGTATAAAGCAATGGAGCTGTTTCATGTCATTGCCTATGTACAGGAAATTTGGTGAAACACAAACTCAACCCTGGAGGGATTATGTGTGTCCATAATCAACGTGTTCCGCACGACCGCCTTCTCTACGAGATGACAGGTACTGCAGAACACAGTACTGTAGTAAGCCACATGGTCGGAGTCTGTATGGACTGGGATGAATTAGAATCTTGTAGAAGAGTGATAAGTGAAAAACTGGGAGGTAAAAAGGGAGAAAAGATAGCCGATAAAACTATGAGTTATTCATTGAATAGTTAAACACAACTTCCATTGTTATATTAATAATATACATAAAGTTCACTGAATGTAAAATTGATTTACGGAATCAATTAATCCCCTTCTTACTCATTATATTCATCACTCACTTAGTGTTTTTCTTTGAAATATAATTGCAACTGCGCCAACTAATTCTTTATTTTGATATGATGTGGTGTGATGAAATGTGAGTTGGCACATAGTTTATGATGTTTGGGTGAGACTTGTAGGAATTAAACATTTTAGTCAACCTAACTGTCAGCGTTTTCAGTCTTTTACAAGAAACATGTGCATGATGTGGTAGTTTTAGTTGTGTGTTGTGATGAAAATATTAATTCCATTCTGCTATCTGTTCTCTATTATAGCTAGCACACATTAAAATGATGAAAGTCCTTGAAAACGGATGACATGAGTCTAAAAGATTTATTGGCTGGCATAAACCTTGGAGTAGACTATATGTAAATATGTTTATTTTTAGCGGCAGTTCAATGTTATCGTGTTCGAGCGACTTTACGATCCCACCACAATTCATTCATATCATGATCGCATTAACACAGGTCGTTTGCAACGTAAAAGGGTTAAAACTTCGTTGCCTCCATGCACCATGAACTAAAACAAAATTATATACCACCAGGAATAGATTATCTATTTATGGTAATGCCCAATATAGTAACATGGTGTTGTGTTGTCAGAAAACAGAATAATGTTGGATACCTCATTTTGACGCGAAGGGTTGGTATAATGGATAAATTTAATAGTGCTATCTGATTCCCAGCCAATGGTTAGAATTTACATTATTAATTATGTAGACCTGCCGTAATTTTCTTTGCATTAAGCTTGAATATTTGTCCTCTAAAAATCAGAAGAAACTACATTTTGAAACATCAACAAAGCCATGTACCAAACAAAGTTATCAATGCGTGCATTGAAGCATAAATACACCTTTTGAAATATTCATAACACAATGGGATTACTCAATTTGTCCTTTATCCTTCTGATGATAGATTGTAGTGGTGTGTAGATTAACGTACCAGACCAGAAAGTCTAGCCTATATATGACCCATATTATACGACCACCAAGGGGACTATCTTTAAGTGGTTTCAATAGAAGTGGTCTTTTAAAAGACTTTTATGGGTGTCTTTGGTGGTCTCATTATGAAGGTTTTATAGCAGAAAGAAATGGTCTTCTTATACAGGTGGTTTCTTTTATAGAGACGTTTGTCGTTAATTAGTAACATATAAAATACATTCTAACCTATGCGACAAATGCACCCATCAGATTTGTTCTGGTTGAGTGATTTTTCAATTTTAGCTGTATTGTCTTTTACTGTTGTAGTATGAAGCTATAAATTTAACTTTCAAGCATGAGTGCACCCTTATTTATCATAAACCTTGCTATTGAAGCATACTGAATTGGAAATGAGGGGTTGGTGAGGAACATTGAGGGTGTAAGGGATCAAGAATTCCCACATCATAATTTTGGACCTATTTCCTACATTCATATTTTTAGGCAATTTGCCGTATCCTTTTTCAGATTGGTATCCCCCCTACAGCGAGAGAACAGGACAGGAAAAGGGACATTCAAATATACAGTAGTAAAGGTAGACTCAGGTAGAGATTAGGAAAAAGAAGTGATAATAAGTACGAAGTGGAATGACATTAAGTAGGCAAAGACCCCCACAAAAACAGAAGGTGGACTTTCTCAGTCTTCTAAATCCTCTTCCATCAGAAAAATATAAAAGATTTTAGTCACCAATGCACATGCAAAGATAGAAGTCATAACCAGGTAAGCAAGGAAATGAATCCCATTAGTTGTCTTTGCCAGTGCTACTATTCCTCAATGCTGGAGGTGCAATAGAACTCCTCTATTGAGACTGCACGAGGTCTGGTCACACGTGGTCTCAATAGAAAGGTGGTATCTTTATTGAGGTTCGAAGTGGCCGCTTCGTGAAGGTTTGGGACCGTGAAATATGGTATAATTGAAAAGACCGTCGAATTACAGCTTGGGTCTTAATTGGAGGTTCTGCTGTACATGCATGAGGAGGATAGATATATTATCTTTATGCGCCTCCACACAGCAAGATTTAATACACGAAGTGATGACAGACCAATGTTTTGAACCTTGGTTCTTTTTGCACAGAAAATGTTTGTTGTTACATTCGTGCATGTTATATATAGCCTGCGGTCTGTAATAAACAATGTTTAATGAAAAATCACACTTTGATTTATCTCTAGCTCTTTACGTGATATCAGACCACAATTTTATTTGAAATCATTTACTTTTTATTTTAATGTAATAGCCCTGTATTATTTTTAGATAGAAATGTAATTTTCAAAAGTTTTAAGCATCTACGGAATATTTAGTTTTTTTTAAACCCATAAAACTACTATGGCTGCGCCCCCCAAGCCCATTAAAAATCTGGATCTGCCAGTTCTCAAACTCTACAAGAAACGAACGAAGTAATTAAAAGTCCATGTATATACACACCACAGAACATATGTATAGAAATTAGTAGTTTTAAACCATTTTCTAAACCTTGTAAAAATAAACTGTGCTGTTTGATGAGACTCAATATTTAGGTTATTTGCAAATTCTCTAATCTATATATTTAGGAAATACCATTATTAGTTCAAAATCTATATTTAGCTGTATCCTGTACTCCAAGTGTCTTAACAACTAGAATACTGTCCCACTTTCAAATATCAAAAACATCTGTGGTAAAACAAATCCATGATACACGCTAAATAATCCCTTGATGTGTATATATGTACAGCACTTTAAAAAATATAATCACTTCACTAAAACAGGCATGTTCTAAACACGCATAGTTAACAAAGTTGATCACAATATCTCATCTGTTCTTGTCTTTTTTAACAAAGTTTTGTGTTAATGCAAACATATTTTTAAAGAGAAATCCGTTACATAACACTCATCACAGGTATATTTACACCACTCTTTAAAAAGCCAAAACACTTTGTAACATACGCCAGCTTTAAACAGCAACAGCTTTAAGCACTTGCTCAACAAAATGATCGTCTGTTCTGGCGAGTGTAAACAAATCGCCGGCCGCCCGTATCATTCAATTTTGATTATTGGAAAGAACATTTTTAAAAAAGCACAAATGCAGACGTCAAAATTAGGCCAGAGGGAGGAAATCGACACTCTGTCCGTCAGAGTTTTGACAAGTAGTTGATGAAAAACGTGCGTCTTGCTTTCGACCGCGTGAGTTCAAAGTCTACGGACCAAATTCCGTGCGCCCGGCCACGATAGACTTATAGATGGAGATTTCTCATCAGAGGCAATTGTTATTTGAGAAAATACACACATGATTCTATTAAATTGATAGATTTTATTCTGATAAGCATTGCATTACATGCATTTTGTAGGTAAAGATTGGTTGACATATTGCACAACGTATCTAGATTAGTTGTAAATAACTTGTTTAATCTAGATTAGTGTTTCATGGCATAATCATCCAATTCCCTTGGGTAATTCACTGTAAATTGGCCTCTTTGTTGCTTATTCTTTATATAAGTACGATTAGTAAATGAGCTCAAAACATTATGTAAAAATTTAATTGAAAAGTAAAAGATATTGGAGAAAAATGACAGTAGAAAAGCCCAAGTCTGACAGTCACAAATGTTCATCCCGGAATTGTTAGTTGTGCAGTGAACAGGAAATGCTTTATGGAAATATTTTAGCTTTAAACACGTTTACTATGAGACAATGTGCCAATTAACAAAGCAATCTCAATAGATATACATAGCAATATCAATAACAGCAGATTCGGCTTCAAAATTCGGGTTTGTCCAACGTCAGCATAAGCACTTAGAAATGCCAAAGGCAACGATTAATTTCTCATTTGACTTCTCGGTGTGTCTTTCATCATTCTCCAACATGGTTTATCATCAAAGTGATTTCTCATAGTTAAAACATGGTCTAAGGGGGAAAGAAATGAGTTAACACTTACAGTGTATTCCATATGAATATGGCATGCAGAAGGAAAATAATGTGAATCTAACATCATTCAGGGTGAATTGCTCACTGTATAAAGAGTTTAAAGTAGCCATATATTCATCATAACAATATATTCTTAGAGTATTGTTTATATTTGCTATCATCAATATTTTGCGTCAACAGTGACGACCCTATGACGTCATCACTTGTTGTGAACAAAGGCCAAAACCGTTTGCCAAAAGCTCAAAATGTGAACTTGTATTGTCCTGTTTAAGAATAAATAAATATTTGACTATGTTCTCTCCCCTCTCTGCTTGGCTTTTCTTTGGCAAGCAAGCTTCATTTCACTGTTCTGACATTTGCTGAAGACAGGTTTTTTAGCCCTAAGCTTCCATTTGACTATATCAAGTGGCACTAACGGGATTCAAACTCACGACCCCAAGGTTGAGAGACCAGAATGGTACCAGCATCTCCACAGAGGAATTCCAACATTTGGATATCATGATCGTTAAGGTTAGTTAGACATTTGATAAATGTGCTCCCACCAGATGGTAAGCACACAAAAACTTTTAGAGTTTATATACGGAAAAAGATTTTGTACCGAATTGAATGGTGTGGGATTATATATTTTTGAAAAGTGTTTATTAAATCCCACTTAAATATTTCATATCAATATAA
>CM032659.1:19688052-19704248 GCA_019095985.1 Streblospio benedicti
TTATAATTATAACTATTATTGTGTCATTAAGGGATTTTGTCATATCCTCGATCCACACCCAAATAAAAATGTGTTTATACACATTAACTCTGGGAGTAGTGTTTTCATATCAACTCATGAATTTACATATACATATAGTGTGCAGTCAGTGCTGCCACCTTTCGATGTTAACAGAAACCATACCAGTGTCAATGGCGATTGCATTTTAAATGTTGAAGAAAATGATTTGAAACGCTACATTTTCCTCATATCCCACAATATTTTGGACTCTTTTTCCCCTTATCACACATTTTTAATATCACATTTTTCGGACATCTACTTCCAACTATAATAAGACTATCATTCACGGTCACAACCTCCCATATAAAGACCGCTTCTCTATTGAAATCACTGGTGGTCATACCACAGTGTTCTTGATAGAGAGGTTCTACTGTATTCCACATTTCAACCATGTAGCTAACACGCACAGGATTAATGAATTTACATTCACGGACCTTGACTCATCAGAAATAGTTGTGATTGCCTTTGGCAACGGTGAGAGGTATTGGTCCGTGCGCCATGCTGGCTAATTGACATGATTATATACACATTCCAGCGATACAGTTCATCATGTTCCACACCCAGCTTCGAACATCCTGTGTTGTAAAATTATACAGTTCACCATCGAGAGTAAAATTAACTATAGAACCGGAAGACTGTTCGCAATAAAGGTTTCGTCATTGAGTTTCTATGGGTTCATTTGTGAAAGTTTGGGACCGCGAGAAATGGAGAGGTGGTCTCCTTGTACAGGCTGTTTCAGTTGGGCTGTGTAGTATTGTTTTTACATATTACACTGGGCATTGTAAAGACCTGACGTTAAGGTCAAGAATGAGGTTGATATTTGTTCAGACACCCCGCTATAACCAAAGGGTGTTCAAAAAATACATTTGATTGATTATAGTGGTTATTTACTAATAATTGTTTTGCTAGGGTGGGATGTATATATACGGTATAGTAATTATTAAAACCTTTGAACATTTCTCACATTAAATACACATTGATAGTTGATATGCATTTTGAGATACTCCAACAATAACATTGTATGTTGGTATTACGTCTTTTTGATATTATTTGCTTTACTTTACAATTATATCAAAGAATATATTTAAAACAATGTAAAATTTTAATCATAATGCAAACATAGATCATACTTAGACATTTGGACTGCGTTCTATCAAATTATGATCTCAATTGGACTCTATAGTAGAACGTTTACACATGTACTACTGTATTGCGAGAACTTGAGATTGCAGAAGTATGTGTTCAGGGAAGATTTAAGATTCTCTCCATGAGGCATGTTAATTAATACATCCACAGACTGTATTACTTCATCAAAACTACGCAGTGTAGATGTTAATAGCTTCTACGTAATGGCAAATAAATGATCTCATTTTACAAATACACATGCGAAGTGATACAAGTTGGATTCCCTTAGCATGCTATTACCATTTACAGTTTATGCAAAAAGTTTTTTTCTCAAACTTATCTCAGAGTTTTAGCCATCACAAACCAAATAACAAATTTGCGTTCACAAAATGACGTCACTGCATTTTCGAACATTACTGACCCCCCCCCCCCACCCCACCCCACCCCTTCGCTATGACACGTGATTTTTACTCACTCATGCACGCACCCACCCCCGTCCAGCCCTTCCTACCCATATAAATGGTGAAGGAATAAATGACATCTATTTTTAGAGGTATTTTTTCCAACACTCATTATAATCCATCGTGTTTCAGTTTGTGTTGTGACCCCGTCCTGTTCACCAAAATCTAGCAACTTTTAAATATTTCTACTGATCCACAATATTCACACCATACTGCTATTTTGGATTCAATACAATTCAATTGGAATATTATAAAAAAAGATCACTCTCTATGTCTGCCCCCCCCCAGTGCACGATGACATCATTTTTACCTGGACAACACCCCCTCATTTGTGTACGATCCCTAATTCTGTTGAAAGACACGTGTACAACACGTGTATGCAGACTATCCAAGAGTTGATTGGTAGTAGATATTGAAAGAGGACAACAACATTGATATTTTGATGAACCCATACTCATTTTACCTTACCAACTATTTTCGACCTTGTCTGTCAGACAGTCAAGCTGACGTCACACAGGATGACAGGATGTGAGGTCAGGAAGTAGGCTAGTGAAAGGGAGTTGGACCGTCTCTGTGAGCAGCCCTGCGAAAGGGTGTATGCTCGTTCGTCACAGTTCATTGTCCTCTTCGTCTTTTTTATTGAAATCGCTTCCCGAATCTGTCTTTGTGTATGTCACTCGCAGATGACTATTGCGTACTCCACTTGTGGTATGTTCTTCAATACCCATTTGATGTTTTGCTACATGAGTAGGTAATTTCCTCTCGGTTTCGCCAATATAGGCCTACACACTCTCACAGTTTCTGCACCCAGTCTTGTCCACACAACCACATGTGTCTTTTGGCTTGATTTTTGTATTTTGTAAATAAACGATAAAAATATATTGGCTTTAATAATATCATTTGTTTTTAAAATTGAATATGAGGTATACAAATATAATAAAAAAAGAACCATGTGACAAACAAGGAGCACTAAAAAAATATATCCATTTTTTAAAATGGAGAGTCTTTTTTTCTCATTTTAATTCCATTTTGTTTGGACCTCGGTGAAAAAAGATTACATGGAAAAATATAAATAGAAGTAATAGAATTGAACCATGTGCCATAGAACATAAAATAATTTACATTACTAATGATTAACCTTTTAACAAATATATTCTTATTAACTTTTAACTTTTTATAAAAATGGTCCATATAATATTTCTTACATTTTGATTTAAAAGACACCAAACAGTTTGACTTTCGTATTGGTAGAGGCAGACTATTCCAATATTTAATGCTACAATATTTAAATGTTTTCTGTCCATGGGACTTAACTTTTGGTACAATGTACGACAACTCTTTCTTCCTAGTATTGTATGAATGACTCACAAGTTTAACATCACATAAATATGCAGGAGCCTTTTTGATATGTATTTTATACATTAAACATAAAGACAAGTATTCAATTCGATCATTTACATTTAACCATCCAACTAATTTAAAATCCTCAGAACAAAGGTGGTGCCTTCCATCATAGTTTAAAATGTATCTAATTAGCCTATTTTGTGTTGTTTGAAATCTTGTTTTCACTTTTTGGGGCAACCCTCTAAACCAGCTGTTGACGCCATAATCAAAATTAGATTGTACTAAAGTAGAAACTAATAGTTTTCTCTCTTTAAACCCAAAATACATATTATTTCTATACAAAAATTTCAATTTAGCATTGATTTTTTTTCAACATTAAGCTAGCCATAGACAACCCACTAAAATCCTGATCAAAAGTAACACCTAAATATTTTATACTGTTTTTTTTACTCAATTTCTTTGTCATTGCACATTATATTCAATCTATTGCATTTACTCAATTTCTTTTTAGTAGCAAACAAAATACTTTCCGTTTTCCCCAAATGTAAAGATAGTTTATTTTCTTCCAACCAATAGCTAAGTGATTTTAAATTTTCTGCCAATGTTATTTCAATCTGCCTTGGGTCAGTGCCACTGACAACTAAAGCAGAGTCATCAGCATACAGAAAAAAAATCATATGTGACTGCCTCAATCATATCATTTACATACAGTGTAAACCAAAGTGGACCCAATATTGATCCTTGTGGAACACCACACGTGACCCTCCCATATGCCGAGACCCTGCCATTGACACTAACAAATTGCTGCCTGTCTGACAAGTAAGACTGAAACCATGAAACTACTGTGTTATCCATACCAATGGATTTTAATTTAGTTGTCAAAATGTGATGGTTTACCGTATCAAATGCCTTTTGAAGATCAATGAGAACTACCCCAGTATAGAGGTCATCTTCCATATTCAGTCTCACCCTGTCAGAGAGACTAGTCAATGCAGTGTCAGTAGAAAAAGTTTGACGAAATCCAGATTGAAACTCATATAACAGATTATTAGAATTCAAATAAGCAACCAGTTGTTTATGTACAATTTTTTCAAATATTTTAGAAATCACAGGTAATATTGATACAGGTCTATAGTTGCCTTCAAAGTTTGAGTCACCTTTTTTAAACAATGGGATTACCTTGGCTGTTTTAAAGTCATTTGGGACAGTAGCAGTTCTTAAAGACAAATTTACAATATGAGTTAATGGTGACGAAATGACACTGGCAGCATCTTTTGAGAAACCTGGCTGAGATGTTATCACATCCTATTCTTTTAAAACTGAAAAATATGTTCAACTTACATAACATCATTTCAATTCATTAATAAATATTTGAAAAACTAAAAACTGGACAAAATTACATTTCTATTCTTATAAAACTGAAAATATTCTTTCTTTATTATTTAGTTTGTAACTATACGTGTAAATAATAATAAAAACAAAGCATTAGATCTGTATAAATGATATTTCTCAAAAAAAAAACATCACAATTTCTGAAATTTCACAGGCTTTGAGTTCACCATTTGCAATGAAAATTCAGGAAAAAATGACAAATTAACCAAAATAGAAAAATGCTAATATGAACTATTAAAAAGTACAACTCATCACAAAAATACATAAATATTTATCAGCATCTTTTCTGAAACAAACACTTCATGATATTAATAAGAAAATAAAATAAAAAAATCTAATCAATCATGTGCATGATATATATACACTGCATTTTCACAGCTGAGCGCAGACAGAAAAAGAAATTATAAAATTTTGATATAATCAGAGATAAAGGTGATATAAAGATAGAGCTCATCATTCTATTAAACCACAATATAATGGTAATTATTTACACTTTATAAATATATTAAATTAAGAGGTCAAAGGTTTGGAGAACACACCAGTACATGCATGATAAGGTAAATTAGACATTCAACTTTTATTCACCCCTTGAAGACAAGGGGCGACTCAAATACTTATTTTTTTTATTTGTCAGTAAATAATCAGGAAGTAAAGTGCCGGAAGAGTGAGGGATTCATTCATATATAGAAATTTGTTTATTAAATCCGCTCAAATATTTCAAATTTTAAATATACATAAACATTGGATATGCTTTTGAAGATACGCCAACGATAACATTTTGTGTTTGTAATTGTTTTTTATAAATGGTTTGTGGACCTGTGCAATTGTATCAAACAATACTTTTCAAACAATATATTAATTTGAATCACAATGCAAACATACACCATACGTAGATACGTATTAGTATAAAGTCTTTACGGCTATTGAAATGCATTTTAGATAAAGAGTCTAAAGTAGCGATATATTCATCATAGGACCATATTCTTAGAGTATTGTTTATACCCAAGATCCGATTGGGTTGGTTAAGACTATACACACGAGGTCTGTAGGCCAACCCAACTCAAAATTAAGCCTAGTCTCGATCATCCAGTGTGGTTGAACGAGGCTAAATTCAACCAAACCAGTGACCCAGTTTTGCTTGAGGTTTCGAGCGAATGACGTACGGCACGTTCAGATAACTACGTCACACGTATGCTGCTAAACGCGGTCACTGCAACTGCAAACTGCAAACTATTTTGTGGGTTCATTAACCCATTCTTATTGGGAAGTCCCCCGAGGGAAGTTTTTACAACCGATTTTGCACACAAAAGACCCTCCCTTTTTCGCCGTTTTTCCACATATAAAAAGTGGGGTCATGCTCCCTGGTTTTAGACTATTGACAACAAGAAACTCCTTACCTTCACATTTCGATGTAAATTTTGTGGAAGAGAAGCAGGGGTTTGATAATTTATCATTTGTAAGAATATATAAGTGTGCAACACACTACTCACACTGCGCAATTCAAACTCAATATACTCTAATTTTGATGAAAATTACCTCGACCAGTTGTATACGATTTTGAAGGGTAAACTATCTTCAATCAGACTGAGGCGATTATTCTTTTCAATGACAATGAGGTCATAAGAAAATATCCATTTAAATATTCATTATACAAATATTAGTATTCAGCCTTGAATAATTTGTCAATAGCCATAGTCATTTTGGGTCGACTATGGGCTATCAAACATTTAGAGAACATAGAGAACTCCATACTAATTCCATCTGATGTAGAAAATAAGAAACCAGACAGATGCATTTCTGAACACACGTGTACAATTTATGTAAAGAAATGTGTATATAGAGAGGCTCCAGAAAATTTTTCTTTGAATTAAAAGTGTCAAAATGACCGTGTACGTCAACATTTTTATTGTGTGATTAGACTCTACTTTCTCCAAGTGTGTCAGCGCTCAAAAATGGCCTATACGTTGTAGATCATAGTATAATGAATGACTTCTCATTCATAGCTATTTTATTTACTATGGAACCACAAGACGACCAATTTCTGGTAGCATTGTTGCCTATGATTAAAATGCTGTAGATAGCTACACTGTCACAATTGTTGTTAGGCAATTGCATGCAAACTAGCTTATACCCGTGGAAACAAAAATCAATAACGGGCTCAGGTCTCATGGCGTATTCTGAAGTAAACACCGTCCATATCCCCATCACCCTCACCCACTATCCAACAACAAATATTGCTTGCATAGCTCAGGTCTACAGCATCCACATTGTCTTGACATCCCCACACCTTGCCCTGAGATCACCCACCACTGTTCTAACACAGTCCCACTACCCATTCTGACAGGTTGTGTGTGTGTGTGTGTGTGTGTGGGTGGGTGGGTGTGAATTGTGTGGCCGTGTCCATGGTGGGTGTGTGTGTGGGTGGTGCAGGTGTGTGTGCCCCCCCTTATGTGTGTGTGTGTGTGTGTTGTGTGGGTGTGTGTGGGTGTGTGTGTGTGTGTGTTTGTGTGTGTGCGTGGGTGAATGTGTGTGTGTGTGTTTGTTTTTGAGAAACCTCATAGGATATGTCTTAAATTTTCTGTACATGAACCAGACATAACATTGAGGGGTTTCGGCCTTAAGCAAATGCTTATCTATACATATTATTTGCTAATATCAATCTCCTGGGGACTTCAAAAATCATATGGTAGACAATAATATGTGATATCCATTATGAGATAATTTCTGAACAGTATTGAGGGAAATCTAACATGATAAATAAATGCTCCAGCAAATAATTTTCTAACCATCACATATTCAACCTGGTTGTATTTTCCTTGTAGTCAAACTTTTTTTTTCAGAATATCAAATGCAAATATAGAACATTCTCTATCACTTCAGACAATTTTTATTGCAATTTACGTGACTGTATCATCGACCTACAAGTATTTCATCAGCAATTGTAAGTGAACTACATTTATGCCCGTCAAATATAGCCCTTTCCCCCTTAGACGTACATAATGCAGTTGGTTTGGGATCTACCACTAAAGTTGGAATGGTGATGTTGGTTTCAAAATAGTCTCTACTCTATAGTTAAATTTTCTAATGAGTTTTTCCCAAGTTTTCTTGTGGATACAATTATATTCTTCTTCCTCTCTCCCTCTCTCTTTTCATTAGCAAACAAGCTCATTTCACTCTTCTGACTAAGCTGAAGACAGTGTTCTTTAACCCTAAGCATCCATTTGACTATATCAAGTGTCCCTCGTGGGATTTATACTCACGGCACCAAAGTCGATAGACCAAAATGTTCCAGCATCTTAAACAGAGGGATTCCAACATTTGAAGATCCTAACTGTTAGGTTAGTTACATTTTCAACATATATATACCTGATTTCTGAAGCTGAATCAAGTGAGGTATTGTATAGTCTGTGTTAGCTGTCACATTGATTCTTCACATACCTGTTGTTGAGTTGCAGAATCACCATTCTTGAACCTATACGTTTCTAACACCCGACAGTAGTGTAAACTTGGGAAAACATTCATCGCTGTGTGACGTCAGCAGCTATGTCGCAACAGTAGAATGAGCTTACTTGCCATAGAAAGCGACCGAAGAGCTCATGGGCTAGAGAATGAAGAATATAATTTCATTTACACGCAGACTTGGGAAAACTGTTACACTCAAAACATTTTTATAAATCATAGACTAAATTTCTGAAATGGAACATTTAAAATCTAACTAGTTCTTGTTTATCAAATCCAACTTAGTAGTAGTTGAAAGGTCAACCATGCAAAGTCATGAATAAGCAATGACGTCACATCATGTCATCCTGTGTGACGTCAAATAACAGTAGAATGATTGTCAATTTGGAAAAAAAAAAATCATGTTTTTCGAAACTAACTGAAAAAGTAGTTGTTAGCAAGTGCATCCTAGCCCCCTTTCATCTTGCATATAATATAGCTAAGATTGATTATTTTGGGGGAGTAATTACGTGTCAAGGTTATACTTCATCCTATTGCAATGTCTGAATGCAGTAAATTTATTGGGTTTCTTTTGTACTATGTCAATAACATTGGTATTTTGACAAACCCACACTTATTTTACCTTAGCAAACATTTTCGAACTTGTCTTACACAGGTTTTTTAACGCTATACTTCCATTTGACTATATCAAGTGGCCCTCACGGGATTCGAACTCACTACCCCAAAGTTGTGGGACCATAATGATACCAGCATCTCACACAGAGGAATTCCAAGATTTGGAATAATTGAAAAGGTTAGCAAGATACTATTATTAGTAAGATATTCAATATATGTGCTCACACCAGAGGGTAAGCACGCAAAAACTATAAAGACTTTTACAGTATGTACAGAAAAAGAATTATAACCGGATTGAGGGTGTTGGCTATAAATATTTTAAAAGGTGTTTATTAAGTCAGCTTAAATATTTCACATCAAATATAAATTGTGTATCAATCTATATCAATATCAAAGCATATCCAATGTCAAATGTGTTTGTCACTGCCCATTTTATGAATGGTTTGAGAACCTTTGCAATTGTATCAAACAATACGTTTCAAACAATATATTAATTTGAATCATAATGCAAACATTATGTATTTTAGATAAAGAGTTTAAAGTAGAAATATATTTATCCTAAGACATATATTTTTAGAGCATTGTTTATTTTTGACAATGTCAGTCTTGTGGGGATTTTAAAATTGCATGGTAGACAATAATATATGATGTCCAATGTGAGATAATTTTTGAACAGCAGAGATTGTGAAAATTTTAGTATGACATATAATTCCACGTGCATATAATTTTCTTGCCATCACATATTCAGCATGATGGTATTTTTCTTGGTGTCAATCTTTTTTCATATTGTCAAATGCAAACATAAAACATTTTCTCTCATTTCAGACAATTTTTATTGCAAGTTACATGACTGTCTCATCGACCTACAAGCATTTCATCAATTGTAGGTGAAATACATTTATATCCCTCAAATACCCACTCTCTCCCTTTTGTGGAGATGGAGGATTGCAGGAGGCGCCCACCCACCCTCCCCACTCCCCTCACCCTGCATTCTTAGCGAAACCCACTAGATCTCTGAATATAAGTGCCCCCACCCCCCCACTTCTTATCAGCATAAAAACTATATAGACCTATACGTTTTCTGTTCTCAAATCTGTCGATTTGGCAGTAGAGCTAAAGAAGCTGCTAACAAGACATAACGGCCTCCTGACAGGCGCTATTTAGCGTGTATGCGACCGTACACTACCATCAGAATGCTGGGCGGACATCCAGTAGTGAGAGTGTTAATTAGCCATACTCATTATCAGTACTCCATGCTGTGCTAATATTGTAGATAAAACCACGTGGCTTACGGATTACTTTATTTGAGAATGTTCTCGAATGTCCGTTTGAGTAGTCGTTTCATCAATGGTATAGAATCTCACAGGCAGTGCCCCCCTTTTCACCTCAAAGATTTCATTTTCCCGTTTGTTTGGGATCTTGACAAATCCTCACGTTTGATAAACCAGCAGAAACCTGTCGTTACACACCCCTACTTCTTTCCGAAAACCTGGATCTGCCAGAGACCTCTTAGCTTCAAGAAACCTCTAGAAAGGAATATTGACTATCAACTAAATGGTTATAGTCTATTATACATAGATATATTCGAATTAATTGACTTGGATGTGACATTAGAGAATTCTTTCTCCAAGTCTATAGACCACTTAGCCTCTGTCGGGATTCGAACCCTGGACCATAAATCTCTCCAAACTCAAAAATGGACATATATCATGTTCATGGTGAGTGGATTGTTAGAATATTAATACATCAAATTTATACGCTTTTACGCAATATACATTCTTCCTATTCTAGATTGAAAAATGGGTGAGATAATACATGAAATGCTTCCTCATTAAGTTGTAATCATGATATTCATACAGCAAATGCTTTACAGAGTGCAGCGTATTGCAACAGGGCTGTTATCATGAAAAGATGGACTCTTCGGCAATAATGAAATTCAATTGTAGTATGCAAATCCAAGTTTGCCTGCAATAATACAGATAACATTGTGATATTCCATAAAATGCAATAGTGCGTGCGGCATGACGTAATTCATATACATTTTGACGGCATCTATCAAAACCATAAGCATCATCGTATAGTATAACCATCTCAGATTACAAATAAACACTTTTAGCTGGTTTTTTTTATGTTTACTGTACTTCTATTGATTTTCCCTTATATTTACTCAGCAATTCATCATTAACAAATTTACATGAATGCGGTGTTAAAAAGGTTATAGCAAACAATGTACTTAATATCAAATTTCCTATTATAAGAGTAAACTGTAAACTTTGGACTATATATTGTATACATGTTGATAAGTTGTAGATGTAATCTTATGCAGGTCGCCAAGGCTGTTTCCCGCCTGATATGTAGTAACACTAACATGATTTCACTTATAGAGACAGCTAATGTGGCTCTATTCTGAAAGGTGCCCGTCATAGGGAGGTTTTACCTTATCACAAACGATGCCAAACTTTGTGTTCCAGAGTCTCTCCAGCATAGGGATGGATATCAGATTAAGAGAACTCTTTAAAACGGTTTCTTTGCTGATTGTATTTTGTTTCCGGTAGACAGATGCCATGTGTTTGTTGAGCTTAAAATTCAAGTATAAATCTGTATATTATAATGACTTTTTTTCAGTTGCAACATTCACAGGATTTTAATGCATGGCGACTTCATTTCATTGCATCTTATTACATCAGTGCACATAACAGAGAAGGAAAATATGTGCATTGTAATCTGATATTGATAGATGTTACCTTGCTACGGCAAGATGAGACACACGTATCATATAACTTCGTCGTCTATGGGAGTCTCTTTTACAAGATGCATTATCTAATGTTACAACGTCTCCAAAAACTTGGTTATAATGACATACCTGAAATACATGAGTCTGACCACATTTCATGTACAAATAGATAGGTAGGTATTGTAGTACCATTTCGCTGCTAATAAGCGGCTGCAAACCTGTTAGTCTGATGAAATGATGGGGTTATATAAAATCTACCCACAATGCATTGTCAAGACATGTGGTTTTTGGTTATCTAAAAAATGTCCAAACTTCGCAGAAATGCGAAGTTGTCTACGGTCACCTACCAGGGCTCCCATTCTCTCACCCCACCCCACCCTCTACAAGAATCTCGCTTATACAATACAGTAGAACCAGTCTATTAAGACCACTCATTGGATCGACTTAAGTAATCACATTGAATAGGTTCTCCTTATATGTAACTGCCATCGGAATCATTTTGAAGGTTTGGGACCTAGAAAGAAAGGTGGTCTTATCATAGTATAGAGGTGGTCTCATTATGCAGGTGCTCTTAGCTGGGGATCCTACTGTACATAGTTTAATGCACAAATTGTGATTTGAATAACAACAAGCCGGAAATCACATCTGGGGCCGCCCACCACTTACCTGCATCCTTATCTCTTATTACTTATTGGAAATATACCATGAACATCGGACTTCGAAGGCTGTGTGCGTGGGAAAGGCGTGAAACCCACGATGACCTACCTGGGGCATCATTCAGCATGGAGCACGCCCGAGCCATGTACACGTCCACGTGGTGCAGGCCGTGCGGGTACACGCGCTCAGTGTCGTTCCCCAGCACCGCACGCACCAGTGCGTGCACGTCCTCCACACGCACATCGTAGTCCACAGACAAGTTGTACGTGCTGGCTGCATGTGTGACGTCATCCGGTTGGGATATCCCTGGGGTATTCCATTTTGTTGCTTTATCCTTTATGTGTATCCTTTATCGTTCAATTGTCGGCTGTTCAGTGTTTTTTGTTTGTTTTTGTGTTTGTTTGTTTTTTGAACTTCATAACTAAGGAGATTCTTTTATCATTTTAAGTCGGGTAAGAAAAAGAATTATACAAGTGAAAACAAGTAAAATGTCTAGAAAGAAATGTCATATTATCCTGCAGTTGAAAATAATCAGTTCTTTTTGCATCAGCTACAAAGACAAAGTGCATCTAGACTATTTTAAAGCGATTTTTAGCAAAAGTCTTTAAAGTAATTAACGTCCAGGGAACTGTAATTTCCGCAGAACCAATTACCTCATACTGATCGTCCATTTAGATAGAAAAATCCTCATGTGCACGTGACTAGTTAACTAACATGTAATTAATTAACAAATCCGTTAAACCACCCCAGTCCACTGTGCCAACCACGAGAACAAGGTGGTGTGACTTGCGAACCTTTCGTGGGTACATTATGTATGTCAGAGTTACTCGTTTTCTGTGCAGATGGTAGGAAAACCCATAATATCAGAAATGCATAAAATGTTGTTGTTTTTATTTTTGCAACATCGCATTTATGGTGCTTAGTTATCGTCCCTGCTTTTACAGTGCAATGCTGGCCTACTTATAAAGCTACCATGAATATCAGTTTGATTGTTTATGTGCTCATTGACTAAAGGTCATTGGTATTGCAGTTTATCACTCTTATCTGCAATCATCTAGAGTAGCAATACAAGTGAAGTGGGGGGTGAGAGATCAGGAAATCTCTCACTGAGTGTTTGAGTTTGACAGAACGAGTGAGCGCAGCGAACGAATCCTATTGAAGTTCTGTTGAAAAAAAGGTGAAAGATTTTCTAATCTCGCATCCCCAATTGTATCATTGTCTATTTCTCCCATATTATTTGGCCATTTTAGGCTTAAATTTAAACTGTGTAGTGCTGCTGAGGATCACACAGTAGAACCTCCAATTAAGACCACCTCTATTGAGACAACTTGTATAATAAGACCACCTTTCAAGGTCCAAAACCTTTCATTTAAGCTATTAAAATGAGCCTCTCTATAGAGACCACCTCTCTATTGAAACCACCTAAAACTGGTCCCAAGGGTGGCCCTACTAGAGGTTCCACTGTATCTATACGCTGTGGGTCATTCACAATGATGTAGGCGGCCAGGTGGTCAAGCTGTCATTAGCAGACAAGGCTATCTAAATCACTGGCTTTATGGCTGCTTATATCCATAGGACCCCGGTAAGTGCAGGTGTATTTACATTGTTTGTTATTCCACCTACATTAGATATTTGATTGACCTTGTGTCATATTGATTTGTAAAATGAACGATAACATCTGTCATTCGAGCATCCCTAGAGAATAACCAACCCTTCATTAAGAGATCACCGAAACCTCCCCACAGAGACGACCTCTTCATTAATTTACACCTTTACAATTATATTTACATTGTGGCAACTTCCGGTTATCCCAGTTAAGCTAATTCTTGTGCAATAAGATAAATTTTCTACCGTCCATGAAAGATTATTAAACTTAAATGAAAGCTAGTTATTTGTTTTGTTTTTATAATATATGTACTGGGCCTTTGTTTCACTCATCATATGTGTTTTCAAGTGTAATGTAGGTTTTTCATGATCAATACATCCGTATATGGCATCCCCTTAAGGCTGAGTTATTATTTAAGGAGTGGGCGGTCGGAAAAACTGGGGGTGTCATATGTTTAAATTTCAATTTTGTGGGTGGTGGGTGGGGGGGTCAGAAGTTTGAAAACATATGTTGTGTGTCGGGGGGGGGGTGTGTGAATAGTTTGAAGTTAAAAAAAATGGTAGGGTCAAATGTTCTGATTTATATACTTTTTAGGTGTGGGGGATGGCGGGTGAAATATTTGGAACATTCCTTGTGACATCGTCAAGTCCCCAGCACATTGGTGGGCACATAAATATGGACGCCTGGAAAGCGATTAAAATATTCTATCAACAACCAAAACACTTCAAGTCTATTTTTTCTAATAGTTTCCTGTGGTTGGGGAGCATCTTCAGATTGCATATAAAAATATTCCATATTCATGAATGTTGTCAGCACAGCTTTCTTTTGGGAAATAATGAACTGTTCAGGCTGCACCGTATCATTTGTGAAAGAAGATACCTCCATGCCCCTCCATTGACATATAGCATTACAGATTCTCACCATATGCAAGAAAATAATGATAATTTTCTGATCAAATTCTTCACATATTAAGAAGGCCTATACAGCTTATGGTGGCAAGGGAAGACTTTAACACACATTTATAATAATATAAGCCCTTGTTCCCCTTTCAAAATCCTACATTTGGCCCCGGAGCTAGCTACAGTACATGAGCTCTATAGTATTGCCTAAATAAACTCTTTCTTTAAAAATGTGGGGCCCACACCATCACCCTCCAACGAGCTGCTACAATCGATCACGCATCACACATTCACACTTTCTATTTGCTTCATATGACACGGAGTTTCCTCATATTGCCCCATTATTTCTTTTATAAAGTTCATACATTTTTGGGAATTATGTGTTGAGTGGTTGTGTGGTATTTAGTTTTGTTCTTTCACATACACTTGGGGGGTCGGAAATTCATATTTCAGGCGTCCTTTAAATTGGTTGGGGGTGAGGTCATATGTTAGTTTTGCGAACTGGTGATGGAGGGGCAGAAGTTCATAACAGTCGCCGTTTAAAAAAAAATCATTCTGACGCCCCCCCCCCCCCACACACACACACACTGCCTTTAATAATGACTCAACCCTAACGTCCTTCATTTTTCACAGTATTCATCGATCATATCTAAATGGATTAGTAAATTGTAAGAAGCAAATGACTAACAGCAGTTGTTATATGTAGCGGGCTGAACAATGAAAAGCAGAATCTCAAATTAGGACAATCTCCATTAGGAGACAATCTCTACAACAAGATCATTTACCATGGTCCCGGACCTCTATAAAGAAACAAAAAAATGAACCTCCATAATGAGACCACCTCTCTATTGAGACCGCTTCAAGCCAATCCTCGGATGGTCTTATTAGAGAGTTTTTGCTGCACATCAATTATGGTGTTGCTATTTGTTGATGTGAACGAGGTCAATGCTTTTCAACACTTGCTGGCTGTGTTGAAAATAGGGGTCAAAGTTGAAAACTTCCAGCTCTGTATATAAACAGAGGCAGATCTCTTAACTTGGGTAAATGTTACATTATGGCACCATTTGAATAGGAAGTAAAATACGCATATGCTATCGCCACTGAGCCAAAGTTTGAAAAAATATCCCAAGAAACAGGGCAATTAAGCCCACGTTTATATTTGGTTAAACTGCTCGTATGCAATATAAACGGGATTCAAATGAAAAGGCAATGACGCAATACAGATACCAAGCATGAAAGAAAACCTTATGAGAAAAACAACACACATTAGGAGAGCAACACTGTTAATCACTTAGAAGTAAGGATATCAGGAAACATAGCCACCCAGTTATGTCAAACAGCCCCAAGACAGTGATACCCTCATTGTCAACATGAAGACCCAGATAAACAGTATCAGCATCTAACAACTGGTCTTTCAAAACTCTTAATGAGTTCACCGTAGTCACTGCATTGTAACTGAAACCTTACGCCACTAGATGAGAAAAGAGCTACTTAGTATAGTCATTTAGCAGTGATAAAGGAACTAGTTAGTGACACTGAGTAACTTTAAGAACTTGGGATACCTTATAGCACCTACATAATACGTCAATTTCTTATGAATTCTTATACTGAGATGAACTGGTTGGAGACTAGGGTGTTTCATATATTATTATATTTTTCTTGAATCTTTCTTCCTTATGTCAACTACAGTTTCTTACACCATATTGACATGGTTGAAGACGTGAGTTACTTCCCTACATTTCCATTTCCATTTGGCAACATTGGATGAAACTGGCGGGACACGAACTCGCAAGGTTGCATTGTATCCATTAGCGATACTATCATATTTGTAACTCCAACATTGA
>CM032659.1:19704348-19725134 GCA_019095985.1 Streblospio benedicti
CATAATACGTCAATTTCTAATGAATTCTTATACTGAGATAAACACATCATGTAGGACCATAGTATGTCAAAATTCCTACATTATTATATTATTTTTCAGTGGTTGAGACTAGTTTTCATTCCTTTTTTCTTGGACTTTTCAGTTTCTGTCAACTACCATATTGACATGGTTGAAGACGTGAGTTACTTCCCTACATTTCCATTTCCATTTGGCAACATTGGATGAAACTGGCGGGACACGAACTCGCAAGGTTGCATTGTATCCGTGCCCCGATACTATCATATTTGTAACTCCAACATTGATGAAGATTGAATCAGCACTGAGTCTCATGGTCCTTACCAGCATGCAATTATGTCACTAAAAGGATCCCATGCAGGCAGGGTTTTTTCACGTATTTCCCTTGAAAGTTAATGTTAGTCAGTGAAACCTCATTAATAGGGGCACACTGTAATTTTTTTACTCGCCGATTGCTATGCAATAAAGGTGAATAAATGTTAATTATACGGACTTCTCAGTAATGTAGACATTTTCTACCGCAAGCGGTGTCCGTCCCTAATTAAGACCTCACTGTAGTCCATTATAAAAAAGCTCAGTTCCATGAAGTCCCAATAAGCAACCTTGATTGCAGAGACCAATGCCAATGTTCATGTCTGATGCCATGACACCCCGCGGGACTTGAACCTGCCACCTTCAGTGACGGGGTCATACAGATCATCAGAACATTTGACGCCCAAGTCCAGCCTTCCGGGTTACAGTAGAACCTCATAGTAGGGCCATCTACATGTACATCAAACAGCCCTAACTCTATATAATACTAATTCTACTTTATCATGTAATTTACCAATCATTCATTTGCACCTAATTATTCTCACATTTTCACTTCTATGGTGAAACAAGAGCACCTCTCTATTAAGACCACACAGGGCCTTCAAGTGGTCTCATTGTAGAGGTGTCATTATGAAGGCATGGAATCTCATAAACTGGTCTTATTATAGAGTTGGTCTGAGTTGGACGCTCGGTCGTACTCTGCTGTGTCATTATCATCAACCTTGAAGCTTTGGAATTGTTACCTAACCTATCACAAAGTCCTCATTACTAATGCAAGCTGACATGATTAGATATTGATTTGCTTTGTCAGACTTGCATCTATTAGTCAAATTGTTTCCTTCCCTATTTGACCTGAGGGTTGAACTACCCTTCAGTTTGATACTCCCTTCTGATAATGAAGTGGAAAAATTGACAGGAAAATCACTGTAAAATCAACATAATTTCAAACCTTGTAAAGTTACTCATTGCAATATTGTGAACTCACACAATATGTCTCTACATTTCAAATTGAAATTGAATCCCCTGTTTCAAAACGCCGGGCTTAGACCTTTCGCGTGTCATAACTGTAATCAGATATACTATTAAATATATGGTCTATTGGGGAAAAACAATGTAAATGTTACTTATGATGTGATATTCAAATGCATTATGCATTTATCAGTGGACATGTGCCTCTTTACAGTGACCATAGTGAGATGTCCTGTAGAACTAGCTATGCCCATTAGTGTCTGCCATCACCACTCTCAGTAGCCCGGAAGGCTTGGTCATCCTCAAGTGCGGTGCAAGGTCCCACAGAAATGATGCAGACAGTACAATTATTATGAGAATAATACACAATGCTCAGAGGCTACACTAAAATGTGTGGCCATGATGCATTTACAATTTCAGGTATTCAGTGTTGCTTATCACAAATCAAGGCCAAAAGGTCAATAGCAATAATACGCATGGTGAAGCTTTGGTTTGGTCCTGCTCTGGAAAGGTTGTACATGTAACTATTTGAGCTTGTTTTTAATAGACTATATTTGTAGTGTGTATTATATTACGTGCATGCTGCTCCCAAGGAATAAAACAAATCCTATTTTGCATAACCTTCAGCAATCAAAGTTTTGAAATGCTTCATATGCCCATTCATCAAATCCAGCTTTTTCTTGAACAAGGTACAAGTTACGTACACAGAAGCGCCACTCAATAGTAAAATTAAAATGCACACACGATCCAAATTACCAGTGAAGACCATAGCACCTTATCCGTAAACTAAAAGACCATGTTCACGATCAAAACTCAATTATGCAACAAAATATCCATAATCATAATCCTCAAAGTCTTATAAACAATCTAATAACTCCAAACCAACACTGAACGTCTTCGCACCTTATCTCTAGAATATAAGTAACAAACATTCGGTGTTAAGGTCCACTTCTGGTTTTATAGGGCTTCTGCAAATCTAGACCCCTGTATGTGGTAACAGAGACACGGCCGTTTTAGTGATTGTGAAGATGAACACACTTGTTTTTTTTTACTGTTTTGTTTAACACAAGAGTCAGACTTTGCAGACAACTGCAGCTGAATCAGGTGTGTTTTGTAGTGATCTGTCATTGCCATAAGTATTGTCTCTTCACTGCCGTTTTGCTGGTGCTCATAGACTCATCTTGTCGCACAACTGTAATACGTTAATTATATAAGTGGGTGAGAGATCAGACAATATCGCAACCCCGCTCGTATAATCATCACGCTTTTCTCTCATATTCATTTATCATTTCACATCTTAAATTTTGTCTCATCTTCAAACAGTTATGTAATTTGGCATTATTGAAATGCGGGCATATCAGACGAGGTAGGTAACACAACACTACACAGGAGCAGAGACACATTATATGATGGTCAAGATGATGACTAATGCAGTAGGAACCAACTATCTGGAACTCTAGTAACATTGTACGTGGATATTGATAGGGCTGTTGGACAGCTGGATGCTGATGGAGCTTTCTGGTCTCACAACCACGAGGTGGCGAGAACGAGTCAGCTAAGGGACATGAACGTCAGTTTATAGCTGTAAAACAAGTCTCCAGAGAAAAACGACTTAGTGGTAGAAATATACATCTTATACGCATAATCAAAATATACAAAATGTTTGTAGAGTATTGGGCAATTGAAATAAAAACAAATGTGTTAAAAACTGCATGGCAATGAACTGTTTGTATTCGAATGCGTGTTGAAATGAAATCAGAGACACGCCACGTATTTTCGTACCTCGTGTAGCCACCTCAAATATCTGATGACGTTATGGTTCTATTTATAATTACTGGGTCGGTTAAAATTAGGCGCAATCACGCTCTAAGGGCGGCCAGCTGATAGGCTGCCGTGAAGGTGGTACGAGCTTGATGCCACGGTCACACAGTCCTGATTATTGAAGCCGATTCAGCCGTGATACTGGAGTCGGTGTTGATTTCCAAATATCCAGGCCACGGGCTTGTGTTTTGTGTTTCAGGAGAAGAATAAACAGGTAACCACGTGTGTTTTTCCTCATCTCATAAGGTTTCGTCATTTGTGGGGGGTTAAGATTCGCGACTGTGAGACTGGGGCTTACGGCTCAGAGGTTAAACGGAATGTTGGAGAAATGTAAACACGCTCGATTATTTCAACAGGTCTTCATTTATAGTGTTTACATATCCGTGTTTCCCAATCACGTCTGCTGTGTAAATCAGGATAAATCATTGAATTTTCTCTATTCTGACGGTAGACTTTCACTACTAGAAGGGTGAGATATAGGTTTCGTATTATACATCTGTCAGTAGTAAACCAATGAGCCAGCGGGTGTGACGCCTTCAGTACATAGTGGTCATTGGTCACTAGATTAAACGGTACATCGATGACCCTGATGTGGCAATTAAATAAATAATTTGAAGAAACTAATTAATTTGAAAAAAGAATGCTGACGTAAACGTTGACGTTATTGCCAATAGTCAGACTGGGGCTTAACTCATAAACATGATACTTTAACATTCGTATTACCAAACACTGGACATGTCTCCCATATATGGGATGCTAGTTGATGGTATTCAGCATTACAGAGACACTGCTCTTACTACCACTCCATATTTACATGAGGCGGTCAGAATAGACTGCATATGTGTATGACTTTCACAGTGTAACATTTGTAACAAAACACCGAGTCATCTTTACATCACACCAGATCATTGGCATTTCATCAAACACTCTAACAGGACACTTGCACCCTGAACTCCATGTGAAGCATTCATAACTTGTTGACTAGAAAATGCAAAAAATTTGGGCGAGCAACCTATTACCGATGAGTTTGCTCAACACCCACCAACCCGTACGTGCAGGAATTGAACCCAAAAACTTCTGGTTACGAGTGCCACTCCAAACCCATCAGCCCTCGAGGCTACCACATGCAAGTCCACTAGCAGTGGATGCACTGTACACACTAATCATCCAATGGGTATAGTGTGGAAATTGCCGGTATGTGGCGGCGGCAAGCGTCCAAGTGTTGATGTTCCACTTGGCTCATTGTTCAGTACAGTGCAACCCCCAATTAAGACCACCTCTATAAAGAGGCCATCTCCATAAAACGACCCTTTCTCACGACCTGAAGCCTTCATTTACAGACCACTGTGAACCTTCCTGCAGAGACCACCTCTCCTTTTGAAAGAAGTCAAGGCATTTTGATGGGGGCGTTGGGGTTCTACTGTAGTGTGTTGCTGGGTGGTATGTTGGGCGTGTGAGTTACGGGGTATGTAACTTTGGTGATTACATGGTAAGCAACCCTGGTATTCTGTGTATTTCCATACAGTGTAAAGCTATGGGCAGACATTGCCGACTTCTGAAGCTGAATGAGTCGTGTTGTTGAGTGGCACCGTGTTTACTCAAAAAGTGGTCAATGACGCACATTCTAGTGGCAATACCAATGCCATGACATTGTAAGCCAGAATTGAATTCATTACAAAACCAGTGTTCTACATGATCTTGCTGACACACATGTCGAGTATATACAACGTGCGTGCGTGGGCATGGTTAGACAAAGTGGGTTTATTACCTTGCTGGCGAGACAAATTACTACTACAATGCACATGTAATGTGTATCCAATCATCTCAACAGTTAATTAGAACTAGAGGCCACTCCTGACTCGTGACAGTGTCTATGTGACCTGTGAGTACTTTCGTGATGCCATTGTGGCATTGTAGCTTGGCAATGCCCCGGTCAAACAGGCACGAATGGCAATCCCCGACAAGTTTATCATGCGGTAATCCTGACATGTAGTATCTCGGGTAGGGACCAGTGGTTTGCATGGTATGAGAAACTCGTGAACATGCCAAAACGTATAAGAACCTTTCATGTTTGTTTTTTTTGTTTGTTTTTTTGTTTTGTGTATTTTTTGTGGGGTGCATTCTTTACTCCATACAGGATCTGTCATTGCAATAGAATTACTACAGTTGAACAGACGTAAATAAAACGTTAATGTGGCTAAGAACGACCTCGTCGCACCACATTCGGCTTCGACTCACTGTTGGGAATGTATGACCCCGCCATCGTTGTACAGCTTCCAGTTTACGCCATCCTTATCACAATACATCAATACATATCAATACACCACACCCGTGCAGAGCTTTCTGTAAAAGGGTGGGGGGTCAGTGTTTTCTACCCGTGCGTCAACATCCAATAAGATATATTTATTAGGGTTCCCTGAACATTTCATATGTAACCTTATTGCAAGATAATGTGACGTCACAGGGGGGGGCATTTATGATGAACCCCCACCCCCAGCCCCAACTCTTACCCTGTATACATTCACTTCATTAATTAAGCTGATAGCGACTTGATTGAAACCTGTAGACTTGACCGCATTACATTACTAGAACACATTCCACCAATTCCATGGTTTTACAAGTGGTCGAAGGTATTCACATTCCTGTAGGACATCTACAATCAGAACGCTATCCAAAATCCAAACGACCTATTCCATAAAAGATCAAATCATTTTAAAGACTTTTTAATTATGATATACTAATTGCCCATCATATGCATATTACAGCATGCTTTGGTAGCAAAGTTTGTTTTCCTAAATAAGCATACATTAGATTCTCATCTTGTAGATTAACCTTTTAATTGCTGCTGCAGTAAATTGTCTTGCTATTGTAGCATGAGATAAAGCCACAAATAAGCTCAAATTTAGCACAACGCATGAAATTTTGTACGCACCTGTGGCATCAATAAGGATTAAAATAACGATGCTGTTTTGATAGTCACCATCTATTTTACATTGTCACTGAACTATTTCTCTGCAAAGACCTGACATGTAGTCCAAAAATTGTATTTTCACAGAAATATAGGCTTTGTTTTTAGACATCTCCAAACAACAATACATGAATGATATACACAAATCAAATCAAACTATGTTCAAATCTGTTTAAATCCTGCTCTTGTGATACTGACTGCTACTCCTGCTGCAAGGTTAACATTGCCTGGTCCCGTGTTGACATTGAGGGGTATCTGGGGAATATTACATATACTACGAGAGCGACAATATGTGATAATGACCACTGGTCACCATACGACGAGCAAGATACCCACACATCATCAAGTTGTCAACATAGATTAGACTCACATCACCAGTGACTTGTGACTTGACACTATCTCTCTGCTGTGGTGTGTGCGCGCACTCACGTGAAGTGATAATTGAACACTGTGAGTTTATGAGATACATGCAATGTATTTTCTTATTTAAAAGGGCAGTACCATTTACCATGGGCCACTGGGGGATATGAGAAAACTATGAAAGTGAGGGCTGTAAAACTCAACTTCATTTTTTTCTCACTTTTTTTTTTCTTTTTTTCCCTTTTCTTTTTTTTTTTTTTTTTCCATTCTTCATAGAACAGGAAGGGAATTACCTATTCAGCATGATTTCATGCGAGTGGCGCACACCGTTTTACGGTCGCAGGGTGACTTGCAGTCATCGGGGGAGCGTTGCTCAACCATCGTACGTCCTTGTGCGTCTGTTGTACAACACAAAACTCCGTCACCTGAATTTTTGGACAATGCCGACGGGCGTGATAAATGCTCGTCAAAGCATGTTCCTTGCGATCATTTCTGCGACCACCTCTTGAACACACTAGATCGTACGACATTTTGGTCGCATTTATTTGCGATCACTTGTGAAAGGGGCTTAAGACATCTATTGGGAAAAAGACATGAACCATCATTTGCATGTTTAATGAAGTGACAAAGGCTTTAACAGCAAAATTATGTTATAACATTGGTTTTATTTTTTACGTATCAAGATAAAGCTTCAAATGCTGATTTGAACACTTTGGCAGCCGCCGATTCAAGGCCAACAAGTGGGATCATTTGGCCTGATAGTTCAGCAACATGATACCACCAATGAAAATTTGCAATCTGAAAAGTGCAAACTACTCATTAACGGAACTAAATGTGAGTTTGGGCCGAAGGATTAGCTAGACATTCAACTGATATGCTCCCGCTTGAAGACAAGGGGATACTCAAACATTCTATATTTGTGAATTTTCACGATTTAACAGTCAGAAGTCGGAGAGATTCATATATATATGGAAAGGTGTTTATCAAATCCGCTCAAACATTTCAGACATTAGATATACATTGAAATTGGATATGCTTTTTAAGATACGCCAACAATAATATCTTGTGTTTGGCACTGTCTGTATTATAAATAATCTGTGAACCTTTGCAAGTGTATCTAACACTGCGTTTCAAAAAATATATTAATTTGAAACATAATGCAAACATGAGCAATACGTAAATATCTAGATTTTATTCTTCTCTCTCTATCTCTCTTTTCTATGGCAAGCAAGCTCCTACCACTATTCTGACATAGCTGAAGACAGGTTTTTCAACCCCAAGCTTCCATATGACTATGTCAAGTGGCCCTAACGGGACTCGAACTCACGACCCCAAGGTTGTGAGTCCAGAATGATACCAACATCCCAAGCAGCGGTAGTGGTAGGAGCTTGCTTGCCATAGAAAAGAGAGAGAGAGAAGAATAAAATCGTATCCACAAGCAAACTGGGAAAAACACATTAAATATCTAGAATTATTAGTATAAAGCCTAAGTATCTTTGTACAGTTTCCATTTTACGACATCCTTATATAATTTACAGGGAATACATCAATACATCAGACCCGTGCACAGCTTTCTGTAAAAGGGCCCGGGGGTTCGGTGTTCTTTTACCTGTGGGTTAACATGCTCTAAAATATATTTATCAGGGTTACCTGAACTTTTCAGTCCGGCCCTTGAAATTGTTAATTATGTTAAGGAGGGTCTGAAATTTGAAATTTTCAAACATATTCAGGAGGGTGGAAGCTAAAAATCATATCATAATCGTTTCATTTTTGTCAGACATTCTCCCCCGGTCCTTAGACGTAATGGGACCAACTATATTGGCCCCAAACCATTAACAACATAGAAGAAACATTCTTCATAGAACAGAAAGAGAAGTTTATATGTGAATTCATTGTCATTAGGAAACACACGTATTAACCTACTTTATATATGTCAACCATTGTATTGCCAGTGCTTCATTTGTTTTGAGATGGAATGGATATTTATACACTTGTGATTACTTAGTGATACTTGATGAGTGACATTAATGAGTGTTCTATGACGTTGATGTGTATTACTGACCTATAGGTTTTATATGTATTTATAGATTATATAGTGTGAGTATGTATTGATATTTTTGTTTTTGTACCGGCACTTGTACTATGTCTGAAATAAAGTCATTAGAAATAGTCATAAATATAGAAACAGTATAATTATGGGCACAGTGACCCTCCAGGGGTCATACTGCAGAGGTCATATTATAAGAGTATGCACTGTTTTGCCACTGACAGCAAGGTGTGCACATTGTACGTGCATATTGAAATAAAGTGAACCTATATGTCATTAAAAAAACAAGGGAAGGTATATTTTTATTGACGTAAAAAAGAAAGAAAACGGCCATCAATTGAACCGAGATATAACCTATTTATGTGTTTATCTATTTGTGGTTGAACAGTGAGGTGTAAGAAGAGTTGTTAAGTTTCATTGGGGTGTTGCCGTGTTTTAGAGATATACAGGGTGAAGCTAAAGGATAAAGTAGCTAAAGAATATTTGTGTTCTCAGACCATACCCGTCAACACAGAAGTGCCACTGCCAGGAAATGTGCAAAAATGATGGAAAATATTTATAAAAAAAAGATCAACAAGAAATGTTTTATTAGCAGTATTATACTATCCAACAATATATCAATCGATATGAAAAGGATCAAATGTTTAATATTATTTTGATCTCCCGTGTGTTAATATAAACGGCTGTATTGATAATGAGGAGTTAACCATAATCCAGGTTTGCATGTAACTGGGGTAACAGGACACTCGATTGGAAACATATCAATGTCATTTCCTGTTTTCATACTTTTCACAGATTTTTTTTCTAACACCTTTAAAACAATTTGCAAATAAAGCTTGGAATTAAGTTTATTGAGTGATAATATAGATGGAAAAATAGTGCTAATGTATCTATTATGACTAATCTAGAAGGATGTGACACCATCATCTTTTAATCATGCATTTATTTAATTATCAACTTTACGAATAATATCACATTAGTTTATCCGTGTCAGAATATGAAAAGGCCCCTGTCTGACATTCACTAATGTGTTTAGTGTTCACGCATTTTTACTTTTATTGTAGGACATGACAATTATATGTGTAGAACATGATTCAACGTTTATTTGTAGAAACTTGTTTGTGAAAAGACCATGCTCTAATTAACAATGGCTACAATACCACGTCTTCAATATTGGGCACCGTCTGACCCTATCTGAAGCCCCAGTCTCAAAGTCAATATGTCCATCATCAATTCTTCTTTGTGCCGTATCATATGAAAATCACATGTACATAAGAACAAGTTTCTACCTTTTACAAAGCCTCATCAACATGCAAATCTACAGTGGTTAAAATTCAACAAATTCGGTTTCCCTATTCAGCAGTGTCTGACCCTGGCTTGATTGGAAGACTATTTCTGACACCAGTAATTGCTGACTGATGATTTCTTTCAATTTTAAATTGCCACTCAATATTGAAAACCACAGTGCATATTTGAATTGACCGAGTAAATGCAACAGAATATGTCAAATAGATAGGAGACTTCAAACCATATATATTATGTAAGAATATGTGGGGCCCATGCTCACAATTGATTAAATCTGTATAGTTTATGTGAGCAACTGAGCATCAAAGTACGGTTTGTTTCGGTATTACTCCTTTATGCTGGCAACACCGGATGTTATAGCGGTTGCGTTGTGTGCGGACTTCATGACAGTCATCTCAGTGCTGAATGCATTATGATTTTGACTGATTATGAACTTTCCATCTAACTCCAATATACACTTTTCAGCATTATTCTCACACTTATCACATGATGGATTGCACTTATCGCCTTCACTACAAATCCATTTAATTGCTTTATTGGACAACAATATGTAACGGCTACAGATGGGTATAGGGTTGTTTTAAGATGCAAGATGCCACTACACGTGTTCAAAATTATTTGCACGTGTCAGCTGGTTTTGGTAGCCCATTCCATCAAAGTGATATAATATACGAAAATTTTTATGCCCAAAGCCCAATTCAGTTGACCCATGTGGGCTTAATATTCCTTTAATCATGCATTTCTAGCTACTGCAGGGGGTTATGCCTAGAACGGTAATGCCATCTATGTCATCTGTGAATTATTCTCAGGTTTGAAGCATGAATGAATGTTCCATAATTGCATTCAGCTGAATCAATATTATACAGACAGCCTCATCATAATATAGTCGGCGATCTGTCCCAAAAGTCCGGCCATGAGATATATGACACATGAATATACAAAAATCTTGGGGCAATAGTGTGGATATTTTCCTTGTTGAGGTGATTGGTATGAATATCCATGTTATTTACTATAGTTACCCATTCACAACACCATTACTCAGTGGCAGATCCAGGAATTTGAAAGGGGGGGCGCAATTAAGTGATTTCAAGGATTTTGCATGCGCGATCGATGGCGGATGTGTAAAAAGCCCTACGAAAATAAAGTATTTGGTGTGAAAAGGGGGACCCCCTGCCCCCCTTCCTGGATCTGCCAATGATTACATTTCAGTCCTAAGGGACCATTCAGTATTTATGTCAGGGTGGGGTGGGAGGATTTTCCAAAAATGTTGTGAAAAAATTGATAGTTCCCCTCAACAGTGTGTGAAAAAATTGATATCCCCCCCCCCCACAAAGATTGTGACAAAAGTTCATGGCCCGCCCTAAAATCCTCCTACCCCACCCTGTGATGAATTCTGAATAGTCCCTAAACCATCAACATTTTATATCTGAGTGCGTTATGAATCTATTTATAGCATATTGTAAAGCGCGATTTCTTCTACCATTTAGTATAAAATTATTGGTTACATAAAGTTTCAATGTATTAAATACTGGTTATAATGGATATGTATATCAATTAACTTATCATAATAGATTTGTTTATGAAATTGCAAATATTAAAGCTATTTTTGCATAAAAATGAATATAATTAATGCCATTGTTGAACATATAATAAATCAGAAAAAAAAACAGTTAAATAAACTCAGGGAATGTACAAAAGCATTAACATGAGTTTAGTTTATAGTGATTAAAGTGTGTAATTGTGTGAACAAGTAAATTGTTGACAATATGTAACTTTAGCCTTCTTCTGGGAACAATGGGCAATGCGGTTATATCATAATTATATATTGGAATATAAATTGAGATAACAGTGGAAGCAGTTATCTTTACCTATCAAATGACATCAAAATAAAATGTCATTGAATACAATGTCTTTGCACAAAGCTGTTGAAGACCAAGACTGGACAACAGCAATAGCCTTGATAGAGCAAGGTGCTGATGTGAACAAGAGAGGACCACACGAGAAAACACCACTGTTCGAGGCTGTGTGTCAATTTGATGCTCCAGAAAACCTGATAACAAAGTTAATATCCCAGGAAAATATCAACAAACAGGATAGATTTGGGACCACTCCAATGCATGTGGCTATCAGGCAACAAAGATGGGATATTGTACCCATATTATTGCGACATGGAGCTGATATGAACGTTTGTGATGACAGAGATATGACTGTGCTGCATGAAGCGTTGTACTATGGGAATGTTCCTTGCGAAGTGGTTGAGTCGTTACTGTCTGATTGCAATATAAACAAACCGGATTCGAATGGAAATACACCACTTCACCTTGTCGTTAAGATAAGGCGAAGAGATATTATTCCGATGCTTGTCCGAAGTGGAGCGGATATCAATCTCTGTAATGTAAGTGATGAAACGCCTCTGCACAGAGCTTTGCACACTGATTTAACTGCGAACATCTTCAGTTTGTTGATATCGGATGAGAATATTGAGATGACGAATAGATGGGGGAAAACAGCACTTCAGTTGGCTTGCGAAAAGAAAAAGTGGGAGTATGTACGACTTCTAGTTCAGCATGGTGCAGTAGTTGATATCAAAGATGAACCAGAACCATATACTCTGAGGAGAGTGTGCATTCAAATCATTCGAAGGACCATGCGATTGAAGAATGATGATGCTTTTGAAAGTCTTGGTTTGCCTTCAAAGCTACTACCATCTGTGAAATTGCTTGATGTAGCTCAAAGAATTATTGAGATTGTCAAGAAACAGCAGAGTTATGAAACCTTTTTTGCCAATTCATATTGAACATTAGTGAGAGTGTCAGATTTTGAAATACTGATGTTCAAGTGTGTGGGTGATGAGATGTTAGGTATTTGCTACTAACCTAGTGCTATCCATTTCAAATTTGATTGAGTTAAATGACTACTATGAGCTGTGAAACATTTTTTTAATTGAATTCAATGCTGTGAAACATTAGTAACAATTATGTGTACCTGTTTGTACAATTAAACTAGTGCCAAAATAAATTATAAATTGATGGAAGGGTATTTTTTTGTCATTGACTTGATAAAGTTGCATAAATGTGTATACTTAGAATGCTATTTTTTCCATAGGCGGTCGCATCAGTACACTAAATTGATAATAGCCCTATGACTATATAATTGAGAAAAATAAATTTGAAAGAAAGGTAACAAACAGATTTTTTACCATGCAATCTTCTATCATCATATTGTTCTCTGAATCAAACTACTTAAAAGTTCATCAGTCAAAAACACTGGCACTAATCAAAGACTTGGATAATCATCATTTTGTTTGAAAAATTTGGCAATATTTACATTTGAGCTACAGTTTCCTCTAAGATCCGGAAGTGGAATAGGTGTCTCGCGTGAAATTTGTAATAATGCCAACAGAAATCTCCACTAAAAATTTGGCACTATGCAAACCCACAATTATAGGTCCCAAGTCACATTTTATCCAAAAGGATAAAGAAGCACTATAAATTAATGATTATAGTTACTTTATTGAGTAATTATATGATCACTTAAGCAAAAAACTAAATCGGATAGTTTTGTGTCAAAGAGTGCGCCTTAGCTGAAAGGCGGTTTTAAAACAACATGAACTGATCTCTTTCACAGCCACTCACGACTTTCGGTGAAAGGCTCTCAAAGAATGCAGGGCTGTGTAGGAGACACAATAACTTCCTGAACAGTGTGGAAATCTTTGTTCACTGTGATAATTTATACATAAAATGATTAATTATTAGGTACTTGGGTGGTGTCACAGCCAATATTGTGCTGTTTTAAGAAAAGGTCAAACTATAGAATGAGATGAAACAAAATTCGTCAGGGTAGGAGAATTTTTTAATGTCTGTTTGATACCTTGTCATTCTTTAAATAAATTCTCTTTTCAACTCCCTAAGTTTAGCATAGTAAAGTCTCTTGATGCGAGCGCCTGTGATTTTTTCTCAGTTCCAAAGGTCAAATGTAAAACTAGTTTTGAGTCTCCCAATATTAGAGCGGACCATAGTGACCTTTTCAAACACATTTCCTGTCTTGGTGTTTTTTTAATCTCGAGGGAGTGTTTACCACAGGTAATTAAAAGAGGCTGGTTCTTTTTTATATTCTAAACTGCGAGGATAAACTTACTGTCAGACTAGGGCTTTAATCTTTTAACATTTTTTTCTGAATGATGTATCTGGTCAAACTGATTATTTTCCTTTCACACGTTTAACTTTGGGAGTATTAAGATATTTGTTTTAAGGTTTAATTAAGGTTAATTTTCCGGCGGAAGTAGACTAAGATGCTATGAAAAAGGTCTTAATTCCCATATTTGCTTGGGGGAGCATACCCCCAAAACACACACACCCTGGAATACCTTCCAGACTCATTGTCCAACATATTTTACCACCCATCTTTTGCAACCCTGGCTACGGCCCTGATTAATTTATCAGTAACAATTTATCAAAAATGTGTATGAAGTAAAACATAAGGCCAATAAAAAAGACACTGAGTGGTTGTTTGTGAGCTAAAATTAAAACAATTACAAATAGGGCGCTACAATTGTTAAACATGACACAGTGACACAGCGGTTTTTGAGCCACTCTTACCAATAGACACAGTGACATGGCACTTATTTTTTCAGACCCCATGTAGGGCCCTACAATTCCTTCCGTCATATGGACAACGTAAACACTTCCTTATTAAAGCCAATATAGTTTGAGAAAATGAAGATTAATTGAGTCAGGGTTTAGTTTCATTTCACTGACATTTGATGTCATAGGCTATAATAGTTGGCATGTTCATGTAAAATCATGATAAGGTTGAGGACATTCACCCTCATCATACATGCGCTGCCATTTATCAAGGCTCAGGTGTGCTATGAATATCTAGGATAGCGTTTAGGGGGTTTTGTGTTGTACTTTTGTTTTTGTTTTGTTTTTAACCGGAAACTGCGACCATATGGCGCAAGAGGTGTCCGTAATTAACATCATGTTTTGAAATCAAGTCTTTTATAAAGCAGGTGAAAGTACGCCAATAGAAAATTTATTAATGAAATATTAGATGAATGACTGAATACAGATTATCAAAGGTGGTTGCAAATTCTTTTTAATAAATGATCATCATAAATCAAATCATACACATAAAAAAACTGGATCTACCAGCGGCCAGCTACATTTTCTTTCCGGGTCGGACTTACTATGGTGAAAATAAAACTCTCTTCTGTCAAAAAGAGGGGAGAAGTTACAAGACGAACACCATGATTATCAAGGGCTCACTCTTTGGTCAAATTCTGCTTTTGAGCCCTTGATTTCTTTCCAATTAGGTAAAAATATGACCTATGATGCATTAGGTGTTATTGACAGGTTAAGGTCTCTACAAAGTAGGGAGAGCTTTGCGCTGATTTTAGTTTTCTGTGTTACTCTTGGAAAGAACATAGAGGGCCATGTGCCATGACCCTATATTATATAAAATGAGGGCGACAGGCAGGGTCAAAGTCTTAAGATATATGCCCATGACAATAGAAAGTCCGTGTGTTTCCCACTGTTTATTCAAAATACTGTTTCCACAAAGATCTGACAACAAATATATATTTCAGCATGAGTACATTATGTCCTACCTGGGTAAGGCGCGAGGTGGTCGAACCGGAACGTGCACACTTCCTCGTTGGGAACGAGGCGCGGATAGTGGATCAGCTTGTACTGAAATGCAGTACATCAACTTCAGTATCATGTTTGATGAATGACAAATTGCATTTATTCAATCATCATGTAGTGTGTCAGTCATAGAAAGTTTAGAAATGACATAGTGAGAGCCTTAGGGAACGATCATAAATAACGATACCGCGGGGGGTCGTCCATTTTTGGGGCTCGAAGAAAAAGTTAACCCCCCCCATCAACATTTTTAAAAGTTTAGTGACCCCCCCCCCTCGCTAAAGCAAAGGTCCTCCACATAGTCATTGTATGTATGGACAATTGCTAAAAGAAAATATTTGAAAGAAATATACCACAGCGTGATAAAAAAAGTTCAGCGACCTTCCCAAAAAGAATTTTAAAAAAATAGACGACCCCCCCCAATGTTTTTGGACGACCCCCCCCCCCCATATCATTATTTATGATCGTTCCCTTATTTAACGTTAATTGAAACGCATTCTCTTCCATCCTTATGCTGTCAAATGTAAACAATATGGTTACAAAAGAGCCACAGATCCACAAATTCCCAAAACCATCGCCCGCCGTCCTAGTTCTACCACAACAAAAAAAAACATCATACTACATTTCATTAGTCCTGCTTGAGTATGTGCACGCAACAACATACTTCAGTGTTTTATAAGGTTCTGATCCACCATGGGTCAACATCTCTAATCATGCCAGTTACCTGCCCCTGGGTATCTTTATGTTTGAACATATCCCTCTAATCGAGGATTTGCCGGACCAAATGATGGTGCATATGGGTACAAGAGACCTACCGTATACTCCTGAAATGTCGTCAGGTTCTGTTCCAACAGAGGCTAAGATCTTTAACCCTCTCCATCTAAATTTTTATCAGATACAACCTGTCTGTTCCAAATTGCCACTCGAGATCTGCTTACATTAGAGATGTCAATGATGTACAGTGAATGACTCAGAATGTGCGTGTGTGTACATACCGTAACTTCCTGTAATGTTGCCAGGTTCTGTTCCACCATTGGCCAAGGCCTATAATCCTCCCCATCGCCCGCCGAGTAGTTGTAGTGGTAGTAGTTGATGTAGTTTGAGTAGTTCATGTCATAGTCATAGTGGTCCTGAGAGTGCAGGGGTGGGTCCTGGGCGTCCTCCATGACTGGGGTGGGGGGGGGGGGGGGCTTCACCTGAAGTAGAAATAGAAAAATGCAAAAAGAAATGTAAGTATAAATGCCCCTTTCATTGTGGATACCATGGAAAGCAGTCTTCTCAGACATGTATACGTATGTGCCATTATGTTTCCAATCAGATATTGAAATGTAACTATTTAAGTGGTTCTACAAGTAAAAGTGTAGTTTTGCCGCCTGACAAATTCAGGGTTGCGTGGGTGCAAATCGAGGGGTGAAATGTGATCCTGTAAGATGATACCCCCGAATCAGACCTGACATCTAGATTACTAGATTTATGCATGTCTAGATGTTTTGCATTCTATGTATCCGTCTTCAAACTAGATTGCTAGCAGTCTTTGTAATGCTCTTGTGGGACGGACTAGAGTGTCATGTGGAGATTCTCCTTCTTGCTTTCTATGCAACATCTTTGGCAATATGCCTGGTACAAGTCGCAGTCTACCTTGCAGAGTTGTTTGTGCTATAAATTTGCTCTTCTCATTTTGTAATTGGTGGAGTCACATTCATTTCATAAGCAACAAAACTGTTATAATGTGGGTTGAGGATGATTAGGTTCTGATTTTATGAAGAGTTTTCATCTCCTCTGAATGTTAATGAACCTTGCATAACGATGAACAAGCATTGGTGATGATTAGTAAACTAATTGTCTGGTCAGCATATGAATTAATTTGATTAAATTATGTTCTAATGAAGTAAAGTAGAAGTAAGACGTGTTGGCGTTCAAGCCGCTAGTGGGCAACATATTTTTCTTATCTCCCCTAGATTATAAAACATCAACATTCCAAATCTGCGATATTTTAGATATTGAAGATAGTCTGAATCGTGGCACCCAGCATCGTACATGCATATGTGGGGGGGGGGCATATGTACTATATTTACTAGCCTTCGTATAGTATAAGCCCCCTTCCTCCCTGCCAATTAACAACGACTACAAGACCATGATTCACTCTCTATGTTTCAATTGTCTGGAATGTCAGACACTAGCATAAGAGAATAAAGACATCGCGAATGTCGGACACTAGCATAAGGGGAAAAAATGTCAGTGGTAGACATGGGAAATTATTTGGGAAGACCATTGATCAACACTTGGGTGAAATTCAGCATTGTGTCATGGTGGGAAATAGAGTTTCATGCACACAGAACGATGTCTCAAGTGAAAGTAGTTGACGTGTACATGCAGTGTTAGACTATTGTGTTTTGTGTTATTAGTATGATATACAAGGTAAAAAGGATAATGAAGGACTTGTATAATCCTTGATTTAATACATGTTAGGGATATTTGTATTATGTTTACGCACTACAGCCAAAAATGCATAATCAATGAGTCCTGTTGACACACACACACCCCTACACACACACTCAACCTACTAGCCTACTCACACACACACACACAATATTTTACCAGGGGTGTTTGTTTTTGTTTGCTTGTTGTTGTTTTAGTTTCTTTCTATTTTTTCTTGTCTTTTTTTTTGGGGGGGGGCGGTGCAAGATATGCTTTTCCTCCACCAACGTATAAACTTTGTTCCTTTGGGACAAAGCCGCTAGTACGCCCCCATTTAGAATAAGCCTCACCTGCGTGGAACCCTCACACGTCGCGGAACATCAACAAATTAGAGGCTGTCCAGCGGAGAGCAGCTCGCTTTTTGATGAATGACTATAACTATGGACCAAACTCAAACTTGGGTGTTACTACAAAACTCAAGTGGCAAGATTGAAAATAACCTTGTCAATATTTCCTTCCCATCCACTGTACAGTTGTCATACAGATTTGATGTAAGATACAATAGGGTTAAAATTCTCCACTCCGACACATACAAATATAATTTCTTTAATAGTACCATTCGTATATGGCATATTATGCTTTCTATACAAATATTAAATGCAGGATCCATTGAAATTTTTAAAGCTAAGTCATTAATATGGATGACCCCTTTACATTGGAAAAACGTATGTAATACCTGAACTCTTGTGTAGTATTCATTAGAAATGTCGTTGTTGTTTTTGTTCTTGTTGTTTTTCTAATTCACTGCAATTGTGTTTTTATTGTTGCACTTGTATATTATTAATTCATGTACATGGTATGTCACAAATGCACAAAATTTCCGGTACGGCCATCGGCCCTTACGGAAATGAAGAATGAAGATTGAAGTACCCACGCACCCACCCACCCACCCAAATTGTTTCTTGTACTTCATAGGATACTCATCACATATATGCTTATTCTTACCAAACATTGGGGCATGAACCATCGCTGCTGTCAGAATGAGGCTAAAATTAATTTTAAGAATGGGCCATAGATGATTAAACAGTGTAATACTGTTGGTCCCACTATTAAAGTTCTACTGTACTTTAATACACACACCATGATTGATCATGATGGTTATTGCTACCCAAGTCTTCATTCTAGGTGACAAAAAGTGGAGTGAAACAGACACAATACATTCTAATTTAGAGAACGAACAACAACACACAGCCAAATATGAAATTTATTTCTTGCTAGATTGCATTATGAAAAATTCAGACAAACACATTGAGAAGATCAAAGCAGCAGTAATGTGAGCGCTGCTTTAAGCTACAACAACAGAAAATGTCATGTTAGACTGCCAGAATCTCAAAAAGTGTTGATGGGTGACAGGCAAAACGGGTGTGTATTTCAGTTTTATTGCAGACTTTTTTTTTAAAAAAAAGATCTTTGTATATGTTGATGGGTACATGCTCCTGGCTGTATGTTTCATCTGGTTCTGTAAACTTTTGCTGTTTTCATGATGTTCTCATAATTTTGGTAATGCTTAGAAGGTGCACATGGGGTCGCTATAAGGATCATGTCAGGTGCACTTTGAATGACTGAAATGTTATTGTTATGTTATTGAAATGTTATTGTCTTTCAAATGGATCATGCTCGTAGCTCGTACTCAAAATTCATGTAGATATTTCGTTCAGTTCATTTCATAATGCACCTGAAAAACCAATGAAAGGCCATTGTCATAAACTTGAAAATTCCGTATCTTTTATCTTTGGTCTACTCAGAAAGAATGTTTAATGAACTTATATTTTCCCAAAAATTAACATTTCTTATAGCAGCCCCAACTGTGAAAAAAGAAGTCATTATACCTCGCTCGTGTGTAATAAACGCACGAAAATTGTGTAGGGTGTGAGAGAACAACTTTGAAGAGAACACACAGAGATCCACTTTCCATGTTGCAGGCCAAAGTACACAAATGATACATGTTCCTCAGCCAGTTCTAATACACTCTCCTCAGTTCAGCAGGTTGCTGACTTATTCATAATGGGCATCTATAGATATGAATTAACAGATCTATGTAATATGATACAGACCAATGGCATACTGGGAAAATGCTACATAAGAACCACAAAAGATGTAAGAGAATTAGCTGACACATGTACCCCCACCCCCGTGTATAAATATGTGAAATTGAAAAGCAGGAAACGTCGTCCTATGAGCTGTAGGCGTTGCTAGTTGACTCGTAAGAATGCCTAAATGCTATATGTATATGCATAAATGGTCAGGAAGCACAAGTCATATAGTAATGAGCATACTAAAAGCAGGAACACGGCAAAAATAACCCGGGGCAATGGCAAATGCTACAACCATAAAGTAAATGAAAGATGACAAAAAAAGCCAGACAGGTAGTTAGTACAACAATGAAAACATGTCTGGTAACTATGAGTGAATACAGAAGAGATACATAATATCTAGGATAATGGATATATATCCTAGATATTGTGAAGAACTAGAAGCATACATGACTGTATGAATGACAAAAAAAAACTAAGATAGATTGCGGCTTCCGTAATATTCCGTGTTATGTCTTGTTTCGTACGGTTCAGGTGATTCCAGAAAATTCCAAATGAAGTCTGCCACCATCAATCAACATCTCCGGGCGTCTGTTATGTATTCACATGTCCAGCAGATATGTCATATACACCATCGTAAATCTACGGGAATCTCTGGTTTTGCACCAGCCTTTAACAATTGACCATTTAATCACAATTTGGTGAAACCTTCTCCTCACCCAAACATGTTGAATTTTTAAGCTCAATGTCCAAAGTTGGCTAAATAATTCTAATCTCCGGGGATATCAGAGACCAAGATTTGAATTGTTAAATAGCACAGCTCCAATGCAAACCCC
>CM032659.1:19725234-19763983 GCA_019095985.1 Streblospio benedicti
CCTTTATATCAAATGATCTTTTAAAGAGGTGATCTTTTTATACACTTTGTCCTTTAATGAAGGCAGTTTTAATCAGGGATGTTACTGTACTTTATCCATCCAAACAAACTAAAGTGCCCATTCAATTAATGCCCCATGAAGTGAGATGGTGAAATGACTATTAGAATAAATAGCTTCATGTAAATATGCAGTGCTGTGCTCAGGCGTATGCATTGTATATTACATGTCTTATTCTTTTCTCAGTGTTTTTATGTACGTGTGATATTGTGTGGGTGATATTATTTACAATGGCTGTCACGAAGATAGGTGTTAAACGTTTGTCATGAAGACTTGCAGGTGATTTGAATATGTCTCTGAAGATGCATTTTTGGATTGCTTGGTCTTTTGTTATGCTTTTCTGTGGCCGTGGGATTATGTGTTATTTTCTTTTTCGTGGTTGCAATTGTTCATGTCTATGGTATTAGTAGACTGTGTTGGCGTAGTTTTGTTGTGTTTCTCTTGTTGTTTTTGTTTTGTTTTTTCTGGGTTTTTTTTTTACTGGTTCCATCCAATAGTCTATTGTTTTTCCTCATAATGTCATTGGTCTGAGATACTATATACTGTCAAACAATGCACATCCACAATTGAAATACTAAATTTATATTCTGTTGCTAGTTTTGCTGGTTGGATTGTGCATGTAATACGTTAACCCTTTACTGCCTGTATTTTTTAAGCTTCTTTCTCTCTCGTATCTTTTTAGCAAGCATATTTCTACCATAAACATACCTAGACATAGCGGAAGATATTTTTTCACAACCATCTTCCATTGGTCTACATCAACTATTAAAGGGTTAAATGGTAGCTCATGCATCTTTAATCCATCAATATTGTCTCCACTGTCACATTGATTTAGTAATCCCCGGATTAATCCCCCATTTGGTATGAATTGTTGGCAATTATTGCATCTCGTGTGATTCTCAAGATGATATTACATGAGTTGATACTACACATTTTGTAATACTATTCAGACGCTCACTCATGCATGATACTAACTACCGGAGTTTTTACTATATTTTTTTACTATAAGATACATCATGTCATAACGTTCTCATGTTACGTGGTCTATTCGACAGCTATAGGTCAATGGCACAAGTGACCAGTGTATAAATATCAATACTTAAACTATAACTTACAACATAAATGTCGTATGACTATTAAGGTAAATTGGCATGCACAATAACTTGTAACTGAGACATTGACCTCTCGTAGAGAGTCTGGCTGGATTACGAAATATGTCAGCAAGCGGAAATTGAGCGTCTTTCGCTGTCTCCTGAGTATCCAGTAGTGGGCTCCTTATCCAGTCAAACCTATGTTAACATGATTAATTAAGACGAGCATCAGGAGTAATACCCAATCAGATTTATTATCATTCATCAGATGATCGACCATTATCAGCAATACTGCGGTCCTGTCATAACATATTGCCTTTAAGATTGCGGCACCTACATTGTGGAACTAGCTTCCTCTTTATATGCCATAATAAAGTCCAAGACTCTGACCTCTTTTAAATATAAATTGAAACTACCATTTGTACACCCGCACATGAATAGTTTATGAAATATTGGCTATACAAATTACTTTTCTAGTGTATTGTATTCAGTAACTAGCTGTTTTTAACAATATTTTTGTTTTTCATTCTTTCATTATTAATTTTCTCAAACCTGTCAAAGTCCCTTCCAAAAGAAGATCAAATCCATTGATGCAGTTGCCTTTGTATATGGCAGATTTTATTTTACCCTAAATGTTACCCAATAAGAGTCCTACTAGTAGGTACTTAACAAAAATAGAACTTGCCTCCGTTTAGTAGCTGTGTAAAAGTCCTTGTTGTAAAAGGTCAAGACACGACGATTTCCCAGAACGCTAATGTACAATGACGGTGACGTCATTTATTTGTAGATCGTCAGTGCTCACGGATATACATACACGGCTGCACATACGTGTATACTAATGAAATTGGCCTGTAAAGGCGGTGTGAATGACAAAGCCGTGAAACTGACAATGTCATTACATGGTCTATTTACTCTAACCCACATACAACCTCAATGTAAGATGACCTTTGTAAAGAGACCATCGCTTTAAATAGGCTGCCTCTGTGAAGAGACAACCTCTGTAAAGACATCTCTGTAAAAACACCACCTCTAGAGTGAGGCCACGGTTCACTGTCTCGACTGTTATAATGAGTCGAGGGTGAACCTTCATCGAACACAAGACATTTATAGAGATAGCCTTCAGTTAAGGTTCACACCCACCTCCACTAAGAAAGCAAAGAGAGATAAAGTTGGATGTCACAAAGGGAAATATATCACTTGCCCTATTCCATCTACGTCCTGTATTCTGATTCGTCCATAGCAGCAACCAGGGGTCAAGAATAACTCAATAATGCCCTCTGACCTTCTATGTTCTTTCTTTTTGCAAATGAACATATCGTAGAGATTATGTACGGAATTCGTGGCATGATGATTACATCTACCGTTTTGTGCACCATCGTGAGATGCACAGGCCTCGTATGCTGACTGTTGCCTTTGCAAGTGCGGAACATACTTCAACTTCAACCATTTAAAGGCCATCATCAACTGATTGATGGATTCTGCCTTGTGGTGATGCACATGGGCTTAAGAAACAATTTAAAATATTTACATGAATAAATGAAAACATTTCAGTCTAACATTTAGTCTAACATTTAGTATGTACAAGTGTTTTGAAACAGTCATACACTGACTATCATTGGTCCGTGAATTGCTCGACAGTGCACGAAGAACAGAAACAAGAAGATAGCTCTCCCGTATATATGACCCGGACATTATTCATCTAAGCTCGTCTCTGTGGCCGCCCTGTTGCTAGGATAATCTCCTATATCGTCGTTGTTACAAATTACGCCACGTGGTCAGACCGGAAGTCGTCTGGTGCTGTATTGACTGATGACACGAGGGGTTCGCCTCACGGTGTTATCATGGTGCTTCAACTGTCGTTCAGTGTTGGCTGGGTTTTGCGATGTTGTGTATTGCTGATTTTGTGGATCACCTTTGAGACATTTAAATTTAAGTGAGAATGGTATAGACATGCCAGGGTGAAGAAGATGGCGTATTAATTTAAACGCAATCCCTTTAAGCAACATAAATTGTAACATAAGTTGTTTTGACAGATGAAATAGAGGATGGCATTTTTGTGGACCAAAATGATACATGTTATTACCTTTTATTATTAAATAGTACAAACAACAGGTCACATCACTGGCTAAGGGATAGCCTTGCTAGGTGGCTACCCGCTATTATGGTCCGGTGGGGGAAAGGGGGGGGGGCTGGTTATGAGAATAAATCAGTATGGTATGATTTCGCCCATTTTCCCTGAAAATTTCACACACCCAATTACCCAATTTGGGATGTGGAAAAATAGCATAAAACGTGGCATGTGGTAGGATTATGAATAAGAGGAATGTGTGAGAAAGGGTTACAAATGTATGGCGGGTTTAGAAGGAAGTGGGATATAGGGAGAAAGGGGCAAAAAATGGACGTGGGATTTCAAGGAAGTGGGATGTTAGAAAATTGACTGAAACTTTGTGTGATGACTTTGTGTGAAATACCAAGAGTCAAGATAATAGGGATGTGGAAAAGGACAAAAATTGGGATGTTGGGATTGGGGTAAAACACAAAAGGTGAGATGTAGGATCGCTTTGCTTTGTAAATCATCTTCATCGAATTATGCTGTCAGGGAAGATGATGCTTTCGCAACTCAGTTATTAGGTTCTCTCGCCAAGTCACATGGTTACAGGATTGATATTTATGATGCAATTCCTCTCCTTCTCACTTTTGTATATTAGGTGAGAAAACAATGGCAAATTTGCAGTAAATAACGTATGCATAGCCTAATCCCTGGGTGCAGAAAAAGAGAACAGCACTGTTATGACTATGCACTGAGTCTAAGCCATGAAAATATGATTTTAGCCATATCATAGTCCTACCATATTGGATGGGAAAACATAGTTTCGTGCAAAGCCTTGATTTGCCGTGTGTATCATTACATTACTTGTGTCTCTTTCTTACATCTGTCTGCTCAGTGCCAATATAGACGTGCGCATCCATGGGGTCCGAAAATAAGAAGTGTGCGGCTTCCATGTGTTCATTTCAAAGACTGTTTAATAGATTCCTGTGTCACATGTCAATAAGATATCAATATAGAAAAGACTGGGTGCGGTGCAAAGGTAGATTGAGGGGACATATGGAGCATACGCCTCTCTTTTTCCACCAAAATATTTCATTCTCAGAGTGTCACTATTTAGTAATTACCCATGCAGGTGTATACAATGATCTAAACAGAAAAAACACACCTCCTGGTTGATACTATAATTTTTTATTGAATGAGTTTGGCAGCCGTTTCGCCTGAGTGCGTAGCATAAGGCGGTTGCGGTCTGACAAACGAGTACTAGAAGGATTATAATGAGCTGATGACAAAAAGCAGTAATATTAACAGCAACATTTTAGCTTGGATTAGTTGCTAATAATAGCAGCATGAACAGTACTAGTACTTTAACAAAATATCTATGAAGTCTATATGGTAATTGCAATTCTAACTACTGTCAACAATAGACATACTTTATCAAGAAAAGTGATTTGAAGTGAAACCTTCAAGGTTTTAGTACGTGTATAAAGCTTGCAAAATTCAGACTTCCGTTTCCAGCTTTCTTCGAAGCAATCTATAGAAATACCACAAATCCAATGTATGAAACTGATATCCTTCTATTCTACTTTTCGAAGACTACTGTAATTGTTTTGTATGTGACATTAAAGCATGATTGCAAATTGCTTATTTTTTCATTCAAATGACAATATAAAGTGTTAATGTAAAGACTTGCCATTAGCTAAAATGAGCACTAGTCTAGCTTTCTAAGTTTAAAATAAACGAATATGCATTAGAAGCATTTTAAACTACAATAGTTATATTATTTAAAACATTTCTTATGTAAAATTTAAATATTAACTGTTAGACAAAATGTGTACATTTCATAGCTTATGTGTACACAGTATTATTTACCGGTACAAGTTAGACAACATTTTTTTTATAACAGAAAATTTAAATTCTGTTCTTGCATTTTCTCAAATAATCTCAAGTGAGCAATTATTACGTTGTATTACACATTAGCTAAATTCATGGACCGCAACCACTCTTGGCATTTCTAATGTCCAAAAGCTTTGGATCCCCATAGAGGGCTATTCTCATAGCATCACCCAGGGTGCAATTGTAACCCTCCAACTCTTTGAAATCCAAGGGAACAACATGTACTTTTTCCTGGTACATGTGAATCGCATAATTATATTTCAGGTCATAATGTCCACAGTACAATATGTACTTTTGAGGTGACGTAGGATAGGGATCTGTGAAATTTCCCGGAAGTATCTTAATCGGATAGTATAGATTGCCGTGGTCATCTTTGAAATTTGCCATTGCGTATGCAACAATGGAGTTGTGTTCGTACCGCGTCGATTGATATTGGTCATACAGTTTCACCCTCTTGGAGATGAATTCTGCACCTTTTTCACTTAGTATGACACCTGTTGCCAGCGTTCTTGGTGTGTCCTGGCCCATCACCATTGTGTAGGACATGAGATCAGCGAAAGAACGCAGGATGATCACATCGTTGTCGAGGAAGACCCCTCCGTACCGGTACAAAAAGTCCAGACGTAGCCAGTCGGATTTGTGCTGGATGAACTCCACCACTTTAAGCCCTAACTCGAAAACAGGTGGGGCGAAGACGTAATAGATATTGGGTACCTCGTGAACAGTGCGGTTCCACCATTCACTATCCCATGGGATGTGATCCCCCCAGAATAGGATCAAGCCAGGCTTTATGTATTTTTCCACACTTCGAAATGTCACATATCTAGCAAATGTAAAATAATCCGACCAATCATAACTGTGCGGATTGAAATAGATGAGGTGGACGACATTTGGTATCTTGGCAATATCTGGATTGAGAACAAGCCTATTACTGTGCATTTTAGACATTGGAATTGGGCGAAAGTCATCGTCTACTAGCGATGTCAAGTACTGATCGGCAAAGACGTTTTCCCCATTGTCTTTGCCAGACATATTCCTGGTTTTCCTCAGACTTTCAATATGGTTCACAATATCCTCTATGGGTAACGTCAGTGCTGGTTTAGAAGATGGCGGAGGTTTACGTCTACGTTTCTTCACCCATGGCGCCTCTGGCCAAACCCTTTTCTCCTCCGTCCACAGTGGCCAAACCTTCTCCCCTTCCACCACATCCCACCTAGACCTAGCACTCATGTCAACTAAATTCAAGGGGGTTTCAGTGTCGATAAATATGATAACAAGCACCAGAAAAGTCATCACACACATAAATGGGACTGGGCATCCATTTTGTGGCCCTCCGTGAGGTCTTCAACCCGAGCATTTTGTTACTAAATAGCGAATGTTATACTGGTGATTTCAACAGCAATGTGCCAATGACATGAATGACAAGGCTTTTTGTCTACTTTTCCCCTAAATACAAATTCATTCTTTCTAAAATCCAGTACTATCAAGGATATTGACATATTGTTAAACAGTATTGTCTAAAGTCTACCAACAAAGGGGAGGCAAATGGTACCTACAACACGGATCAATACAAAATCAATACCGGCTGGGTAAATTTCATTTTTCAAACTGTCCAATCACAGGCCGGATGTGTGGCAAGTTTGCCAAGTTGGACGGTGAGCTTTTCAAATGACACCTCTTGGGATATGAAACGTGTGTTTCAACACTGGAAGCTACTCATGTGATGAACATCGTCGGTTTCGTGGTATTATCATTCACCACGCGTCTACACATGTACAGCCCCATAGTCATCATCAAGGGCTAGTTTACAAGGAACCTCGGTTTGGGGGTTGTGGTAAAGCGGTAGTTTGTTAAACTGAGTGAAACTCACGTGATGCGGGAAGGGTGCACCTTGACGAATCAAGTGAGTGAACAGCCTACGGCAAGTGACGTAACAACGTGGGAAGGTGCGAGTACGGGACGTACCTAACCTAATGCCCGTAACTTAATTACCCTAACTACGCTGGTATAGGTAGATGCTACAACCCACCCCAGGGGTATGCCCACTCTAGACTTGCTCAGTCATGTTCCATTTTCACCACCACTAGTGTCCCACGCAGCGATAGTGTACTGTAATAGACCAAACCTAGGCCTACATGTATATTTGAGTGGGCTAATCAAGATATGTCCTCGAAAGATCCCCTATATCAGCGAAGTTATTAAGGAATGGCGTGAGGATCAGAGAAATAAAGAAGCATGTTTCTAGCTTTTAGGAGAGGAGATTAGCCAACGTACGCATATACGTCTTGTGAAAATAGTAAATCTCCTGACATTAAAACAACACCTTTTTCTTCAAAGTTTTTGGAAAATGCCAAAGTTTTTTTGGACATGTCATATTCACAAGTGAGTTAGTAACAACATGAAAGTTTTATAAGTAACCAAGTTATCTCGGAAATACTCATATCAGCAAAGATCTTATACCCGGATTTTTTAGTCCAGTAGTACAACATAGATATAGATATCGTAGAAATATGCTTGCTAATAAGATGTATCAGAGAGAAAGAGAGAGAAACTTTGGTACAACTGACAAAATAATATGAAATAAAAGTTATTTGGCCTCAATATTCGGGACTGTGTGACCCCAGCTTTAGAGGGTAAAATGATTTTGTGCCAACATATCTAATCTGATGAAGTATTGACACGCACGCAACAGTTTTTCTTGTGCTGTGCACGTGTTTCACTTTCAAACATTGCAATGTGAGTGGGAGAAATCAAATCACACTCTTACACTCTTACATGGTCCAGTCACGCTGGCTTATCATGTTACCAGCACGGGAGACCTCGCGTAAAATCGGGTGTACACTGTTCCGATGACCGGCACTGGTCTGACTTGGTTGGAGTCACAATTGCGGGCCCGTGTGTAGGGGCCGGTTGGATTTGATTGGGTTTCCGGTGAATTTTCCTTGGAGTGGCCTATTTCCTTGTGATATGATATGATAAGGTTTTTCACAAAGAGACTTCATTAAAGTATTTAGTGGGCGATAGCGCGGGAGTAGAAAAACTGAAGCTAACATTACAAAAAACATTAGCACAATACGTTGCATGCATAATATACTATAGCTAGAAGCTGCAGTATTCTGTATGACGCTTTGCAAGCTAATATACGTTGACCGGTGGACATTGCCATTGATGCTGTTGGAAGATCAAAATGAGAATCATGTACAAGGTCAGCCTTTGCCATAGTCAAGTGTCTTCATGGTGAGCCTTTACTGTACTATTACAACCCTTCCGCAAACACCCCCGATCCTATAAAAAAAACATTGATAGCTGTAAACAAGACTTTTAGGTCTGTAAAGCAAGAGGAGAACACATGACATGCAATGATGATGAAATTATATGAACTAAGGGGGCTGAAATTTATTTATTACGGCGTGTATGAAAGTTTGCAGTACATGATAGACGACACTGCTAGACTTGGTATTTGCAAAGGTGACTGGTAAGTCCTGTATATCATGTGCTAATATGTTACTCGTGTTGTATGTTACAGCATGTCACAATAATAGAATAAATCAAATTAAATCAAATTAAAAAAAAGTCAACCATAATGTAAACTTTTTAATAAAGTCAATAAAAAAACACTTTTTGATTATATTACTGGCAAATGAAGCTATGGAAATTTGGTGAAAATATTTAAATTGTGATTGCTTGATATTGTGTCAGCTTCTTTCGATAACGTAAAGTGATAAAGTATGTACTAGAACATAAATCCAGTCTAAACGGATGCCCTTGTTTCCCTCGTCTTTGTGCTGTTAGTTACCCTTATCAATTATACACGGTAATGGGTATGGTATAGTGTTTGTAAATCATGATCACAGTAGTATACATACGCCCTCCCCTGCATACAGCACTTGCTAGCCTACATATTGAGCCACACTGAGTAATAAGAACATGAAAACAATCAAAACATCACCAAACTATGCTTGCGCCTTTAGAACAAGCAATTATAAATGCACATTAGCAAACTCTTTGAGAATTCCATGGGCGTACTGTATTCTAGTTGTCCACTAAATCAGCAACTCATTTGAGAACTACACCCCCTGTAAAGTTGACGTCCTGTTTCATTACCCACTAACATGGTTACATGAAAGAAGACTGTAAATCCAGTTGCCATTTTGTGAATTCCCTGTTTACGCAGTCATTTAATGTCTTTTAACACCATTAAATGGCATCATTATATGACATTCCCCTCTGAAAATAGTCACTAAGTAGACTAGAAGAAATCCCCCACCAGATCTCATTCTGACCAATCAGAAGCAAGAAGTGAAGAAAACAAGAAAACAAAATGCATAGAAGTTGCTTATTAAGCTTGTATCTGACATTCTTGAAAATTAAGGCAGAATCAGGTTTGTTTTTTTGACATGTTATTTTGATGATTGTTTGATCACAGGTAATGTTGTTTGGGATGTGATGCTCTTTTGATTCTTGTATATATCTTTTTTTTTTATTCTCTCACCATCCTGCACACTGTCAGAGATTAAAATTCAGGACTGTCTGACTGGGGCTTTGAAAATAGAATAAATCACAATGACATGAAGTAAATATGTTTACCAATCCTTCACGCTAAACTCGATTAGGACCAACACAAATTGAATTAATTACCCGGAAAAGGCGCCATGTTTGTCACGTGTTAATTTGGTTTTGTCGTCTGCTCTATTTAAAGACTGCGCACGCGCAATGATACTATTGTGCACTGCGTCTGTTTCCCCGAGATTCATGGGATTGGCAGTTTGACAAGATTAGGGTGAGAGGATCTAAGTGGTTATGATTTGTGATTGGGGGTTCTTCATCCGTTCATGGGAACTAACGCTCATATCAACAATTGATGTAGGTCCTAGTACGCTTGGCAATACAGCACAACGTCGCATTTTGGACACCTCACGAATACGGACACCTCATCACTAAGGACATCTTTTCATTCAACTTTTCTATAGGATGTTAATATTTGCTGCAATGAGGACACCCTTCTCTATTCCGAGCTCTAATAGCGAGGTTTGTCCATATATCTACCATTGAGTGCAAATTTTAAAAAAGTCATACAGTTAAGCTCTTAGCTGGATCTAACCTGTGAAATAGAATCAGCTGTTTCAAAAGGCACCCAGTCTTGAAAAGGTTGACATGATAACAGTAACAAATTACCCTGCAAGTCGAGTCAATTTGAGTCGTGATTCTGATACATTTCAAAATCTAAGAAACTCTTCCAGCAAAGAGCAGGGGAGATGTTATTATCTAATATTCTGATACAAAAAATATAGCACAATCATTAAACTATTGGCAATGTTCAAGTTATTGGCATTCTAAAAACTGTTATTGCATTCACAAAACATAATCTTCATTTACCCTCTCAAGTAGTTTTGTCGTCTACTTCAGGTTATAACGTAAAACGTAGGGCCTACATGTATGTGTTACCTTGGAGGTGAACGTAATAATGGGATTTTTGGGTGCCAATAACTTGAGCATGTGTCTACTCAAAAGCATGAGCAAACCTTTGTGAAATATGACTAACACACTTAGACCAAATTAAAGCACCACACACAAGCTTTGTACATGTATACAGGCATTCATCAAGACTATGATTCCATCATTGTTTTTGCAAAGAAGAACAAACGAGGTTAAGTAGCAGCCTGGAAGGGATGGAGAGATTTATATGCTGTCTGTACAGTTGATTGGGCGTTCCCGGGTGTTGGTGTGTTGTTGTTGGCACTGCAGAGGGATAATGAAGTGGTATGGGTGAGGCGGAGATACATGGAGGAGTGGACAGTACAACATAGCTATGGGGACACCTGGGTAATAGGGACACCTTGCAAATAGGGCTACCTCACTAAAATGGATAGTTCCAAATTGTGACTTTGGTCATAAATTGAGGACTATTCTGATATAGGGTCACCTCACTAAAGGGAATTTCTTGCAAGTTTGGACACCCCAGTAATAGGGACACCTTGCTATAGTGGATACATATGAGTGTAGTATGCCTTTCTGGCAGGGACGCTTGACTAATAAAGCCATATTCACCATTCGCTGGTTATCATATAAACTTTGTAAATATATTTCACTTATAGAGACATACCATTTCATCACTCTCACATCTGTGATACACAATTGCTGGTATGTTTCAATAACTATGACATCTCCCTAATCGGGACATAGAGCTACGTGGTTCCCTCCCCATATACATCTGCTGTGTATCAGTGGACAATTTAATCTGCTGTGACATATCAGATGAGTCAGAAATAGATTGAGCATATGGTCAAGATGTTTCACTGTACTGGGGTTTGGGTGCTGATTGGTGACATGTCAGCACAGGCCAAGGTTACTCCAGCAGTGATTAGCTGGTGGGATCTGACATGGAGACAAACATTGAGCAATGGATCACAAGATCCAGAGAATGGCGACTGAACCCATAATTTCATGTTCATCATCTCACCCCTATGTGGAGTTAGTGACAATCTGAAGAACTTCTGTATATTAGGACTCCATAGAAACTGCTCTCAAGTGGTCTCAATAGAGAGGCGGTCTCATTATGGATGTTCACGATGGTCTCTTTAGAAAAGGTTTGAACCTCGAGTAATTGTCTTGCCCACAGATCAACCTTTGACCAGGACTCTTGCGCTACTTATGGCTCTTGCACGCGTGTTTCTACACTTACTTACACCTCCGCTCTGTATTGTTATTATTAGAAAGGGATTTGAAATGTCTCATTGTGTAAAAGGGCTGAAAATACCAGCGACCGCGTGTCACTTTTACGCCGTGTAGGAAATACCGTAAAACTCTGCTATTAGGACACTGGTGGGAGTAGAGTAAGGTGCCCCAGTTAGTAGGGTGTCCATTTGTGTTGAGTAGTGTTATTTAAATAGTTTACTGGGTAGATTTTATTGCGGTGTGTCTCAACTTGGTGTCCTCTTAACGAGGTTTTACTGTATTTGTGTTTGTAATGTTGCACTTGTACACTAATGCTGACTCGCACATCAGGTGTCATGTGCATTTGCCATGTTGCTGATTATAAGCATGGTCTTTATTAGTATGATACAGCAAGAACACCTCTGTAATGAGACCATTTCTCCACGTCCCAAAACTCAACAAAGAGACCACTGTCAACCTTCATAAATCGACCACCTCTCTATTGAGACCAACCAAGGCTAATACCATAAGTGGTCACAATAGAGAGGTTCTACTCCAGTTGGTTCAATGTTGATTGTTGCTCTGAGCTAATATAATGCGAGACGCACATAGGCCTAATTATATAGATCTCGGTGTTGGGCTTGATTATAATTAGGGTCTCAGTAGCATAGACAGACGTCATGCTCCAACCCCCACGTCACTAATGCCCTTGCAAATGAGAAACTTCTTCTTTGGACACGTGTATTATAATCAGTGATAATCACGTGTATTATAAGTAAACCTATTCCTCTTCAGTGGGCGGTTCAAATTGTGATCAGTTATCCATAGGCCCTTGGGCAAATGAGGGTTTTCAAAATCCCGCAAGTGCGCCTCCTCTTTTTCCTTAAGGACCCCCTCCCTTTTACTGAAAACCTGGATGTATTCATAATTGGTTCCCAGTACGTGTAATCACCCCCAAGCCCCCAAGCCCTCTAAGGGACCATTCAAACAGGGTGGGGTATTTTAGACAGACCATGAACTTTTGTCAGTGGGCGGTTCAATCATTTTTTGATCAGTTTTGATAGGGGCTATCAATTTTTTTCACATAAAATTAACCCCTATTTTTTGAGATTCTGTACTAAAATTTACTGTTTTTTATATTATCGATATCCATCAAATAGGATTTTAGTTAACCGACAATGAATGCGTTAACTTTTGGGGGGCGGGGGGACGGGGATCATCAATTTTTGTCACATGAAATTGAGGGGGTTTACCATTTTTTTCACAGAGGTTTGAGGGGCGGCTATTAATTTTTTCACAGCAATTTTGGAAAATCCTCCTACCCCACCCTGTCACAAATACTGAATGGTCCCTAAGCTGAAAATGCATGCGCGCATTCTGTTACTCGTACCGTTATATCATCATAAATGCCACAAGAAATTAGTGACATTTCATAGGAAACTCACCTTTGGAATTAATTAAGATGTCTCCATCCAGCAAATGGCTACTAATCATGAATGCCATTTGTAGCTTGCCTCTGTATAGTAAGGAAATGGTCGACCACTGCCAGTATGTAGAGTCTACTGGTACAGCAGTTTTCGTAATTTACTGAAGATTTTCATGAATTTTACCATCCTGCCAAGGCCTATTATATATCTAATAAAATGATTACCTGTTATAGATAAATAAATTCCAATGCCACATACTTATATTTGTATGAGAAATGACCTGGCATATCATATATCATCAAGACGGGAAAGACCTGCTCTCTGCTATTGAAGAGGTTTTCTTTTTCAACTGGCGTAATTAGAGAATAACCAAAGAAGAAAGCAGCATCCTAGAACTTGCATTGTTACCATAAATATGCACTTCATCTGCTTTGATAAATGCTAGTAGGAATCTAGTCTACATCGCTCTGTTTCGTTACAAGGTGACAGAGGCTGAGCAAGTTGTCAATGTTTTATAAATGTTACCAATCAACCAATGAGAGACAAGGACATCTTGAAATTATTGTTTCTAGATAAATTGCATTGGCATCGTTACGATGAGTTATCCAACACCAATTCACATAGCAGATACCACCTAAACCGATTTCTTCCGGCACCGAGTATAATTCACTATTCCATGCCCAGATGTCCCAAGTCATACCTCATAATGGAAACGTCTTTATAATATTTCCAAAATATTTTATGTGCAACATAATGCACTAAAAGGCAATATCTACTGAAACAATTTTAAAATGGCCAAGAACCCCCATATGGTGCCCCGCTAATGCATTAGGCATGAGACATGACATGCATTAATGTTTCTTTTTTACTAATGTTGGTTTACATGCATGTGTTTATGTGTCATTATTAAAAAGATTGAGATAGATTCCAAAAAGACGGGTGTTCACTCTACAAAGTTGTCCGTATGACAGGGTTTTATTATAATACCATAATTATTCACCTTGCTAGCATTATAACGGAAAACTGAAATTGAGTGGGAAAAAATGGCTCTCCGGTGTGCATGTGTGACCGCATATTGGACTCCTAGAAATAGACAGCAAGCACAATCTGTTCTGGGTAAAGAACCACCACCTCAGACTACTAACAGAAAGAAAGACAAATAAAATTTGACGACTCAGTGGTGAGTGACAGATGTACAAACTATGAGTGTTACACTCGAGACATTTAAGGATGATGCCATTATCATTCATTTAACACGTACAGGAATATGCACACCTATAATGCTCAGCCATGAATTTTTTTGGCCTAAGATAGTTCTACTTAAAAAATGATTGTAAAGGTCTCCGCTAAGTGTATTTCTGCACAATGCTGCCATTTGTCACAAGAGTGTAGTTTTTAGATGTCATGAGAATTGGTTCTTCAAAGGTTAGCAAGCAAAAGCCGCAATATCACGATTTTCAAGAGACAAGTGTAAAGACTAATAATTTGGACAGTTAGTAGTTTTAGTAGGAGTCTAATTTATATTATTACCATCCAGTATGCATGAGAAAACATCCCTTGAATCAATGTCACACAAAAGTGTTTCACTCGGGACTGTTTCAGGTTACATAGCTCAACCTCATTTTGATTGAATGCATGGAATTGCATTTTTTCCTGCAGTTATATACCTGGACAGGACACATATTTGCATGGATAAAGAAATTTGTAGTAGTAAATTTTATAAACTCCAGAGTCCAACATGTGAAAGGAGCGATTTTTGTTTTATTTTCACCCAATTATTTTCCATATTGCCAAATATCCCTATCATAGAGGTTTTTCCCATTTAGGGGTTATGCTGTTTATTCACCTTGGTAAAGGACCTTGACACTTGCTAAGCTTGTTTAACCCCAGGAGGCAATATCATGAGTTGCCTGGCGACAACTGACAAGTTATTACTGACGGACTTATTTGCTAAATAGGACCCTTTATAAGTTAACGTGACACTGCCGTTTGTGCGACACCTTTTTGTAGACAACAAAAATAGACAAGAGTTAAACTCATTATCTACATGGACGCAAGACATGTACATTTCTTCTAGAAACAACAAATTGATTTTTTCTAGAAACAAACAAATTGCAACAAATTGGGCACAAGGCACCGCTTGGAAGACAGTTAGACGGTGACAGCATAGGAAAGACCCTTTACCGTCCGCATTTGCGACCATGGTCGTGTGTTAGTGATATTGCATTTGTGTAGACCTCACAACACTCCTGCTATGATAGGCCTATCATCACATAAATTACACGACATGGCGTAAATGTATATCATCATGTTCCATAATAAGAAATTTGAATAATTTCCTGTTTTTGAGTCGTAATCTATGCATAGTATCCTGACTTCATCACAATGCCACGGGTAACAGTCCGTGTGGTGAATTTAGGAATGTATTTGCTCAACAATCAACAAAAGCCCTCGAACCGATGGTGCTGTTTGCAAAGGAGACCGGGAAGATACTGCTTACCAGTTATCTTTGCTAGGAAATTACACCCCAATTCACCGAATGTCTATATCAGTTCAATTTTACATACTTTTTTGCACATTTTACCACCTAGTAAACTCCTATCACCATATCGTCATACATGTTATGTTATTTTACAATCCTAACTTCTAGTAGTTGGCTACATCGAGTGACACTCGCAAGAATCAAACCCACAGTCGCGAGGTTGTGAGAACAGATCAAGACCCCAGAATGCTATCACCATGCCAGCAACAATTTGGTCACATATATAGTGGTTTATAAAAGAATTCATATAAGGTATATGACGTGAATTGTCTTTAACAGGGATTACTCCACAGACATCTCATAGGAGACCAATTTGGACTAATCAAATCCCGTGAGTCATTAGACCTGCGTAAACAAGAGTACCGTGCAACTTTGGCATGGGGATATCTCTTTCATATAGTGTAGGAAAAACTCGCAACCAGGGGAAGTTTTCTTTTTTTATGTTTGATATATTTAAATAACCTGTTTCACTGATATAATGACAAACCCTTTCACTCCTCACTGTCCCTAATATGTAATGTACATGTGCGTATACATGTAGTTCTTTTGGTGGCATCACCCATCCTTGCATGAACAGAAGACTTCACATCTGTGCAACTAGATAAGAATAAATTTGCTCAACAAACACCATCGGCTTCGACCGAGATTCGAATCCACCCACAACCAGCCCACCTCCACACCCAGTGTCATATCGGTGAAGTAGGCATGCACCCCCGTCTTGTTCACTTTCTGTCCAGGAAGGTTATTTTCATGGGCATTTTGGAATCTCAATGAGCTCTCATGCATATGAAATCCATGATAAAATACTCTCACCCCCACGCTCCACTCCCACCCCCTACCATGGCGCTTACTCCATAAAGATAGCTGTGGAGAATAGAACAGCAAACGGCGTAGCAGGGAATAGTCTGAATGCTGCAGACGACCAAGCCCTCCCACCCACCCCAACCCAGCCTAACCCCCACGAAACACACAACTTTTTTTCCAGAGCTGTTCACTCGACCAAGAAGCCTTACAACAGCAAGGTTCTACTGTAACATACATGTAGTGTATGCAAATTCTTCTGCGCGCACAATTAAGCGCAGACGTAATGTAAGCTGTGACCCTGGCACGCTGTGCTCTACACTGTAATCTTGACAGTCAGCTGCGGACAAATAATACGTCACTGTTCTTTGGAGGTCACGTGACCGAGCAGCTGTAAAGGCACCTACATGGGGTTAGAAAATAACTCTATGCGTCTGTGCCCCTTGTTTAGAATTCACTTTAAGTCTGCTGGCCACTTTTCACAAGGTGTTCATTAAAAGTCACAATAGTCTCGTGTCCATGTATGGAGATTTCAAATGACGTCACTTCTAGAAGTGGAATAGCTAAAAAAAAGCCGTGTCGCAGTGTCACGTTTATAACCCACGCAGGGTCCTTTATCTAGTGGAAAACACGTGGTAGCATGAATACAGATCAGGCGGTGTTTCTCAGGAGATTGGAGAAAACAGCCTGGTGTGCGAATACCACGAGCAGAACCAGGTTGTTTCTTATTTTTGGTGGGTTGGGTGGGATGGGGGAGGGGCAAATTATAAACTACCCTGTAAATATCGACTAAAGTTGTCCATAACGTTTACAAAGCAAGAGCTTCCTCACTCATAACACAACAACAGAAATTTCAATTAATCTAATTATATACATTGCATGCTATACTAAAATCATTTTATACGGTAATTCCTTATTAATGTAATGCAATATAAAGTCTGGTTTATGGTCTTCCCCAATGCAGGCTCAGACACTCTACATTCACACCAGGTCATTGGCATTCTTGCCACACTATATCTTTCTTAACTACACGGGGGGCATATTATCATAGCAACCGTAGCCAAACATGCTTATCAATCACCAATAGCGATAACTTACCTGACCTGTACCTATTTGATGGGTAGGTACCACGGAGCAGTATACAACTGATAAGGATGGGTTTGCTCAACACCCACAACCAGACCCCATCGGGAATCGAACTCAGGATATTCCGGTTATGAATCCAACTGAATACCCAATGGTTGACGGAAGCTAACAATGCATTTACTATCCGTGATTTTATTAACAGCGCGCATTACAAATATAGAAACTACAGAGAAAAAATATTTCTTTCACTTATCTTCTGCAGATATGCCTAATCAGGATCACATTTGAATAGCATTTTCAAGTAAACGTTTCTCTTTCTTTGATGTGCATGGCTAAAACATGTCCATGCACATTTTCATTACCGACTTTATTAATATTTTTATATAAAAGGGCAGAGTAGTTTATAACTTTGTGTATAACTTACGTAGACACATGCTTATTAAGTAAGTGAGCATGAAAAGATTTTGCTCTTTACTAATAGTGCAAAATGTTATTCTAGACAATAACAAAACATATAAAACATTCGAAAAATCGTTTCCTTTATTAGTTAGTGAGCTGGTCGAGGTTCAATACATGGAAAATGTCTCTCGCAAAAATGTTCTGTACATAAAGGCTGGACCAGGGAAGTTCCCTATTTGGAGAACAATTTGGCAAAGTTATTATGTTTTGAGCACGGGACATTAAACTTTGACTACCCCACCAATAAATATGGTGCACTTCACTCACTTCCTTTTGAAAGGTAATATTGGGAATGTTCTACTGCTATTTTCAATTTCACAAGGGTGTCTGTTATTTTCAAGGAGTTCAGTTTTTTACAACTTGGGTCAAACAGTCCTGAACGTTGAAGTGGCGTTGTAGCCATTGATAGCATATTATCTCTTCACAGACACAGAGTTTTCAACAGTAACATCATCTTCTCCAATGTGATTGTCATCTGCTACCTCACGATAAAAAAAAAATCAGGGATGAAGATTTGTGGTTGTTTTACGGTGTTTTAGTTTTAATCTTTGTGAAAGAGAATCCTGTTATAAGAAACATGTGAATTGTGGATAATCATTATCCTTATTTTAAAAAGTTCCTATGGAAAGACCAATTCACATTGATGATAATGACGTGGTTTCTTCAAAGGAATCTTTTCACATTAGAAGCTGTAATTACGGTCGCCTCTCTTTTGAGACCACCTCTCTAAAAAGACTCTCGCGGGTTTCTCGCGGGTTCAAACCGGTGTAAACACACCTGCACCAGCATCCATCTCCATAAAGAGACCAATTCCATCAAGAACAATCGAGGACAGATCCCCGAGTGGTCTTACCAGAGAGGTTTTACTGCAACCTCAAAAAATAGGTTATCGCTGAAAGAGGACGTTGTGATTCCTGCTTTGAGGTTGGTTTACTGTAAACGTTCCACTAAGCACGAGAGCGTTGTGATATGATTTAGTTTTCATTAAAATGAAAGCAGACACTTTTAAAGTATTGGGCTAGGGCGTATACAGAATGTAGCCCATTAGTGCATATTCAAACACATGTGCTTTGTTGTTTGGCAGCTGCAAATGGTTTCTAATGCGCCAACGTGTTACAACACATGGGCTTTTTCCAGTGCGAACGTGGAGATTTTAATCAGGTATAACATTTTGTTACAAACAGTCTAGCACCGACTTCAATGGTCTTGGGTGAGAGGTTGTCTCTTTATGGAGGTTAGCAGGGATCTCTTGGTGGAGGTTTGGGATCACTGTGCGAAAAAGATTTAATATAAATGTGATATTTTTGTAAAACGGTCCCAATTGTAGGATGTATCGCATAGCCTTTTCATATAAATAGACAATTCCTGTTTGTGTAAAGGCAATAATTTTATTGTTTTTATTTTGTTCTGTGGTACTGTACAGTCATTTGAAACAGTTTAGAAAGACTACGTTGCAAAGGGGAACGCCTACGTGCAAACACACACACACACACACACACACACACACACACACACACACACACACACACACACACACACACACACACTGAGAACACACACACACACACACACACTCACACAAGTAAATATTCACATAACACATAAAGGACTCTGTATACACATTCACCCAACACAAAAATGTTGTTGTACATGAATTCCTAGTATGCATAGGCTTAAAATCTACATAACAGAATGACGTCAACAGACTTCATTGTCGAAGAAACCCTAACACGTGGCTTTACATTCTTAACATGCATAGTATATAACATGTCCAACCACTTCTGTATTTTATGCGTGCTTGCTACCGAAGCATTAACTTTTCTCGTGTTCTTTGTTAAATATATCACCTGCTCTGCTCGGAATTAATGTTTGTGGGAAACTAACACATCCAAAAAGATTAATACCATTATAAAACATGCATTACATACAATGTTTTGAAAGCTACACTTATGCTCCTAGTCTGACATCCACAAGCCCACATCACCGACTATTTTCAACTTAACGTAGCCCAAAATGACTTTGCCCTTTCCTTGATCAAGGATCATTTATATCAATATTGGATTGTAACGAATGATGGATAATTATGGGCAGTTATGATGAGATGGACTTTGACTATAACAGCATGTTGGTGATCTGAGGTTGGTGACGAGTCAATGTAACATTCTATCATTCCGTGCAAAAATCACCGCCAATAACCCACGCTGATTGGTCAATCAGCGTGCTCAATTTTGCGATGGAAAACACGCTCCAGAGCGCGCGGAGACCACTACTACGGCGCTAGTCTAAACTCGTCACATTATCAATACAGACGCTGACGTCGCAAGGCGTGTTCCGTGTAGCGGAGAGCAAAAGTTTAGACTAGCGCCGTAGTAGTGGTCTCCGCGCGCTCAAAACAAACAAAATTGACTTGCAATGAGAATGTTATAATATGATTTATTTTAAAATAAAATGGATTTTAGTCATGATAGAATGGTGATTGACCACGAGATTGGAGTGTCAATCGCAAAATTGAGCATGCTGACGTCTGATTTACCCTCACTTCGTTCGGGTAAATCAGACGTCAGCATGCTCAGACGTCAGCATCCTCACTTCGTTCGGGTAAATCAGACGTCAGCATGCTCAATTTTGCGATTGACACTCCAATCTCGTGGTCAATTCCTACAATGTAAACAACAACTGAAGTGTGTGACTGTGGCATGATGTGACGCCAGTTTCACTTGCTTGTTTTTGCCCGTGAATTTATTTCTTGTTTATAATTCATGTAATTGCGTTCCTAGACGTTTAGTAAACAGTTTTATTTGAATGGTATACTTTATATTTTGCCTCACATAAACATATGCAATCTGCTTTCGTATTACATATGAAACAAAATATATTATTTGAAAAATTATTATCTCATCGTTATTTCCGGTTTCGGGTAGCGTATTTCTGCAGCTGCTAGCTGATGACTTTCGTGATTTTCAAAGGGAAAACTGAATGTAATTCTATTATCATTTATTTTTATTACTATGGACTGTATGCCTCTGAATTAGATCAGTAAAATAAATAAAATAAATATTCACGCAAATAAAATAAAATAAACTATTGAATTATAGTAGAGAATGAATTACTGGGAAAGGTTTTGTGGCAGGGGTATCAACAAAGTCAATTTCCAAGAAGCCACCTTTGTGCAATTACTAGAAGTCGTTCCCGATTGAGTTTTGTTGTTAGTGGTAATTGCCACTGACCAACCAATTGACCAAGGACATAAGATGGATTTCCAAAATCTTATATAGATACGCTTATGAAGTACATCGCTCTAAACATATTTTGTTGATAATGAAAATAGGAATATTGTGGGGGTACAGGGAGGTATTATGTGAGGGGATTGCGGAGGGACTAGGAAAATCAAGATATTGGAGGTAACAGCTTTTTGAGATGAGGAAAAAAATACAAAATGTTTAGGGGCCTGTTTGAATCTTACACAATGAATTTTTAAACATTTAATTCAGAAATATGTTTCATATGTTTACATATGTAGGGCTATAGCATATGGCAAGGTTTAATGTCTAAATGATAGTCTGTGACATGGTGACATCGTGACGAGGCATTTTATTTCCAGGCGCCAAGTAGTCGCGGGGTAGAAAGAAGTTGGATAAGGGTAATAAGAAGAAAGTGTCTACAGTGACCGGTACTGCGATATGTGCCATGGGGTGAGCGTGGGCAAAAGGTACCAAGTCTTTATATAACTTTTTGAATCTTATTATGCTCAGTTACCGGTCTTATATAGTACTGTATTTAAATATTGCACGTATTGCATTATTTCGCACAGCCTCCCCCGCCTGTCAATATTGAATGGCGCATCTCACCTTGGGCGTGGGGATTAGCGCATTGTGGACACTTTGCCTGAAGCGAGACTTGACTAATCAGCTTGTCGCTACATGGGGATTAGCTCTGCAACGAGTACAGCAAACCCTCTCTTTATATGACTCAAGTACATCTATGGTATGTTCAATTAAGGTGCCTATAAGGGTTAAACGTACCCTCCAACTGCCATAAAAACTATTTTTGATTTTACCCGTGGCTGTGTTTCAGCTGCATAATTGCCATTGATTGCTACACCACGTACAAAGCACTTGTCTAGATTGAGATGTGTGACCGGCCCTTTACATATATGTTGTAATACTTTAGCTACGCATAACGTAATGTACTGTAATGTTCCGTCCTCTGCGTGATACTATATAATGCACGTGGTAGAAAGTGTACACGTGGACATGAAGTTAAAGTATAAAATCTGTTATTAGAGCAGTTTCTTTCAATAATACACGTGTACACATTACTGTGAGAAGGTTATGCGCCGTTTAGGAATCATGTATACATTTTGTACATGTATATGTAGGTAATGTATGAGTGCTACTGCTAGTATAACCGTGAGGTCTTAGGAGAACATCATTGCCATTGGCTTGTCAAAAAACATCAAATTAATACGTGTCACCATTCGTCACGAAATCGACTGATAAAATAATATATATCATTCAAAAGCACTACAAATGATAAAATAATAGTTCTTGTTTTTTAATTGGTCTACTTTAATAATAATAATGGTCTATCACTCATAGAATCTTATCTTAACTTAGACCATAGACCAAGTAAATATTTTAAGGAACGAAGAACTTATTTTATCAGTCATTTTTCGTGACAAATGACAGTTAAGGGCCAAAGCCTTGGCAAAGGCTCCGTTCCACGTGCTCAAATCATCTTACTCAGGTGATTATCTAGACGTAGAAACATTATTCGAGGCTCAATCAACAAGATACTGTAATTCACAATTATATCATATAAATAATGTTCTCAGGAGATTGGCCATAGCGTAATTCACACACCAGTGCTACCCAAAAGACCACCACCTGATACACATGCACTTGAAATAGGTTTAAAAGAGTCATACTAATGACAGTCTCCCAGGAAGCAAGTTAAATAACTGTTTACTTTGAAACTAAAACTTAGTATCAAACCAAGCTGCAGAATATCAGTGAAGAGGGCACTATGAGCAATACATTTTCGACTTCTAAAATCACAGAATAACTTCCAAATATTAATTTAATACCGCACGAAAAAGATGCACCTTCATAGTCAGACCATGTTTTACTGTCACAAACAGCCATAAATAGACTATATTAGTGAGTTACCCCGAACAGAACCACCTCGCTGAGAATAGGCCAGTATCCAGCTGTTATAGGGAGGTTGATATAGATATAAACTGTAATCAATTTTCTCATGTAGAAATCGAAGAGGAAATACCTCAGTGTTGCTGGTCACAGCAATATTTCTGATGGTCGCTGCAAGTCTGCTGATAGCTGGCCAACTAATGCTACAGAGGGCTATGGTTAATGTCACCACTACTACCACGCCTCCAACAACCACCACAGAGATGTTCATAACCATCAAGCCTGTTACTCGTCCGCCTGTGGTAATAATTATTATTTTACTGGTATATCAGATAATTCAGATTTTCTAGATATATTGTCAAATATTAAGGTGAACATGCTACTCTAGAAACTTATCTCTGGTTGCTATCACTGGCTTGATTCTGTGTGATTTTCAATGAAGGTCAAGATTAGCTGGGAAAGTGCCACTAGCTACAAGTAATCCTGAAAAATACACTTTTTTCAAGAAAAAAAATTGACATATTCGTAAATACGAGCAGATGAGTGTTTAATCTGTACCATGACACTGTTGAGTATCTGGGCCACCAGCTCTCATAACCTAGCATTCAAGCCCGTGTATATGTTCAGTTGCATCCTTTCAAGTGTTTTATCATTACTAATAATTTTGAATAAATTTTAAACAAAAACTATCCTGCAACTTTCAATTAAGCCAAATGTCAAGAAAGTGATTTTATCTTCAATTACGAAAGAAACAAATCAACATGAGGTGATATCAGCTACATTTAAAAAATTATTGAATGTACTTTTGAAGTATTTGGGGGAAACTTTCAAAACAGAATATTTCGTAGTAAAATTGTTCATGTCTTCACTGTTGTTGTGAATCGCATTAATTGGGCTATATCTACATTTGAAAAGCCTAGATATTTAATTTTGGTACATAGATATATAAGGCACTGGTCTCACATCATGTGACATGATCCAAAGCCTGAGATGATCAATTCAGTTGCCAAAAGCCTAGCGACTTAATTGATAAACTTTTGGAATAGCCCTAAGGGGGTTTAACATGGGTTCAAAACTACTAGTACTAATAATGAATTCATTGTTTAAAATCATTTCATTATACTTGTCATCTAAAATATTTCTTTCTCAAACTCATAACATTTTAAATCGACAGACTACAAGTATATTTTCCTTTGAGCGATGCCAGTAGTTTCCTAACTTCAGAAACATTTGCACGTATTTGAGGGTTTATAGTGTCTTGTTTATTTTGTTCACAGAAACCAAAGGAAAACTTTGAAGGACGTGCAGTAGCAGGAGACTTTTACCTTTCTGGCTCATTCAAAAATCACACAGACCTTAAAGATGCTCAGAAACTCCTGGCAGAGTATGTATCTTTTTTTTTAAAACAATGGTAATCAGTTACACATGTAGCACAATGTTATGTTATACATTTGTGATAATGATCAAAATTTTTTTCCTGATTATTAGAACTAGATTCTATTCATTATAAGTAAAACAAATTTTTGAGTCACCATACAAACACAACTGGGTACATTGAAGGCTGGATAGGCTGTTATATAATTGTTTAATAGTGGTATTAAATTTGCATTTAAACCTAATCTTTTAATATCTATTTAGTTCCATTGTTGTTGACCAAGAAAGACCAATCTTTAAAACACCAGTCTTTCTTGGTACCACAGCTTCAGTTTTCATCATACAAATACCGTATATCTCCAAACCAGCAACATTGTAGCATTAAAAATATCTATAGGACATTTTGCCTGCTTTTCTATAAATGCTTTTTTAATTAAGCACTTAAATTTGCATATTCACACAGAGAAATGGCAATACATAGTCTCTAGGGTCAAAAAATACTCACATAACAAATAATGTTAAATATTTCTTATTTTTTAACATGTTACATGTCCACGCAGGCAATTGACCAAGCATACTCGCAAGTGTAATGAGACGAAGCGCTTTGGGGACTATGACGTGTGCATGAGTGACAAGTACAAGCTCAGCGGCCCGGACTGTCTCGCCTACTCTTTTGGGTGAGCGCTCAGTTATATTTTTACCATTTCATTTGAACACGATTGAAAATTATTTCATTCATAACACCCTCGTTCTGCTAATTTTTGTTTTACTTTTGGCCTTTCTTTTACATATCCAATGAATCGTCAACTTTTTTCCAGCATCATACTGCATGTAAACGAAATTCAATATTCCGCGTTTTTTTTCCTCACTGCTATGCCACTATGCATCTTACCCACAATCCCAACTCCAAGAAGACCTGTTACAATTTGTCAAATTATTTGGTCACTTACATTCATCTTTCAGAGTCAAAGATGGCTGGCAATTTGATGAGGAAATGCAAAAGCATGGCTGTGAAGTCCGCTCATTTGATCCAAGGTGAACTAAGCTTTATATAATTTTGATCTTATTTGAACCTGTGAAGCGTGAACCAAATACTATTAGTTTTGACTTTTTTGTTACATTGATTGATTTACTTCTCCATAAGAATTGATTTTCTTTGTATATATCACTTCTCTTGCAATGCTTTACATTTGTGGCTTCAACTCTTTGTACACTGTTGATTTCAGTCTTCATAAAGATTGTAAAGAGCTCTAATTTATGGTAATAAACCTTTGTCATCTTGCATCTTAATAACATCCTGGGCAGGTGCTATTATTCATGATATAATCAATTACCAATAGGAACTTATACCTGTCATTTTTTGCCAGACTGTTGTTGTCTCAACAGCAGAATGCAAACCCTTAGATGGTCACATAAAGGCCTACACTGTCCTGAAATGAACTGCGGTACCAGCTAGGACCTGTTCCCGTCTACTTGTCTGTGCTGTCACATGACAGGCACCACCATGGCAGTCATGTGGCCATCTAACGATCTGAATTCTGTTGAGACAACTGCGAAAATCTTGCCAAAAATGATCCTATGGGGAACTACATGTAATTGTATTCGTATTTTGTCATCTTGTTTATAGCATCGGCAAGTCGAGTCACCGCGTCAGGGAGCATCATTACTTTGAGCCTTTTGGTCTGTGGGGCGAAGATACGACCAACGCTAAGGGATGGAAACTGCACACACTCGATAAAGTCACGGCCTTGATGCATCACTCAGAGGTATGTGGCTGGCTGGCTGGCTGGCTGGCTGGCTGGCTGGCTGGCTGGCTGGCTGGCTGACCATTGATTTGTCTGTCTCTGGCTATTTGACTGGCTGTGTTGTAGAGATGAGGTGCATGTCTGGAAGCTTAACACATTGGACAAAGTTATCGAGATGATGCCAGGTAAAGCAATGTAGGTACTGGTATGCCTGGCAGGTGTGGAGGCAGGCTCAACGTCTCTCCCCATGCAGCTATCATCTATTCCACTAATAGAGATCAAATTTCAACTAAACCTATCATTGACAGCATCATTTGCGAATGAAATATGATGACAATAGCTCAATTTTTATAAGATTATTATTCGTATGTTTGAAGGTGGCGAATGGTTGGCTCTCAGACTCAAGCCATGTTCATGTTTGGCACACATCATTGGCATAATTAAGCCTCTCAATAAGCTGTTTTTTGGGGCCTCTGCTGCTGCAGTACATAGCAGTTATACAGTACTGTTTTAGATACATGAACAAACTACTTTTTCAGCGAGTGATTGACGTGCTGAAGATCGATGCCGAGGGGGGCGAATGGCCGGCTCTCAAACAGTGGCTCACGTACGGTTACGGACTGGGGGCTGTCAAGCAACTCGTGGTGCAATTACACTCACCAAAATTCATGGTACGGACACTATATATATGAATAATGCTTATGATAAATATTTATTTGCAATTGTACAATTCGGGGTCAGGATTACTCTCATTTGCTCGTATTGGCTAGTGAAAACTTGTGGCGGACGAGTAAGAATTTTTAGCAACTCGTCCCTCAATCCTCAACCTTCTGATCACCGAGTCCAACTCCCTATCCACCCGGCCACAGGACACATGTTTTGACTATAGTCTAGAAATCATTATTTTGTCTTGCCTTTTGTCGTCAAGACTAAATGATAAACTAACTGTGAAAGATGAAGCTAAAATACATGTACATAGTACGAATGAGCAGACATTAAAACAAGACCGCACACAATTTCCGTCCATAATGCAAACTTTCTCTGAAATTCCATATTGATGACGAGATCTCACCAAAACATGAAGGCAACGCGTTCTTCTGACACAAGTCTCCTTGTAACTTATCTATTCTGCTTTCAGGGCTTTGGAAACGCAACCAAGACGAACAAGACGAACCTGACACTCTCGAACTACGCTGCGATGACCACCAGCCTCAACGGCCTGCGAGACCAGCTTGACCTCCACCTGCACAGCCACCGTCTACTCGGAGGGGAGTGCTGCAAACACTATGCGCCCATGCTACCAGCCGGCTCCGGTAACCTGAAAGAGGACTTGTGCTGCCTCCAAGTGTCGTATGTGAATATTCGTTGGCCATGGGGAGATAAAAAGAGCAAGGACGATTAAGATTTCTGGTTAGTAGCCTAGAGGCTAAAACAGTAGTTTGTTTGGGGTTGTGTTTTTTGTGGGGGTGGGGGGGTATTTTAGAAGTTAGTGATCTGAAGATGATGATATGGCCAATATGGGTGTTAGAAGGTTTGTTGTACTAATTAATGAGATATATAAATGATAGTTGTTCAATGAGAATGCCTCCTTACTTTGTATGAAGTCACTATGCTAATATGGCCAAAACCAGTCTGTTGTTGGAGTAGTATTTTACCACAGAGGGATTTTTGTAGCAAAGTAAATAAAGCCTGTTAATGATTTTTACAACTATGGATACCTTGGGTTAAATATGAGACTCAACCACAATCAATTGGATTGTACTGTTTTCTGTTATCTTATGTTTAGATAATAATTACACTAATAAGGCTTTATACATCTGTATTATGAATAATTTTTATTATAAAAATATAATCATTTGTTGCTTAAAAGTTGCAAAAAAGGTCTTGAAAATGAATTTTTGAAGCTTGTTCACTTGGTTTGTAATTTTGCTTTAAAGTTTAACTTTTAAGGCTACAGTCGACTTTATATGACATGACAGTCGAATGCGTTGTTTAGAAAAATTGTAAGTTTCTAGTTACTCCAAACCACCGTGATTTTCCCCGACGCTTCATCACGTCATATACCATTGCATGTAATCGTAGCAGTGTGGACAGGGCTTTAGAACAAAAGACCTTGCATGAGATAATGATCCTGGTGTTGCTTTGATTTATGTGATTGTATTTTCTGTAAACAAAGAATTAATTCATTGTTTCAGTAAAAAGTATGTACTATTGTAAATAACTCAGAATTAATCATCTAATTTCTGGGGAAAAAATAACTGTAATGTTTTTGCTTTGTTTTATGTGATCATCTTTTCTGTAAAAAAGATATAATTCCATTAGTGTGTTTTACAGAAACAGATAAGCTACACATATTGTAAATCACTGTATTTAGTAATCTAATTGTTTATGCCTGTTCTTGTGTCAAAGTATGTTTTCCCCTCATCGAAAGTTTTATTAACCCTTTACTGACACGTTAGATTTTGATGCCTGCTATTTCAGACTGGAACAGCCTGAAATAAGCTCAAATTTACCAAAATAGCATGCCAGACAGCAGTGATGACAGTGAATCAGATATCAATTGTTGATGTGACCATATTTGGGGATTTATTCCATTTACTGCTCTGGCCTTTGAAGGGTTAATAAGTACTGGTAGATTTAATAGTTTTGTTTTTAATAGTTTTTAAGAAGTTATATAATGTAATATTGTAATAGATTAATGTTTTCACCCTGTGAATGCAGGTATCAATTTTAGTGTTGTGAACTGTTTGTAAATAGTACGTTCATTTTGTGGAAACAATTGCTTTCATGTTGTGAAAACAAAAGAGAAAGTGTATTTTTGTATTCTTAATAAACTAATAAAATATTTTAGTCCAATTTTATTCTAAAAATTCTTACTACGTGTAAATAAACTACAGTTAGATACATTTTTCTCTGACAAGTTGTATTTTTATGTAAATGAGCCAAATAACCATTCTCTTTTCGTTAATCTACGAAGCAGGCCTACCAAAATGTCAATCTCTGTATGATATCTATCTACTGTTCATACAGATATTAAATCACCAATTTCATCTACAATGGAAACTTCATTAATTGATCAACTTGTAGTGATGATGTGTTAAATGATGTCAATGAGGTAGAACCCCCAATCATAATTCATACGACCACCTGTCAGGCCATCACTCAATCCCAACCCTTCATAAATCAGCCACCTCCATCAGACCCCCAGGTGCTCTTTATACTCTACATACATGTAGTATAGTGTATTATGGTTACAAATTTTATCAATTTTTCATATCCCATTCAGAACAGGCTTGGTAATGACTGTAGAGCAGATATAGGCGTTCGTCAGATCAAATATAACAACTAGTACATCATTTGACGTGATCTAAAGAGCTTTGAAAACATATTTAATCACTTCAATGTTTAAATTTACTCACATGTATATTCTATATATGTATGGGTATTACATTCACTGATGCTGTAATTACAGTTGTCTTTGGATCAGGCATCATCTGGGAAGTTCAAGCTTTGATTTCTCTAGTCTGCTATAAAAACTATACTAACCGATCACATGTCTACATAGGGCTTACACGTGTACTTGACTTCTTTTTTAAATCAAAAAAAACATATGTTGCTCTAAATCTTGATGGAACATCCTGTAATTCATTTACCATGCAGACAAAATAAGTGGGTTAGATTAGCCCATAGAACGTCAAATCAAATCATAGAGATCATTTCGAACATTGTGGGAATTTCCTAATCCCATTTCTAGGAACATGTACACCTCATTTGCATGTTAACTACTTCCGGCAAATTCATTTCCGAATTTGCACTATTTGGGGTGACAAACCTTGAAAAGGGTCGTCTGGTTTTAACCAAAGTCTGGGTTAATTGGCTCGACTTTAGTCACGGACACCAGAACAAGACGGTTTTTGCACTGGCAGATCCATGATTTTATGAATAGGGGTGCTAACCGCATAATTAAAATGATGCATTCAAGAAGTTTTTAATGCATAAAGCTGCAAAAGTATGACGAAAATCTTCCAAGAGCGTTATTATTTGTTCTAGAAAAAAATAGGGGCGCTTGGAACCTACTAGTACTCCCCAACCTGATGCTAGGGAAGAAGATCCAGAAATTCCCAGAACTGGGTATGGGCAGGATGCCCACAACCACCACCACCAACACCCAAATGGTCAGGGTCTTGCTCAATATACTTGCACTTTTTCATGGTACCATTCCAAAGCTGGCCTCAAGTGGACATAATAGACAGGTTGTCTCATTATGGAGTTGATGGAAGTTTGGGAGCACAAATAATAGCAGTGATAGACAATGGAAAACTGCACATACATTACATAGGTCCTTATGCTTTACACCGGTTTTGTTTACAGTGTTTGGTGTTTAGATATATAATAGCATGAATATAATTCATACACATAAACGGAAAACCACTTCATTTCTCACACGGAAGCAACTTGCTGATTTATGCGGCAACTGTTTGAGATGGAGACATCCATCGAATACGTGATCCATCTCAAAGTCAGATACATTCTGTAGACATGCAACAGGTGACCTCATCGCATATATGGCAGACTTTGGTGGAGAACACTTCAGTTTTTAGACAGTGTGCTTGTCACTGTTTGCTTTGTTTCCCTAGAACACAACGCATTTCAAAAGCATTTTCAACTATGGACACGAGCCATTCAAAACATCTCTTTGGCGCATACTCTTTCAGAATTGACATAGAACTTCTTCAAATTTCAAGCTACGGACAGATGAATATATCGTGGTAAAACATTACATAGGCAGATCCAGGGAGCGCGGGGCTGGGGGGGCACCCCAAATCCCTTTTCAATCAAAATACTTAATTTTCATGGGGTTTTTTTTACATGTCCACCATCGATCGCGCGTACAAACCCATGAAATCCCTTACGAGCGCAACCCCCCCCCCTTTTCCCATCCTCTAGATCTGCCCGTGCATTAAACAACTTCATCGTGTCTGAAAAGGGAACCAACATCATGATATCTCTCCATAAAAGGCGCAATGCAATCAAAGAATGCGATGAAATTGTACACATGAAAGAGTTGACATCCTAGAGGCACCACGGATATCTACATGGGTTAAAGTAAGCAGGGGAAATTGCCGTTTCTTATCATGCGTGAGCTGACACTTGATTTTTAAACCTCTCAAAGAACTTGAGCTCTTTTCAAATATGCGTACTTAAACGTAGAAAGGAGGCACATGACTATCATAATGTTTTACCAAATGTCTTTAATAACATCGACACGGAAGTAGTCATTTATTTTCGGACCCCATAGAAGGCTATCACGCCATAGTAATATGACGTATGAAGTGGGGATCTCGTCAAATCTCGTAGAATGACGAGACCTTGCGTGATATATTGGACGAATTGTCCGTTTATTAGAATGGTCAACAAGTTCCCTTAACAAAACACATGCTTCATCTTCAGTGACAAGGTTGAATTCTCAGAATCCAATATATCTGCAAGGTTGTTTTTCATGCGTTTCTTACATGTATGTTTCTGGTCTGACACTATTTGTGATGTTTGAGCACTTGACAATGTCATGGGGTAAATTACGAAAACTAACAAGGTACTTTGAGCAATTAAAATTCGGAACTAACTAGTGAAACCCGAGGATATATCAAGTGGCAGTTGCAGTGGCATAACGTGGCATGTTGACATGGTATTTTGCACTTTCTTCTACTATAAACGTTGCAAGCCACGGTTGCTATTTAATATAATGGTATATGGAACCCCTCACCATGCTGTTGACGTGGACATTTACACTTTCCTCTGGGGATCAGAAATTCAGATAGTGAAAACAATATATATAAAACAGTAGTAATACAGATGATATCACTTAATTGCATATCTGATAATTGCATAACAATGCTTAATTACATAAAGATTGTAAAACCACTTGTTAATTAATATACTTTAAAACATACTGATAATTGCATATATTGCTTAATCGCATAAAATGTGTGTGGACGGAGGTTATGCAATTGAGCAATCCCGTCTGTACATCACATGTGTCACGGCCAATATTAAGTACTATTACCTCTGAAATAGTCTACGATTTATGAAGCAGACTCTAAATTTGTGTGAAACGTTTATACATTGTCTGGCTGGATGACTAAAATGTTTCATTTGATTTCTATTCATATGCAGAAGACCGTGTACAAATTTGCCATTTTTCGTTATGACAAATGTCAACTTCATCTGTATAACTATTATCTTAGCCAACAGCTCTAAGCCTAAGAATGTGATCTATTGAAAGACAGCTAATTTTGAATCACCTTTTATTCATAGTATACATGGGCCATGTATTTTGCAAATTCCGATTGAGTATATATCCTGCCCTCGTGAATGACTGTCCCATCCTTCATTGATATTAATGCTTTGCAGAATTCTGTTTTCATGGGGCCAGTCTCATAAATATACCAAGCTACGTCCTACAAGATGATTTATTCAATTATGCGTCTATTTTCGCTCCGGTCCACGGGGGTAGCAAAAGTGCACGTCCTTACTGATTTTAGTCAAGTCCTTTTTCTAGAAATTAAGATTTTTTTTTTATTGTATCTATGCTTCCTAGGTTGAGATTCGAATCCACGATGATAATTAACTAAGCTCTATGTAGAGAGATAGAGGTCCCGTCGGGGCCACTTTATATTTTAGAGATTGTCTACTAAGTCATTAAAGTGATAGGAACATGTTTGTTATAGACACAAAGGATATAAGAACTTGTTAAAACTGAATGAATTTATTGACTTTAACAACCACCTAATACGTTGAGAATGCTCCTGAATGCAACCTAACAACTCCATATTTTGTGCGTACCTTAGAAAGAAGCCTGCTACCCCTGCCATCAACGCTGTCTTCATAAGGGGTAAGTTGACAAAATATGATGTATGGTAATTTTTACTGGGCAGTAAATGGGAAAATGTGAGATGATCCTTGAGACGCCAACCTCTTGCCACGTGAAGAGATTAACCTACGACTCAATGCGGGATTATAACCATGAGTTGTTAATACTGATAGTAGATCAATATTAATCCCACCAAGGTGCCTTAATCCGAGGGAGGGGGCACTCAGGTTATGAGCGTTGGTACTCCCCAGTACTATGAGATAGATTTTTTTTATTTTTTGCAATACTGAAGACGCCTCTTTCTCCCCACCTCAATTCATCCAAGACGCCACTTTTCTAAATCTTCAGCAATAGGAAATTCTAGAAAGTTTAATATTGGTTTACAATATTGTTTACATGTATAAGTCAGTGTCCAAAAGAAAACAAGACAAACTTTATGAAGACATAATTATATCGGTGTAATTGATACATATATTGAATCTATTTCAATTTCCAGATCCTATCTACGACCCTCTTTTGTCATACACTCGGGTGAATATCTGGTAGGTATGCTACTCATGATGTTCAGAACAGTGGGTCCTAAAACAGAATAAAAAGAGTCTTAAATTTCTATAGCATGAAAAATGGGGGTCGTCTTAATACTTCTGTAACATGTGCATACTTAACAAGTCAAGTTTTAAATGGTACACATCAACTGATACACTTCATACATTGCATAAAAAGAAGTAAAGTTGAGCTTAAGAAGAAGACGAATATTCAACGTTCTAAAATTTCCCATAGCTGTAGAAATAGAAAGGATGAGGGGGGTTCTTGTGTGAATTTGGGGTGGGGAGGGGTGGTACTGCGCAAATTAAGAAAGGGGGTCTATCAACGCTCATCGCTTGAGATGCCCCCCTTCACCCCTTCGGGAGCCATTAAACGGCCTTGACATTCATTGTTTGTCAAAGGTACAAGGGAACATGATTTAGAGGAAATCGATGCTAGGAACTATTCATAAATTACCCGCATGTCGGATTGGGAGAGAGTAAATTTGGGGGTGCTGTCAAGACATAGAGCGGGGGTGGGATGGAGGGATGGCGGGGGTACTATTAGAACAGTGTGGGTAGATATTGGTATTCGTTACTGCTGCAAAGGGGGGTGGGATAGGGGATGAAGTGGGAAGTGACGAAAGATGGCAAATTCAGTAACAATAATGATAGTTGGCAGACAAAGCAATTTTTGTAGGCTGGAAATGGGCTTTGTTCATGGTTTTCCTAGGGCTATTGCTAGTACTTTATGTCCAAATTATGCTGTTCTTTCGTAGCTTTGCCAATGCACGCCATCACTGCTGGCCGATTACAAAAGTGTCCCAATGGCAGGAGGAAATAGAATAGCGCTGGGAAGGCTTTTCTGATAATAAAACTAAGATGCAGGAGGCTGTAACGTTTTGTGTACCAGAGGCCTACATTATGTGCAGACAATAAACTACATACTATGTAATTCTCACACAATATGCTCATGTACATCATGCATTAGCTCAAGGCCAACACCATGTATGTTTTCTTTTATTTATTTTTTTTGTATGAGAGGCCTACATTTTACAAAGCCGCTAAATCACCCTCCAAAAAGTCCATGTGTAAGAAACTCAAGCGTACACTATTGTGTCATAGATTGCTAACCTTCCTCCAAGATTCATCATAAGAAGGCCCTTTTAACCTATCAGGGGAGCAATGGAGGGTATATTCTGATGAGCTCCCTAACAAAGGAATACAAACTGCTGTCTTTATAGCAGACGATTATGGTACATAGTGTGGGGATTTCCCCCAGATGTGGCTCTCCTTTCAAACTTACAATGACAGGAATTTGGAGGATTAGGCAGTAGATTGTCAGACTTGTTGGTAAGTAAAATTCATGTATGGGTGGGTGGGCTAGTGAGTTAATGAGTGAGTGTTTCATAATTATCATGGTCTTCTCATTTGCATCATAATTATCATTAGATGAATTTATTGCATATGCTAGTTTTGTTTTTTACTCTATACACGTTTTCATATGACGTTTTTGCATTCGCTGATGTAACTTTAAGCCACATTAACAAGCGATGGTACAGAGTTGAACCTTGTGTAGCATAAAATAACATCGCGCTGTTGATTTTTACTGATATGAACTAGTGGAAGTTTCGTGGTGCAGAAATGACGCCAAATGCAATTTGTAAGTAAGTCATAGAGATGAGTTCTCGATGTTCCAAATCTGACATGACAGGTCATCTGTCTCTACGTCGGTTCAAGCGATTGATTGGTAAAAAGTATGTTTCTAGTCATTAACTTTTACACATCGTTGCATAGCTGTAGTGGCAGATTCTTAAGAGGTGGCCATTTTTATGGCCTGGAGGAGTTTGAAAAACAACAACATTATGTTATGATTTTCAGGCCTTCCGACTAAATTTGTTTGAAAATTTCAGCCCCCACCCTCATCCCTACAATTACTCCCAGTTTTGTGAGTTTTTTTTACACCACTAAAAGTACACCGCAGATTTTCAAGCCTCCAAAATAAAACAGCCCCACCCCCTAGTATTTCCATACCGCCAGACTTTGGCATGGTAAATGGTGGCTCCCTTAGGGACCGCCTTCGTCTTGTAGCTTGTAACTGAAAGGAGTGCTACGCACCATCCAATCACTACATTTCATCCAGGCCTATATTATATACACCCCTGCATAGGTTACAATCAACAAGACCAGTTTTGCGCTTGTGACAACCTACAAAAGTACATTTTGAACGTCTTCAAGCAGTGCACCACAACAGCTTATATCTATAGAAGAAAAACCACAGTCTAAGATCGTACGTGCACGTTTAAACGCGTTTACAAGAGAGACATTCTGAAAAGACAGTAACCTTCAGACCCCGTCTAGGGGCGCCTGAATCCACCTGCCCGACTCACGTGGTCATCTAATCCCCACGTGATTCAGCACGTGATGACTACACGAGGCGCAGACCGACAGGCGCCACGCGACGAACACGTACACACGCGTACATTGCCGCACAACGCTTTCACAGACTCGTTTTCTTATATATGAACCCTATTTTTTAGACGAACAAACCAAATCACGTCGACTTTTGCAATGCAATATGAGTATTTTTAGACAAACATCGATAGAGACTAAACTATTTCCTTGTTTACATCATCAACGAGTCTGGTTGGTCGAGACTAATCATCTAGCGGTGGAATATGGTACTGCGATAGTACTCTATTTTTTATTAATGATTTAGCGAACGAGTCGATCCACCACCACCACAGAAATCCGGCAACTGGGACTACATCAACAGGCAGGCTACTTCATTGACGGAAAATTCAAAGGTTTTATATCCCTGTTTGCATCTTGCCATATTTTTTTGTAATCTAATTTACGGTAGGCCTCCCCATCCCTCTGGGAATATGGGTTTTCAGACCCTACAAATTCCCGGTGATGGTGGCAGCAGGCGAGTGTAGGCGGACGCTGACATCAGAGGTCACGTGATCATGTTAGGGGGATACGGTTACAGTGGAACCAGATTGACTGGGATATATGAGGTCACCCGGGTGGGACCCAGCCTCACGACCACGTGGTTGAACTCAATGAGTCATTCGCAGATCCAGTTTTTAGAAAAGGGGGGGACACTTCACGGATTTCATGGGTTTCGTATGCGCGATCGATGGTGGACATGTAAAAAAAATATGAAAATTAAGTAATTTGGTGGGAAAAGATGGACTGCGCCCCCTGCGCCCCAACCTCCCCCTGGATCTGCCTATGTGTTGTGAGATCAGAATGACAGAAAAATGGAAAACTGGTTGTCAGAATGGTGCTAGGAACAATGTGTCGCTGCTACAGAAGTGGTCTCTTTAGAGAGTTACATGTAGACTTAATTGGAGTTTCTACTGTATACGACTGATTATAAGGTGGGTTGGTCATTATTTTCATTTCTATTTCAGACAACTATGCAGTGCAAAGTGAAAGGGTTAAGGCAATTTACTATTTGAAAAGAAGAAAAATCCAAATGGATGATACAGTAAAACCTCCAATTTAATACGAACACGTCTCTATTGAGACCACCTCTATAATAAGACCATTTTTTTACGGTCGCAAACTTTCGTAGAGTTACCAGAATGAACGTCTGTATCGAGACCACCTCTCTATTAAAACCACCTAACACTGATCCCAAAGGTTGTCCCAATAGAGATGTTCTACCATATATCCATGGCCTGTTTGTGTATATCTATGACAACAGCTTATCTTATCCACTGTAAATATATAAACAGGCAGTTCACACTATTGACGCAACAGTAGTATGATCGTCATTTCTGTACATTCGTGACTGTCAGAAATGGGCTTTATATCTATCCAGCTTACTTGTTTTCTTCTAGTCATTCTTTTATTTTCGTGATTTCCTCCCATACCATAGAACTTGTCTATAAAGACCTCCCCCGAGCTGACATAATATGGTCTCAACAGCTGAGACTTGGTTCTTCTATGGAGGTTGATCCTAAAAATGTGTATGGACCACGAACAATAATCTTCAGGTACAATGTAGTTGGTTTTTATATGGCCAACTCTGGTGGTTTCATTGTATTTCCCTTTAGTTCACATAGGTAATGGAATGTTTGCATCTAGGCATTACGTATATATGCATCTAATTGAGCATATAAGATGTCAATTTCATTCCATACAAGGCTGATCTTAGGAAATTGAGCGCAAAATAAAACTCCTGTCTCACATTCACGAATGTTAATACCGAAAATGTTTCAGTATGGTAGGAGATTGGGAAATACATTGTCTCCTGCATACTTATCGGGAATATCTGACACAAGCATAGTATACATAAAATGAGAATCATCATAAAACAGAAGATACATGACTTGATTAGTTAAGAGCATGAATGTTTGTGCTCAATTTAATGGCCACCGTTTTGCATGTGTCTGGTCTGTTGCCTACCCACATTTCCTAGACTAAAGCCTAACATAAGAACTTTATCTAAAATCGATGTTGGCAAACTTGAGCTTAGTGTACGCTTTATTCCCCAATACACAATTGGTACTACAACCACAATTTAGGGTGGTCATTGTTGTCAGCAAGTAAACGGACTTTAAAGTCCAAATGGTACAAGAATATAGTAGAAACATTTTACAAAAACAATTTTCTTTCTTGAATGAATAAATTTCAAATGAATATATCATATATCATAGAAGCATTTTACAAAAAAAAAAAAAAAAAATTTATTTTCTTTCTTGATTCATGAATAAATATTCAAATGAACGTTTCATATCTTATATCCATTAGATGTCTTCATTTTCAAGATTTACATCCTCACCTATTCCTTTGTTCTTATTCAATTCACAAGTTATATATCAACATAACCCTCATTCAAACATGGCGAGTTTGAATTTTACTGGATGATTTTTCAAAATTTAGGTTTAGCTGTCAAACATACATTTTCAGTGGTTCTATCGGGACTTTAAAAAGTAGCTTTAGAAACGTTATGATGGGATGCTCATTGTCTTCATTGTTTGCTCTTTTTAACACTGAATATGTGCACTGAGTAAA
>CM032659.1:19764083-19786342 GCA_019095985.1 Streblospio benedicti
TTATATATCAACATAACCCTCATTCAAACATGGCGAATTTTACTGGGAGATTTTTTTCAAAATTACTCAGGTTTAGCTGGTTCAGCTGTAAACATACATTTTCAGTGGTTCTATCGGGACTTTAAAAAGTAGCTTTAAAACGTTATGATGGGATGCTCTTCATTGTTTGCTCTTTTTAACACTGAATATGTGCACTGAGTAAAAGAGAACCCCATAGACCAAGGACGTGCCTTCCACCAAAAGAACAGGCATTACCATCAACCGAGCTGGACGTTTCTTAAGTGATTCAAATGTTTGTGTATTTTTGTAATGTGTTCTCTTTCTGGGCTATTAAGTTCCAAATGTAACAATTTCCCAACATGTTTTAAGTTTTATTAAAGCTTTTCAGCTCTAATCATTATGACTAGGGCCTCTGTAGAGATGAAATGAAATGCTTTAATAAAACTTAAAAGATTTCGGAAATTTGTTACAATAGGAACTTATAGCATAAAGAGAAACATAACATAACATAACATAACATAACATAACATAACATAACATAACATAACATAATTTATTTCAGAATATTAAAATTCCATACATTAAAAGATGTGAAATATAAAAATAAAATATATAAATATAAAAAATGGATAGATGCATGTAAAATCTGTTACTAAGTAAAGATGTGAGTCTGCCATGCGACCGAATGACTAGAGTCAAATATAAAATGAACCCTGGATAGAATGTTCTGTACCAAGAGATTATCACATTTAAAAATACGATCACGAAAATTAACAAGTGATTTTCTGTACAAAGTTTTAAAAGGAGTACAAAAAAGTACAAAAATGAGACCATAATGTAGATCTATAGACTTTACGAAATTACTGACAACTGTCTGTGTCTCTTGTTATCATCAAACACATTGTAGCATGTTCTTTTGTAGAGCTACATGTTGTTGTATTTCACATTTTATATCCAATTGGTTGGGTTAAGAGTAATTGCAATCGTCGATAACTGACCATTCTCTCACCTCCTGATAGTGGACAAAAAAGACCCACTCTGGCGCTGGTGACCGCAATGACCTAGCTTGTCGTCACAATATCCATGTGACTGTGTAATGGTAATGGCCGGTATCGGACGGTGAGTTCGTGCTCTAGAAATCATTTCTAACTGGCACATTCATTGTCTCATCACAGATGTTTGGGTGTTTTTAGGCATTAAATACTGCCGGCAGATCCAGGTTTTTGGAAAAGGGGGAGAGCGCATTTAAGGGATCTCATGGGTTTTGTATACACGTTCATATACATGTCAAATACACTTTGAAAACAGTGGTGCATGACCCCTGCCCCCCCCCACCCACACACACACACTTCTTTTATCGGCCTATGCGGACTCATCTGCTCATCTGTTGCCAAATGCATTTCACACCTTATTCCACAAAGATGCCCAGGAATTAACAACCACTACTGTCAGACTGTGGGTCCTGCCTCAAACCTCCGTATATAGACCACCCACTGTAAACCTCCATTATACGACCACCCTTTCTTCTCCAGCCCACCACTGGTCCTAATGGAGAGAGTCTACTGCATGGGTATTGGTTTTGATGCCCACTGCCAAACCACCAGTGGATCATTGCACCAAAGCATGTCTACTTGGGCTACCTGGATAGTCATCCCCTATCACCGATCATAGTCACTCCATCTGTATATTTTAAAGTGTAATAACCACATTAGTTTTTTTTGCCTAATAGAGTGAAAGCACGAAAATTACATTGGTTTGCGCATCTCTGGATATTTCATACTAGTTTCTCCTTTTCTTTTCAACAAAGGCTTAATCCTGAGTTGGGAAGCTTGTGAATGAAATCATCAGGCTATGCACACAACAGTCAAGCTTCTTAACTCAATCATGAAGTTCTTTGTAAAGCTAGCGTCAAACAGTTCCGAATCGAGAAGCCATTGTACTGTAACCATCATAGGCAGATTCAGGCCCCCTTGTGCTTCAATTGTCGTTAATGTAATATTTGACCACGGCATAACATTCTCTTAAATTGAGGACACACTTAAGGCTAATGCAAAGTTCGATTGCACTAAAGAGGTTCGTGGTTACCGCTTTTTTAACACTGGTGGCGCCACTGGTGCGTTCAGGTTAGGAACTGTGAGACATTGTATTATCACTAAAAGGTAAAACAGAAAATTCAATTATAATATCCCAAGTCAAAAAAGACTTGGTTACCCCTTTGAGACCCTGGTAACTACTCTGACTGGCACATTTGCCTTATGGTGGAAAATTTACTTTGGCATGTGCAAATGAACTCCAGCACCTTAACAGCAGGCTTTGTTTATGAACTGTGGCAGTTTCTGGACAATTTACTCTGACTTAGTAGCAAATTGCAAACTCCCATTTGTTCTTCCTCTGTGGTGACGGGTGAGAATGCTTCACGGGAAGTGAAAAGCTCGACGACCTAGTTTTTTTTCGCTTCGTCAACAGGCGTTATCTTGTAGAGATCATTGTACGAACAACAAGCCATCCTGTGCTAGTTGACGTGTTTGTTTCTCTCTCCGAATGAACCTCACGCTATATGCTTTGCCTCATAAGACTCTACCACGATTTAAATTGTAAAAAGCTCATATTTGTGAAAGTTAGCCTGGCATAGGCAGATCCAGGGAGGCGCAGGGGGCGCGCGCCATCGACAGCGCATACGAAACCCATGAAATCCCTTAAGTGCGCCCCCCCCCCTTTTTTTTTACAAAAAAACCTGGATCTGCCTTTGCCTGAGGCCATAAAGAATAGGAAACGTATATTGGGCTCTACAGAAACTTTATTCTCTCCACCAGGCGCTGCCCATGATATGTGTCTCAGTTTGCAGTGGAAACGTTAACACAATTTATCCCCTTTGACAGTAGCCAACTGCATTACTTGGAGTTGTCATGGAAAGGGCTTGTACAGTGGCCACTCTCTATTGAGACCACTTGGTCAAGCAGAGGTGGTCTCTTTACAACAGTTCACAATGATATCTCTATGAAGGATTAGGACGGTAAGGAATGGCTCATTGACAAGTCAACTGTATTTTCATTAAGGATATTTGCATCCATCTGTCTAAGTACTCGTGTTTTATAACTCATGTAGGGGCCTTTACGACATCCTGCCTTTATCCCCTACATGGGGACGGCCATGTTTGCGGATATGGGTCATTATGAAAATTACTTCTTTGGTCTTCTTTCCTTTACCTATCATACTTTATTTTTGTAAGGATAATTTCCTGGTGCAAAGTCCCCATTTATCCGACCAGACAACTTGCAAATATTCGACTTGTTAATGCTGGGGTAGAGCAATGTGTACATTATGCATACAAAGTGTCCAAATAACACAGGTGGCTTTCAGAGAGAAATTTACTCTGTGTACAACATATCACCAATCTGTGATATCACCGTCCGAAACCGACCTCTACGTACAGCCAAAATAGGGGCTTTTACGTGCAACATATACGGCTATTTTGCTCGTTGGTTAAATCATTTTTAACCTTGTTAGTATCACACACGGTGTACTATATGCTACTGCAATGCTGTGGTGATGAATTTCCCATGTAACATCAAAGGGGTTGTTTTAATATGTATTCTGTTTATACCTGATGGGGTACGTAATGGCCCGCTCTGGTTGCACGTAATGGCCTGTCCTTTGTCATATTATCCCTGTGGCCGTGCAGCGTGGCTGGTGCAAGTTGCTCAATGTTTAGAACATAAAGCCACTGTTGTTGTAGAGGTCGGTTTTGGACAGTGATATATGGAAACAGGAGCGAAGTGAAGAGTGTCCGCATGTGACAGGTGTCCTCGCCAAGGAGGTTTCCACGTGGTCATGTTCCACTGTGTTCTGTACGATGCATATGTGCAAAGTCAGAACTATGCCCATAAGCAGACGCTGAAAATAAGGGAAATCTACTCCAGACTTTCAAACGCAAATACCAACTCCATCCCTCCCCTCCAAAACAAAACAAAATTGTAAGGGGGAAATTGCACATATATGTATACTTGAAAATCCAGACAGTTTATGATAAATTGGTGTTGAAATGACTCAGAATGCCCCTGAGAGCAAGTAGAATGTAAAACATTGCCCCAATGGGCATGCTTAACCCCACCAACAACCTGGATCCGCATTTGCCATTCCTCTAAAGTTTGAATACGACAATGATGATGATGATAATCACTTTATCTAAAGCCCAAGTGCTTTCTGGATAGCGTGCTTGTGTCAGGTGTTCCTATTCTTCCTAATGATTGAAGCCGAATCCGCCGTGGGTGTGTGGTTGTTTTGTTTTGGCGTATCGTCTGCTCATTTCCAGACGACCCATGTTTATATCCTCCCCACCCAAACAAACAAATGTGAGGTTTTCGCATCAGTTTGTTGTGTACTAAAACAATAGACGGTGTTTAACACAATCAGCTATTGATTTGGGGAATCCCCAGTTATGATATATTTAAGGGATCGAACACAAGAGTTCATTTTCAGCCACAAGTATGCAAATGAGCTGCTCTGATTGGCCACAGGCACCAGTAACTTTATGGATGTTAATGTGGCATTGATAAACATAAAACTGGAGTGTTCATCCCCTATCGTGCAGCACCAAGTCGGTGATGAACATTCGTGACTGTGAGACAGGGACTTCATTGACCAGAGGTCCAGGTAACGAGCAGACAGCTGCTGCGACGGTGTTTTGATAAGGGTTTGGTGGTTGTTTGTAGATTGCACTAAGGTCAGCAGACGTGTCGATTTATGCCAGATGGACCACCTCAATACAGTAGGGACGCCAGGGACTCAGTAGGGACTCCAATGGAAACCTCAATACAGTAGGGACTCCAATACAGTTCAATACAGGACTCTGATCAATGAAACTCAGGACCTCTTAAAATAATAATAATTTCTGTTCACAAAGAGACTGTCGCAAACCTGTATAAAGAGACCACATCTGGAATTAGACCACTCTTACGATACCATGTTTGTGTTGTCCAATCTTTCACAAAGAGACCGTCTTGAAGAGTTATAGTCTACACAGATGTGAGCATGCATCCATGGCTGAATGGACGGGGAGTTTGAGGTTCGAATCCCAGTGTGTGACTGGTTGTAGCTGTTGACAGAAATTTATTGGTTCTCGCTTTTGTGGTACCTAAATTTTTAAAACATTTATCAAAATTTGTTAAAATCGTTACATATTCGACGAACACAATTTGGCAATGACCCTAATGGTTTGTTTATGAGAGTCGTATTAAGTTATCATGGAAACCACTTGTATAGTAGGACTATTATTAATTGTATTGTAAAACAATGTTTCTTTTGTTTAAGCCTGCATTCGATATAGACTAAACAAACATTGTAAGTTCTGGCACATATCAAAAGGTAAAACCACTGCATGTCAAATGTAGAGCATACATTATAAAACCCTAGTTTGACATAATTATACGGTGATAAATTACAGAGTGAAAACTATTTTTCTACCTTTTAAAAAATATCTGTAAAGCTATATAGTGTGCCAGTTAGCAATTGTTAAAACACCATGACTGACTCGGCTTCAATATGCGTGACTGTATGACCCTGGCTTAAATAAATGACCTACATTTGTAATCTGTGTTATGAAATACATAATGTAATATGTAGACTTGCTTGCAATCTGAACAATATTGTAATTGAAATATATTTTGGGCTCACGTAACAAAAATGACACTTAATTACAGTAAAACCTTGCAAGGAGGACCACCACACTGAAAGCCCTTTTTTCATCATTTCAAATTGTCAGTACTTTCAAAATTTCAATGTGGTTTTATATGTTCTTTTGCACAAGTATTGTCAGTACTTTTATAAGATACCTCACAACATTTCCCTAGTTGTATTGCAGATCGATTTCAATCAAACTGTAGTTTTGTAAGCATGATACTGACTGAAAAGCCTGTTGTTATAATTTGATAGCTCTCAAGAAAGGGATGGCGAAATGATTTGACAAGAAAGCAAGCATTAGTGTCTACAGCCTGCTCCAAGAAAGTATCATGTTTTCTAAAACCTTGTGAAGTGGAAAGAGGACAAAAAAGAATCTAAATATTATCAACCCTAATTCTTTTGTTTTTCTCCACGTCCAACATTTCTGGACTTGTGTCCCACATTCCACAGTTTGTATCTTTACAGTGCAACCTCCAATTAACATCTCAATCATATCCGACTATTTTTGTGATATCAAAATACTTTCATATAGAGATCTTCATGAACCTCAAAGGCTTGATGAAAAAAGAAAATCAAATCTCTAATTACAGAGTCGCTTAATGAAGGTTTAGTTTATAACACCCAGAAATAGTTTTTACTTTAGATGTGATCTCAGTTTAAAGATTCTACTGCCGTTCACTCCCACAGCTCTGGCAATGCTAGTCCCAGGTGGTCAAGAGTTAAGTGTTACCCCCGTTAGAATGAGTGTCGTTGGACAGAGTCCGTGGTCCCTATACCGTCCAACACCGTCCAAGGGTTAAAATTTAAAAATCGAAAAAAGTCCATTGCTGGCGGACGCCACAGGCGAAAAACAAATTGTAACCCTATATTGAAATATGCCGCAAAACCGACAGACGTCGACTGCGGCGTGACCACGGAAGAAGACGAAGTGGCCACTATTCTTGGCGCGGATAGGTCTTGCGGCGTACACTTTTACGCCCAGAGTCGGTGCTTAATTGTTACGCGGCGTGAAAAAAATAACTTTTCCAGTTGTGTAGGACCCCGCGCAATTTTTGCTCGAATGCGGAGGTTTTCCTATTTCGCATCGAAGAGTCTGGACGCCGCGTGGAGCGCCGCGTCATGTGTCCTATTCGACAATGAAAGTGTTAATTTTTCCCAATTTTTCATCTTTTTTACGGACTCTGCCATTTTTTCGCATAAAATTTATGGCCATAGGTCAAGTGTTAAGTGTTACAGCTCTCTAGACCTACAGCTCCCCAGGGAGTTCAGAAAGTATATGCGTGCGCAAATATGGATCTGGTGTAAATGATCTCAAACTTGGCTGAACAGCCCATATGACCGATGAACCTTTTTTTTAAATCAAGCATTTACAAATATAAAATTTATATACGATTAAGACTACATCTCAATTGAGACCACCTTTATAATAATATCCTTCCTCACAGTCCCAGACCCTGCCAACCTCCATAGCAAGACCACCTCCCTATCGACACCAATGGAGGTCTCAATAGGAAGGTTCTACAGTACATGAGCTGTACTGCTGACTGAACCCTGTGAATACATCCTGTCTAATCCATCCAGCACATGAGGATTAACTGCCTGTTCTCAGTATTATGATCTAATAAGTCAGTAGCCTACATATATCACTGTCGTATGTTTGTACTACACTTTGTAGTATACTGTAAATAAGCACATGTACATTATACTGCTAATCCGGTCGTGGGATTAACTGCTCATTAGCAATGTAGATGTGTTTGATTACTTTCCTATATAATTCTATAGCCCTTGGCGGGTATTGGGTGGAGGGTGTCCAACTATATTTAGGGACATGCCACCGTTAAGGGGTACTTTTTCAGGCCTGCTGGTATAGAATAGAAATCTGCCTACATCTTCTTTGATATTTCAAACTATGTGCCTTTGTTAACACACCACCAAATTCTTTCTTATTCTATCTATAAATATTGGTCAGGTATATAAATGGATACTGATTTTGACAATGCAAGGTATAGAAACAGGTCTACTTCTGGTGGGTTTCGGTGGCACCCCCTACCCGTTAAATAGGTAAAGATCAGGCAAATGAAGCTAGTATTCATCGTTAAGCACGTCTGCGCTACGGTTGTTGTGTGATTATGCTCCCCAGGGAGTAGAGACAGATATCGTGTGATATGGATGCCAATGACCTGGTGTGAATGTAGAGTGGTCTGATCCTGCATAGCTGGGACTTAAAGGTGGCATCAAACCTTCTTGGTCTTTTCTTTTAAAAAATATTAAAATTAATAATTAATAAAAAAAAATCAGTATAAAAGGAGGAGAATCGAGCAGTCACAAGCAGTGGAGTGGCGCAGAGCAGCGCTGCGGTACGAGTCCGCGGTGGAGAAGACGGAGGCCGGCCCAGAAGACAAGGAACAAGCCCAGAAGACTAAGATAGAAGAATAACAGTTTCCAGCCAAGAAGAGGAGCCACTGAAAAGTGGAGCCCGGCTGCAGAAGATGAGAAGTTCAAGTCCGTGAAAAGTAGCAGTTTCCAGCCAAGAAGAGGAGCCACAGGAAAGTGGAGCCTGCCAGAAGAGGACAAGTTCCGGTGTGAGGATGCTAGGACTGACGCATGGTTCTGAGGGACTAGCAAAGAAATTGGAGCAGGATCCCAATTCTTAGGAGCAGCTGGACCGAAGAAAGAAGCAAGAAGTTCTGCACAAGTGCCAGGTCTAGGGTAGACCCAACGAAGAAGCAAGGCAGTCCTTGGTGCCAGGTCTAAGTAAGACCCAACGACAAAGATTGCTAGGTGTGAAGATTAGGCAAGTTGGCATCCCAGCGAAAGCTCATTGAGAGCCGAGGCGTTGTCCACGAGAAGTACTGCCACCGTGTAGACCTGAACGATCACTGCAAAAGACATTATTCTGTTTAAATATTACATTCCTAGAATTCCGTGCAAAAATCACCGCCACCCACGCTGATTGGTCAATTTGAAATTATGCGATGGAATGAACCTTTGTTAACACACCACCAAATTCTTTCTTATTCTATCTATAAATATTGGTCAGGTATATGGAATGGATACTGATTCTTGACAATGCGCGCTTAGAAAACTGCAGAGGTCTACTTCTGGTGGGTTTCGGTGGCACCCGCTACCCGTCAAATAGGTACATCAGGCAAGTGAAGCTAGTATTGATTGTTAAGCACGTCTGCGCTACGGTTGTTGTGTGATGTATGCTCCCCAGGGAGTAGTTTGAGACAGATACCGTGTGCTATGGATGCCAATGATCTGGTGTGAATGTAGAGTCGTCTGATCCTGCATGGCTGGGACTTAAAGGTGGCATCAAGCATTTTTGGTCTTTTTCTTTAAAAATTATTTCACTGCACAAACAAACCATTAACATGTATTTTATAGCATTTGAAAAGATGCATTTGTACAATGATTACGAAGCCAGTAAACTTAAAAAGAGCTAGTATACATGTATATTGAGCCTGATCATAGACACCTATTCTAGTTAATCATTTCCACAGGGTGTCTGCATCTGCACTGTGCCTGACTGTATGGCCGTGGCCTCATTTCACCTAAGAAACTTTGCTAGTGAGTCGTGCATATATTTTCGGCCTAACTGGTCAGCTAATTCTGCAGCTGCATTCGCTGTGGAGATTATTTTAATTGCCTTGTTCCATATAAATACACGGTATTCGCTAGCAGAGACATTTTGTATATATGCTCTGTTGATTTTCTTGCAAAAATAAATCCTTTCACAACGATCTTGTGCTCGTTGATGCTCTAGGTCATTGTGAAAGATCACATCAAAGCAGATAATAATCAGGTATGCAGTATATGGAATCATTATTTTCTTTAGTATATTTCTGTCACTGCTTATTATTCCAAAAAGACTCAAATGTACATAAATATATAAGCAATAGCTTCCTGTTCAAAAAACATTTTGTGAACAGGAAGCTATTGCTTTGAAACTTAAATAAATACATTTATGTACATTTCAGTCTTTTTGGAATAATAAGCAGTGACAGAAATATTCAAAGAAAATAAAGATACTATTGCGACAGAGACATTCATCCAACTGATAAAAGTAAAACATCCAAACAAAATCACCGCTACATGACCACCTTTATAACAAGAAGACCTGTCACTCGTAGTACCTAATCTCTATAAACAGACCACCCCAAACCTCCTAGAAAGACCACTTCTCTAACAAGACCAATTGAGGACAGTCGCTGTATGGCCTCAATAGAGAGTTACCCTCTAACTGTCTGCCTCATATCTATCTTACTATGAGTTCTATTTTGAGTAGCACTTGATCAGACAAAGAATCAGCAGTGTTGAATAGCAGACCTATCTACGTCCTGTGACCTAATACATACATTTTAACAGCCAGATGCTTTATTATCCAAAATCTACCAGAATTGACTGCTCAATTTGATTCCAACACATATGTTTTTCATGTTACAGTTGTTTCTGTTTGTCTCGAATTGTAAAAAGCGTGTCAGATTACGAAAGAAATCGGTGAGTTTCAACTCTACATAGACATGCTGTAGTCAATTGACTTGAAAGTAAGTGTTTGGTACAAAAATTGATCCTCCAAGTTTTAAGGCTATATCACATGGCCTTTCCCGAGAATCGAACCCTGAACCACTAACACTGCGGCATCTACTACCCCCTTACATTAGACGTGGAGAAAGGATCGTCAATGCCAAGTTATGGCTGGTTCAACGATATGGTCAAGAAAATAACAAATTCCTCCTTTCTCGGGTAGGTTGAGCACAAAGTACAATATGTACATTGTAGTCCTTACAATATGAATATGGAGATGTACCCATTATTCTCCTATATCTTTGTGCAGTGATGTGCACACGTGAAAATTTACATGTCCTTTCTTTGTAGTAGAAAGATGGATGCGTAAATTTGCAAAAGCTGTGGGATATCATTTTAAGGGACGTTGACTATCTAAAAACAGTTGTTGGTGTGGGTGTTGTTTTTTATCTTTTTCTTTTTTTTTTCTTTTTATCTCATTTATTTTGATTTTGATTTTCCTTTCGTTTTAAAAAGTGATGTTTTGCAAGACGTTAACCCAGAAAAAAAAGATGGTATATTTCTGTTATATTTAGCTTTTGTTGTTCCTATGTTGAACGCCGATTTTGCTGGTTTTCAGTTTTCGTGGTTTGGTTAATCTCTTTTTCACATGAGTTTGGTTGGACAGGTATAGGTTTTATCTTTTTAACAGATACAGAATGAACGATTTCAGATCAGCGTGTACAACCACGGTATAAGGATACATAATTCAGTAAGATCTAGGCAAGACCAAGCAAGGCTTCATACTTATATCATTTTTGCTTACAGCCCTAATATACACCAATCATTGTATACTTCTTTGGGTCAAACAAATATCAAACACGGTTATGCAATTGAGGAAATAGGGGGTGGTGTGGGAATGCGCCTGTCTGTGAGAGGGAAATCTTTTTTTAAGGGTAATGGTATGTTGTAGTGGTGAGATCAACCTATCTCTGCGCGAGTTGTGTCTTTGCATGCATGAGTGAGTGCTAGCAATCTTTAAAAATACAAATATAATTATAATGCTAATCTTTTCAGTAATTGACGAGATGACAACATGGTAATCCTCTCTACTTTGTAATCAGTAAATAAAGTATAATCTATTCATAGTATGGTGCTTACAATATACTCAACATATGACATCAAGGAAACACTATTTTATGACACTGCAGCATACATGTAAGTATGATAAGCATGGAAGAAAACGTTTTGCTACATCAAAGGAGTAAAGAAAATTGGTGTCTCAACTTACGTGAGAGAAGCCTTTGGCTGCAGGAAAGCTGTCCTAGGTGTATCCGCGTATGGTGTTTCAGTCACATGTCAATGCTAACTTGCGTAATCATCAAAATATGATATTGTAATATTATCTTATTTTTTATGTTAAAATGCTTCTAAATCCTGTCAATATGTCAATGTATACCACATTTACAATCCAGATTGTAGTATTCGTATGCTATATGGAGTACAATGGCAACTACTTAAGTTGAGTAAATTTAACAATTAATGTTATCCGGGATACAGAATCACATTTTGATTATATCTTATCGCACTTGAAGTAGTTGTGTGCTATAACCATCAGTGTATTAACATGACACTGTCCAGATGTTAGCTTTTGTGTATGATTTTGTTGGCCTTGAAGTAATTTCTTCACAACAGACTGTTTTAAATATAATCCTAAATGGTTATTTTCTAAGTATCCCGTATGTATTATTTGATAATCCAGTTTAGTTAAGAATCATTATTTCACGTCAGTTAATATTCACCATATTTACTATATTGAGTGCCAATAAAACAACACTGAATAGGAGTTGTTTTTAATTTATGAACCAACACACAGTTCAATTTGCATTATAATCCTTGTGAAAGTTACGTATCCCTTTTCAAGTAGTAAATGTATGCTCTTCAATTGTTACTGTTACACTAACATTTATACAAACAATTGTAATTCATCTTTCTTACATCCATCTGACACCTTTATACTTAGTCTTCTATCAATTTAAACCGTTCTCAAATAGTTTTCTAATGAACTAAATTGCTAGCATATGTAATATTGTACCCACACTAAAGTTACTACAGCGACCATGAACGAGATATTTCCGGCTATATTTAAAGGACCTCACATTTCATTTAATGTTAATTATGCAGCCTTAATGTATCTGCTGATTAACTAAAGTGATTTGTGGCATTGGTTGAAATTGAAAGTAGTTTCTAATTCAAATGTAGACTTTGTTTATTTAACAACAGAATAAACAGCACAGCACTTAACATTACCGGGGGCACTAGTTTTGTTGCAATTGCAAAACATATACATTTATTGCCAGTATAATATGATAATTAATCTCTTGTATTACTCAATTAATACCATCCATAAGATTTCAGTTACTTATCCCTCAATATCAGACGTGCAGCGTTTATGAAATACACGTCAAACGTCAAAACACACGTGAAAACGTAACCAGAACACGTACGGATATCTCAAAACGTAACAATGATTGACGTGCACTAGGGATTAATATTACAGCAGTCTGGCAATCATTGAAGAGGTGAGAAATTTTCTTGGGACATGTCTGCCTCTGCAGCTGAGCGGACGGCGACGGCAGATGACAGCCGTAGACTCACATAGCCTGCGTGTGACGTCCACATGAAACTCACTCAACCCAACACAACTGGTCATTTGCGCTCATTCTTTCAATGGCAATTTAAGGCATTTAAAATTGAAAGAGGCACTAAGAGAAGTAGCACAATCTGCAAAAGCAGCATGGCTGCTACTAATCTTCTGACATATATTCTTCTTCTTTTTCTCTCCTTAGTGTTCATCCTTGTCGTAATCTTCTTCGCTATCTTAGCGTCCCTGTAAGTGAGGATTAACAGCTATTTGTGTCAGCATGTTAGTGAGTTGCCCAAGTTAGTCAAGTGTCCCAGTCAATGAGGTGTCTCAATCCCAGTTCTTGGAATGCTCCAGATAGTGAGGTGTCCCGGTTAGTGAGGTGTCCTAGCTAGTGAGGTTGCCTATAGCCCTAGTTAATGAGCTGCCCTGGTTTTAGGCCCATGTTTACCACAAATTACAAAGAAAAGCACGTACCCAGCCCACTACACCCTGCCTGCCTGGTTCACTGTCCATCCATCATTCTTCTCACGCATGTATATTGCATTGTGCATTGTGACTGTAATTGCGTTCTGTTTTTAATTAAGGCAATTTACCGCTACTTCACTTCTACAGTACAACCTCTCTTTACAGGCCCTTGCTCAGTAGGAGGAGGAACCCCACTAGATTGCCATATTTTCTTCTGATATTTTGATTAGATATGAGTTTTTTTAGGGAGACCTCATGGAGGTTCTCATTAATTCGACGATTATCCACAAGCAGACAAACTGAAGCCTCTATAAAGGGTTAAAAGGCTGAGCAAAAACCGGACTCACAATACCTCGTGACTTGGCTAAGGACCACTCAATACTCAGTTCATTTCTGAATTTGTCATTGTCTCTTTATGGAAGTGCTCTCTTTATACAGGTGGTCTTTGTGGTAGGTTCTACTTTAAATGCTATACATTACATGAATGCGCTGAGCCTACTCGGGCTGTTCCCACCTGCAAAATGCCATGATCTTTATTCATCTAGCATTTGTGTCCATAATTAACTGGATGCTGAATTAGCTGCGTTAGAGTGGACACTTCTCACAGAAAATTGAGTGTGTAACATTTCAAAGCTAATTCATTCCTGAGCTCATCCGTCAACATGACAACATTGGGGAAAACTCATTAGAATAATCATAAAACATTGTGTATTTGGTATGTAGCAGATGGTTTCATTTATTTTGAAAAGGAGACTTTAGTCTCTAAAACAGTTAAATAAAACCATTTCAAAACTTTTAAATACTTTGATTTTTGGATTAAAACGTAGCAGATAAGAAAATCAAAGAAAATATAAAATTAGAATAATTGTGCACGTAAATTAAGACCAGCTACGCATTGCAACCATTTTTACCATAAAACCATTTCTTGCTGTACTATTTAAAAGTGACTTCAAAGAACCTCTATAAAGAGACCACCTGAGAAGCGTCTCCTGATGGTCTAATTAGAGACGTTATACTGTATCAGTTCATTGTACAATAACCAAATGCATTGATTGTATAACATTCTCCTATAAAATGTAGGCATACAGCTTACTTACTAAATCTGCACGGGCAGATCCAGGTTTTTGGAAAAGGGGATACACTTAAGATCTTATGTGTTTTGTACCCACAATCGATAGCGGACATGGAAAAAAATGGCTGGTACACCCCACCCCTGTATCTGCCCATGATATGTGGGTAGGGCCTATCATTGCAACAGTCGGCAGGTACAAAAAAGTGATGTGACTATCAACCGTCTCCGTGTGTTTATATCAACATTCCGCACCCTGATCCATCACAAACTGTTACCCTGTCTGGACTGCACAAAGTAACACAATATCCGTGAGCTGATTGCTCAATGGAGATCTAGACTAATCCGGCCGCATGCGCTTTAAATGGCAAATTAATAAGCTCATTTCTTTTGTTTGTGGCAAACAACATAACATTTAGGAATGCAGGCTCAGGCGTGGGTAAGCATATAGAAATAGTGTACAGTTGAATCTGTTTGAGTTGCCTTGAGCGGGGATTTGTACAGTAGAACCTTTCTATGAAGGCCGTCCTAGGGTCACCCCTAGTAGGGATTGGCGGTAAAGGTTGTCAATTAAATAGAGAGGTGGTCTCTTTAAGGAGGCTTAGAAACACGAAAAATGGTCTTATTTTAGAGGTGGTTTCTACGTCTCTTTACAGAGGTGGTATTGATAGGAGTTTCTTGTGTTTGCTGGTGGAGTTACATGATGGTATATCAAAACTGGGAATAACCAAATACATTCGGCATTAAGACAGCTAGCTAGTCTTAACAAATACATTCGGCATTAAGACAGCTAGCTAGTCTGTAAAGAAGATTTATCGAAATGTAGGCCAGGATTTTCGGGTTCAAAACTGGGAACACATTGATGTGGTTTAATTATTATGGAGATGTGTTTTATAAATGTAGAATGGTCATTATCGATGTATTTCTCATCTACTATCAAATAATTTATTTGGTAGTAGATAAGAAATGAATACTCGTTACTGTGAGACTAGGGCTTAATGTGTACTCATAGATATATTATCTAATGTTATTCAAATATGAATGCCCAATACATGTATGTAGCATTTGTTGCGTGCATTATGTTGCAAAACAAATACTTTTAAACATATTTTTTTTCAGTTAATCATGTTATTTTTTAAGTTTTATTATATTGAGCTATTTTTGGTAAAATTTAGTTAGTTCTATTTAAAGTGTACTGTAGTGAAATATTTCGACATAAGCATAATAAGCAGAAAATAAAGAAACATATTATTAACACAATTATATAATAATTATTTTGAATTACATCTATAGGCCCCTTAAGAGTTGCCCGAACAATTGGATGAAATATAAGATTTCAAAAAGGTTATTATATTAAGCTTGCGATGAATAGGCAGGTGAGAATAAATTTATTCTGGTGTGACAGGTGTCACAAAAGTTTGAAATCAGAAGATACATTACGTAGACATGTACTTAAAGTTCACGCAACAAAACATGAGTGTACATCGTGCAACAAATCATTTAGTTGTAAGGGCACTTTTGTAAGACATGAGAAGCTCCACCGTGAGAAACCATTCAAATGCACTTTGTGTATAAAACGATTCCAGCAGAAATGCCATTTGGCTCAACATATGAACAAACATTCCGAGATAAAGAAATTTACATGTTGCACCTGCAGAAAAGAGTTCATTCAAAAGGGAAATTTTAAAGCACACATGAGATTGCACAGTGATGAGAGGCCACTTGAATGCCGCCAATGTGGACAAAGGTTTATTCAGCAAAGTCATTTAATGCAGCACATGAGAACTCATACTGGAGATAAACCTTATCAGTGTACAGTGTGTGAAAAAGCATTTTCCCAAAGTGCTAATCTTAGAGCGCATATGAGAATACACAAGAGTGAGAAACCGTATAAATGTAGAACATGTAAAAAAGCATTTACACAACTATCTCACTTAAATCAACACAAACGAAATCACCATGGCGACAGACCACATCAACCCAATGCTGATGAGTCTTCACCTCAACATATGGACAACCATTCCCGGAAAAAGAAATTTACATGTTGCACCTGCGGAAAAGAGTTCATTCAAAAGGGAAAATTGAAAGCACACATGAGATTGCACAGTGTTGAGAGGCCATTTGAATGCCGCCAATGTGGACAGAGGTTTATTCAGCAAAGTCATTTAATGCAGCACATGAGAACTCATACTGGAGAGAAACCTTATAAGTGTACAATGTGTGAAAAAGCATTTTCCCAAAAAGCTAATCTTAGAGCACATATGAGAATACACAATGGTGAGAAACCTTATAAATGTAGAACATGTAAAAAAGCATTTACACAACTATCTCATTTAAATCAGCACAAACGAAATCACCATGGGGACAGACCACAGCAACCCGGTACTGATGAGTCTTCAGATGACAGTATCTCAGACATAGCACTGAGTACTGATGAGTCTTCAAGTGACAGTATCTTAGACATAGATTCAGATTATCTACACTCTGACAACTCAACAGATGAATCATCTTCAGAAAGCCTATCCTCAGAAGACCTAACTGCAGATCTAGAAAACTTCTCTCCTACAGACAGCGACACAGGGGACCTAGCTGAAGATCTAGAAAATGGTTCTTCCACAGACAAATTGTCAGAAGACCTAGGACCCAATGGTGACTTGGTTTCACAAGACCTCCTTCAACAAGAACCTGCATCAGAAGATCTGGCTTTAAAGAATCGACCTTTACCCGAAACAGGGCCTTCAAAAGACGTGGACCCAGCTTCTGAAGACCTGATTTTGAGGCAAAGGAAACTGCCCAATAGACACCCTTTGAGGTATAAGAAAGATGTTAATGTACCACATTAAAAAGGGTATTAGTATTTCAACATATTTTGAACATTTTTAATATTTTAAGATCATGATGGCTGCAAGAAAAATATGTATGTTTAATACAGATACATCACTAATGGGACATGGTAGTAAACAATGATATTATTGCAGGTTAATACTTACCAAGGGTATATCTTTTAGGAGTGCTAGAATATAAATTCCCAATACATGTATCTTGCATTCAGAGTAATGTAGTCAGAATTTTTGAACATTTGAATTCGTTCTCATTGTTAGATGAAGTTTCATTAAGCTTTATGTTAGTTGTTTTTGAATATTATCATGTTTTTGTAGTGAATGTAAGCAATTTTAATATCACAAATTAGGATTTCGATTATGTGTCACACTTTGGTTCTTCCTAGTAGATGCACAATGAAAAACCTGGTGCCATTGCTAGGGTGAACGGAGATGTATGATTATGGTCTTCTTTACTGTATTTAAGCGTAAGATATTGATATTAGTAATATTATATTAGATTTAAGTGTGAAATATGTCTAAATGTGACTATACTCCACATTACGTTTATTACCAAGCTTGGTTGAGATTAACTTCATTTTACAAGTTAGCTCATATCAACTTGAATACAAGTATGTCTATAATTTTTAAGTATTTGGCCAATTATGATGAAAGTTAATTAAGAACTCAATAAAGAAATATCAAAGCTTAAAAAAAATCACTAGTGGGATAATATATTGTGGACGTTTTGAAGCATTATTCAACATGTACAACAGTGTATTTGCTATTTTTAGTACATGTATACATTTTAGTTATGTTTTAGAAATGCTCAGTTTTGTGGATATGAGCTTCAAGTGTAAGATTTTGCCCACTATTCGTAATTGGTGTTGATGGTTTTCCAGATTGAAAAATAATGATTTCTCACTTTTTTCTGTACTTTGAAAACTCTTTTATCTAATCTTTTCAATGTCTTTGCATTTGGTTTTATATTGATTCAATAAATCATAGCATTCAATTTTATTGTGGCCAGAGGCACTCTGCTATATTTTTACATAGCATTGTAATTCAGCTTATGTTTTATCTTGTTCTTTACAAAATAAACTCATGCAGATGAATAATTGGTTTTTATTGTGAGCATAAATATCAATTGCGAATTAATGATTTTATACACACAGCTCTCAAAGAATTCTTTGTAGTCCTGGCTCTGATATCGATTCTGTACGCGTAAAAACGCCAGAGCAAAACGCTTTATTTTCTTGAAGGGGGACAGGAACAATTATAGAATTCACTACCAAATACATTTAATATTATAATTGTGTTATTATTATTCATTAATCATTATTATTGTTGAATATATTTTGCAGTATATTTCAATATATCAGGGGGCTCTGCCCCCTGAAACCCCCTGACATAAACCCGCACTTCTTTGTGGTAGTGAATTCTATAATTTAGGCGGAGGACATCTAAGATGTTAAAAAAGTTTGGGTAGACTTGTCAGATCCTGGAAGTTTTTGAGAAGTATGATCTTTTGTTAGAACTGGGTGAATTATCAATGGCGATTTAATGATTTCATATACGCAACTCTCAAAGGATTTGTGTTAATAGAGCATTGCATTTCAACTTTAATATGTGTTATTATATGCTGTTATGTTTTTAATAAACTTGCGTAGTACTGGGTGCCCTCAATTTCATGAGATAACAATTGATGACGTCGCCCCCCCCACCAACTGTTAACACAATCATTGTCATTTAACCGGTATCCTATTTGATGGATATCCATAATATAAGAACAGTAAATTTCAGTACAAAATTTCTAAAAAAAAAATAGGAATAAATTTTCTGTGAATAAATTTTTTACCCCCCCCCAACACAAACACACACACAAACAAAAAAGTTCATGGCCCGTCATAAAATCCTCCTAGCCCACCCTATCATAAAATACTGAACTGTCGCTTTAGTATGAACTGATATTATCACAATTGAAGTACTAGTCTAATTTTCATAACATCAAAATGTAGCCTGATTTGTGATCTGTATTTCATTCTGTATTTCATTGGAAACCATATTCGAATACCTATGTAATATCACACAACTACATAGAAAATGGACTAACTGCACAAGGTGAATCAGATACAAATGGCCCACAAATGTATACATGTAAATAAACGAAAAAGTCATTGCATATCACGAATGGCAAACGGCTGTGTTTGGGGTGCGTTGTGACACGAATTGAAAAACATAAATAGATGCGCTCAACGCATCGGTTTGATTATGATAAGTCTATACGCCAACTAGCGTATATCAAAACATATTTGTTAACTCTATTTATCAAGGTTCATAGAATTTAATTTCGTAATATATAGATAAGTAGTTAAAATAGGACGATATTGTGTTTTCTTGCGTGTTACATATTGTTGTTATATCCTTTGTGTGTTAGTGACAGGAAACAAAAAACGAAAAGCAAACATTAAACATGGATAACTTGGAAAAACACAAGTGCAGTGGTTGTGATAAAAGCTTTAACACGATATATGGATTGAGGCAACATGAAAATATACACAAGGATAAATATAAATGTACCTTGTGCAACAAATCGTTTACTCAAAGCCCCCATTTAAAAACGCACATGAAGATACATAATGGGGAAAAGCCCTTTGAGTGCAGTGAATGTGGAAAGCGCTTCACTGACAAAGGCAACTTAAAGGGACACATGAGAATTCACACAGGAGAGAAACCATTTCAGTGTACGGTTTGCAAGAAATCCTTCAATCAGAGTGGCACCATGAAGAAGCATATGAAACTACACAATGGGGAGAAATCATTTGAGTGCATTCAGTGCGGACGAGGCTTTGCACAGAAAACCTACTTAACACAGCATATGAGAATTCACACTGGTGAAAAGGCTTTTCAGTGTAAAGTCTGCAAGAAGTCATTTACGCGCAACACGGTACTTACTAAACATATGGTGCTTCATAGCGGTGAAAAACCACATAAATGTGAAGATTGCGGAAGGTGCTTTGCTGATAAGTCAACACTGATTGGCCACATTCGCACTCACACTGGTGAGAAACCCTACGAGTGTAAACAATGTAAAAAGCGTTTCGCTTTAAGCACAACCCTGAGGAATCATGAGTTTACGCATGCTAAGAATAAGCCGTATTACTGTCATATTTGTCACACATCGTTCGCACAAGCAGCCGCCTTGAAGCGTCATCATATGAAAATGCACCAGGAAAAACCTGCCGAAGCGATGGCCGAGGCAACAAAATGAACATTCCACGTTTATGTTTGCCTGACTTAATGTTTTTGGAAAAGGGTTTAGTAAAAATTGACTATCTTCACCTATTTTGATTATGCGATCACTTTCTTCGCAAACATTCCAATGTATAAAACGTCTTTAAAGTGTGCAATTAGCTGAATATTTAGTAGGTGTGTATTACTGTCAATTTTTCAGTTGTCTTTAGCAGGGTCTTGAGTGGTGATGGGGTTTTATTTATACATAAACGAGATACTTCTAGAATTGTATTTGAAATGCTTTGTCAAGCATACTGGGTAGAATGCACTGGCAACTCAGGGTAACAACCCTTGGATTTAATTGCTTTCGTACGAGCGAAATATTCTCGTAAATACCACTATGCCTTTGAAAATTAATATTTTGGGTTCGAAGGGCATGCCTACCCTGGATCTGCCAGTGTGTATGTAGTTAATACTAGTATTATTATTATTATTATTGATGTCAATTTACAACAGTATGAACTTTTCTAATGAATTGTTCACTTGTACAGTATTGAACACTTCTTTGATATATTTATCAGTGAAATCACTGTTTAGTAGTTTACATTAATTTATTTGAAATCTTGGCAACTTTTGCTTTGTAGCAATTTGATTTTGTCAGTTTTTTCAAAGGACGTAATAGTATTTTATGTCCATGCATAGCAATTCATAAATCTATGTATTCTAAAAAATAGTGTAAAATCTATTTTTGATGGTCGAAGGTTCTCAAAACAGTTTTAAAACTAAAGCATCATTTAATTCTAAGCATCAATTGTGATTTTTCAGTGAACTTGTTCACCGAAAAGAATATTATGTACTGAATATTTTATTTGTGTTCCTTTTAATCTGATATGTCTCGTTACGATATTTTTAGCATCTACAAAGTTCCAAATGTTGCCAAATTTTGTGATTTATTTTTTTGCTTTACTCTAATCATTTTTAGCTAAATTATAATCTATATACTTCATTTACACATTTTAGATCTATTTATTTCTGTCTAAATGTATTTTAACCAGCTGATTTTAACAATTTCTTTTTGTAAATATATTTATTTTTATTTAGAATTGATGTAAAAATGACTTGGTGTGTGAAAAAAAATATGTATTATATGTTTGATTTTTATTCAATATATTTAACAAGTTCCTCTTTTATTTTGCTGATAACCCAAACATGTAATTGAATATAGCTATTTACTTTTTGTTCTCAAAAGAGGCTGCTTAATTGCATGTGGCTTTATTATGGCTCTCAACAAAATAAAATCTTGACAAGAAATTTGAATTGTAGTGTTTTCATATTAAAAAAGCTTGAATTTTAAATCAAATTAACAATATTTCAATATTTTACAAACTACATTTTACATATGAAACATTTTATCTGTAGACTTGACATTACTACAGAGATCCAAATAAATATGATATAACTGTACATTGTTTTAAAATATAAACACTATTAGAGTAAATATAATTTACGTTATATATAATAGACCCTTATCTTACACATTTTTAATTAAGACCTATCAAAACCATGCCTATTACCAAAGCAAAACAAGGTTTTCATACACAGTTTTTAGCCAATAGTGGCAATACTTATTATCTTAGAATTAACTTGGACATGGTGAGAAAACGTCAATTCTTATGACATTGAACATTTGCTGTCGGTGTTAAACCCTTGTTGCTATAATTGTCATTGATCTGTACCATTACAGATTAGAATAAGGCCTAAAATAAGCTAACATTGACTGAAATGGATGTCCAATTTATCCAGTGAGGGTGCATCAGACATTCATGATGGTAAATTTGAG
>CM032659.1:19786442-19812269 GCA_019095985.1 Streblospio benedicti
GATTCCCTCGCAGTTCAGTAGAATTCCCCTCTTGCGACACCCACTCCCTCTCCCCCAAGTTTCAATTCCAAACGCCACGGTCTGGGTAGATTAGGAGGGTCGCGTTTCCATTGAAACTTAAAACACCAAGCTGCGGGGTCGCGCCCATAAAACTGAGCGATGCGCCCCGCGATCTGTCTAGTAGTTGACCCTCCAATACTCAAAGAAGCGTTGCCGGTTTACACTAGCAACCTCCTCCGAATATGAAGAGTGCTGCGGCGACATAACCACAAGGGCACGCGCCTCTGTCTCGATGAAGGGTTTAACATTTCTAGTGCTAACCCACTTTTCTTTAATTGGTCTACGGCCACGCCCCGCTTTACACGGGACGTCGGTGTGCATCTGAATCTTTATGATGTTGTCGCTACCCACTTCAATCACTTTGAATGGGCCAATCCATGGCTGCGCGTGGAGCACATCTCGCTTGTTTGGGGGATGAAATAGTAGAACGCGATCACCCACCGCATAGCGGCGTGGCTTTGCTGTGTGTTTCTTCTGTTGTTCCATCTGCACCTCCACCGCTCGCCCAGTAACCTCGCGGACAACTTCCGCCGTCTGCATTGCAAGATTCCTTTGATGAAAGACGTAGGACGAGTAGCACTGAGGCACCGCCCTGTCATCACACCCATACATTAAGTCCACGGGAAGTAGTGGATCCGCACATTGACTGTAAAACAATCGCTGTGGGGTGAATCCCGTACTCGCGTGGGGCGTTGCGTTGTATGCCATAAAGACATACGGCAGCATCTCGTCCCAATTTTCTCTCGTGAACGTTCAACGCTCGCAGGATAGCCTTGATGGTTTTGTTGCTCCTTTCTACCATGCCGTTGCTCCACGGAGCATACGGGGTAGTCCGCGATCTGTCGACGCCATACAGTTTGCATAACTCATCGCAAAGATGATTATCAAACTCTCCTCCTTGGTCGCTGTGAAGTCGGCGAAAGGCGCCATGTCGCGCGATATACTCCCTAAAGAGCACATCCGCGACTGCCTCCGCCGTTTTTCGTAGTAGGGGATACAACTCCATTCGTTTGGAGAAGTAATCTTGAATCACACAGACATAACGATGCCCCGTGCTGGTCTCGGGGAGCGGGCCTTGCAAGTCAATTGCGACCTGCTCGTGTGGAAATCTGACGTACTCGTGCTGCATGGGGGCTTTACCACCCCCGGATCCTGACTTGCATTGCTGACACGTGATACACGCCCGGCACATCATCTTCACATCCTCGTGCATCCCTGGCCAGGCAAAGCGCCGCCGTAGCAGCTCGTACACGCGCTTGTAGCCTAAATGACTAACGCTATGCACGTGCACGCACCACCAGATGCTTTCCCGCCAGGCGACTGGCACGAGAGGTAGTCGCAGCTTCTCTTCGGGTTTCCACTTGGAGAGTAGTGTTTTTCGGAGGCGCCACACGCCATCCTTTCCCCTGTAGATGTCGCTCCACCAGCGTCCATACATTTGCACCTCCGGCGTCTCGCCCCACTGAAAGGCAGTTGATTCATTGTTTGGATACACTGGTCCCCCTTGTGCCTTCACCACTCCTCTGCAGAGAAGTGATTCAGCACCCGCTGGCACTGATTTTTCAGCGTCGTTGACAGACTGGCCCACTAAAAGGTGGGCTCAGCACTGTTTCTTCTTCTTTCCTCTTCTTCCTCAGACTCCTCCCTGCGTACCAGTGGTCGTGGTGCGGGGGCTGCCTCACTACACTTCTCGGCCAGATGCGCTGACCTTTGCACCACGGTATTCTCGCATGCCAACAGGATAGCATCCTCCGCCTCTGCAACAGGAAGGTCCAGGTGGGTGCGGTTTGGCAAGTCGAATAATCGGCGAGTGAGATAGACGTTAAAGTCTACCCCATCCACCAATTCTGGTTCTTCATCGTCGTTGTTGGAATCAATATTGCAAGCCGCAAATTCCCATTTGGGTTCAGGTGGCGCAACTGTGTTGACCAGCGAGGTGTTGACGGAGGAGGTGATTCCCTCCTGGTTTTCTTCGAGTCATCAGAGTCGGTGTCCAAACATTTCTGCATATTTTTTCTTGTGAAAGAAACAATCGGGCACTCCCCTAAGTCACATGGCTTGTGTTTGCAAAACGCCTCCTTCAGCTTTGGGTAGTTCTCGCTTTGCGCGACAAGTTGTTGGCAACTACCTGGAGTTTCCCGGTGACGTGGCGTGACCCATGGCTTGTACCAGCCCATCTCAACAGTCCAACTCATATACATGTTATCGGACTGATGATATTGCTGCACCCACGTGAGTGCTGCATGGTCAGTCCATATGATGACCAACGTGCCCCCTGGTGATGTCTCGGAAGTATCGCATGAAGAACACAACTGCATAAAATTCGGCGCTTAGTGGCACAATAGGCCTGGTGACTCTTACACAGTGTCTTTGAGGCGAAGCCGAGCGGAATGAACTGCCCGTCTTGTTCCTGCTCCAGTGTCCTGCCAATGGCGAACAGACTTCCATCTACTTTCAGATGGAATGCTGTGTCGGGTTTCGGATAGTAGAGAAGTGGTAGCTTCTCCAGAAATTCTTTTAATCTTCTCCAAAGCTTCCTGTTGCTCTGGGATCCATCTAAACGACACCCCTTCTTGGTCAACTCAGTCATTGGGCGAGCCCATTTGCTGTAGTTCGAAACAGTTGTACCCAGTAAATTCCAGATTCTTTGGTACCGCCTAGTTGTGTAGAGCTTGGATCTTGCTGCAACTTGGACGAATCCCATTGATGTCCACTTTGTGCCCCAATTATTCCACACTAGTTGTGAACAACGTGCATTTACTGGGCTTCAGTTTCAGGTTCGTGCATCATAGTCGCTCAAAGACTGCTCGGAGGTTCAGCAACGCGACCCCGAGATCCTGCCCAAAGGCGAGGATGTCGTCGAGGTACACGAGGCATTGGCTCCACACGATGGCAGCGAGTGCCATCTCCATGAGGCAACAAAAAGTCGCAGGCGCATTGCACAGGGCATCGGGCATCACGGTCCACTGAAAGAGGCCAAGATGTGTCACGAAAATCTGTCTTTTCCGCATCTTCCGGGTCCATGGCAACCTGCCATAACACCTCGCGAGATCAAGCATGCTGAAGTACTTAGACCCCTCGAGGGCGCCCAGGCACTCGTTGATAGGTGGTTTCGGGTAGGCGTCCTTCCAGGTAACTTCATTCAGCCTGCGGAAATCAATACAGAATCGCAGCTTTCCCGACTTCTTGCGGACCACCACTCTCTGGTCTCCCCCATGGCGACTTGGAGGGGCGGATGACTCCGCTCTGTGACATTTTATCCAGCTCTGCGTACTCTCGCTCTTTCTGTGAGCAGCAAAAGTAGTTTTACTTTATCAGCGTCGCGTCTCCAGTGTCGATTTTGTGGTGGATCAAATCAGTGGAGCCTGGGGGTCCAAGGCTCCCATGAATATGTCCCTGTATTCCATCACCAGGGGCTCAACCTTGGCGATCTCACCTGGCGCTAATTCTTCCTCGGTCGGTAGCATGCAGCGAAGATACTCAGGGAACTCCCCAAGCTCTCCTTCAGTAGTGGGCTCAGCTGCCAGTTGTGTCGGAGCTTCTTCTGCAAAGTACAACTTACAGTCGCTCTTGATCAGAGAGGACTCAAGATTCATACTCTCGGGATAAACTGCCGGCTGGTCCACTCGCTCCCGTGTCGCGCTCCTACAGCATTGACACTCGCCACTGGGCGGGTATCTGCCATATTCGCCAGGCAGAGGGACTCTCACCCCCGGAAGGTTGATTCCCATCGTCCAGATGCTCGGCATCTGTGGTTGGCAGGTCAGTGATTTTGGCCACGACCAAATATTTTTTGTAGTTCTTGGAACAATGTTCCCTGGTTCTCCAGAGTCAACAGAATACTTCAGTCCTCCGCGACAATTTCCAGCGGCACTACAAAAAAGGAGGTCGCCTAAATTGGCAAACCTTTCTATCAGTACCTCGCGCCCCACCTGGAGAGATGCGGCAGATGACAAGACACGCGCTGCACGCCTCGAGAGCAAATTCGCACAGTCTTGTCCATTCACACCAGGTCGTTGCTCTCTACCTTCAGCAAACGGTATCTCGTCGGCGCCAATTCGCACTGTCCGTGCCCCGCAGTCCAATACAACTTCATATGTAGCAAGGAAGTCCATGCCAAGCAGAATGTCGAGACCTTCTAATCACCCGACATACACTGTTTGTGGATACATCGCCTCTGCTAATGACAGGTTGACCTGGCACTGCCCCTTCACGTCGAGCGACTCTCCCCAGTTCCTGTGAGCATGAGGTTTGTTGGTTGTAGGCTGCAGCTGCTCCCTGCAAATCTTGAATACCGGAGTTCGAAAGTAGGCTGAAGGTGGCTCTTGTATCTAGGCACGTCGTGAGCGCAGACCAGCAGATCTACATGACACCTACATATGAGGGCGGCCTCTGGCGAGGCCATTGCTTTGGGCACATGCGCCGATGTCTTCTCCTGCTGGCAGACACTGATACGCCTCACATCATCACAGCTCACGCAAATTAATCGCACGGCTTGCCTGGCAAAGAGGTACGACAGTCACCCTCATCCACTGCTAGAGTGCACTGCTGATGTAGGATCGACGTTAAGCGAGCCATGGGATGACAATTTCCATCCACAGTCCCTCGTAGGGTGCTCCGTGACTCAGCCCCCCATCTCTTCACCCCCTTCCGTGCGACCTCACGGCCCCCGGAAGTGAAGCTTTTGTCTATGTGTCTGGCTGTTTCCTGCACGTGCTACCAAACCGTCATCCAGTCGCTACTAAACTAGTGCAACATTCTTGTACATTCCCTTGACTGCACTCAGAGACACGGCGCGATGGCGTTGAACCGAGACTCTCGTCCAGGTTTGTTGCTCCCTGCATCCTGCTCATCCCTCCCAGGTGAGAAATAAGAAGCCTGGTCATGACAATCCGTTGGTCGCGGCGCCACTAGACCGAACCTTGTGATGAACACATCCTCCTCGAATGCCTAGCCGAACCCGGAGGCCGACCCCCGATCCAGTGACGCTCTCATGGGCGGTGAGACCCCTTCACCTCCCCGAACCCGACCACGGCACACTCATGCACTGGACACCCGATAAAATTCACACCAGCTAGTAGCTCCCCGTCATCTGCAGTAGACCTCTTATGATGGTTGTCGCTTGTATCAGCGGCACGGGGAAGCTCCTCTCATCCCACCTGCCTACTTGTTTCTCTCCGGTTTTGCGGCCCCAGAACTCGTATTCTAGACCGAATTCATGCTGACGTTGCTGTCTGTCTTCTTCTTGGCCACGCTGTTGGAGGATGCCGATTGCCACTGGTGATCTGTTCGAGTGTTGCCTGAAAACAACTAGTGCGGATGTGGCCTTTCTTGCCACAATGCCAGCACTCTACATTCGCAAACCCACGCTGATTCCTCAATGTTGCTGATGCCGGTTCCGTTTCCTGAACCCGACATAGCTGCAGCGGCCTCGGTCCCTTTGCCTGATTCCGACTTCTTCTGCTCACCTTGCACCGCCAGCAATTGCTTCACCACAGTCTCTGTAGACGGGTTGTTGGGCTTCTTCGTTGGCTTCCTCCTTCTCGCGACGATATTCGCCTTATAGTTGGTGGGTCATCACGTGATTCGAGCCTGACCAATTCCTTGCTGCCCTGCTTCGTCGCTGTTTTTTCGGCGGCCTCATCTCAAATTCCACAATGAAGTGAGCATTAAGAGTCGCCAAGAGAATCTTCCAGTCATTTCTGTTGTCGATAGGGAGGTTCAACAGGGCTCCCTGCACCTTTCCTGATAACTGGTCAACCAGCCATCCTCACCCACTCTTGGGACGGAACTCAGGTTCCGCAGGGTCTCCACCAGCTGCTGGACGTTGTCAGGCCAAGACTCATTGCAGTTGAACTGAACTTGTGAAAGTTCTTAATGCGATCCTTGAAGGATACACTTTGTCGGGACGACCGGCGGTAGAATCATCATCCTCCGAGGAGGTTGACTGCAAATCATTCCGCTTTTGCATCGGGCGCGCCCGTTCTTACGCTGCTTCCTCTTCCTTCCCACCGGCTTCTTCTAGTCGATATTCATCCAGAGCCCCCCGCCCAGGGGTTGCATGAAGGCGTCACTAGAGGGTTTTGCCGTTTCGCGATCCACCACTCGTCGGCGTGAATTAGATCTCAGGCGGCGTGCATCGAGGCGTGGCGGTCGGGCACCCCTGTGCTGTTGGCTGTCTTCTGTCCGGGGTCCCTTGCGGGGCACCGATAGGGTTGGCTGCGGCACGTCCCGGGTGGGCCAACGCCCATGCTGGTAGACCCATATTGTAAACAAAGTGGAGTTGTTATACCCAGCTTGATGATGGGTGGCGCTCTGTGTTGATTCGCGGCACCACGAGCACCAAGCTTGGGCGATGTTGGTTCCCTACTACTTCTCGGTGGTAACTGGTACCCCACGTACAGGCCACCGTCCAGCGTGCTGGGTGAGTGCCTGGTGCCCAACAAGCCGGGTTTCATGACGGGAGGAGGGGGGTTTGCCACCGGCTAGCCCAATCAGATAAGTAAAGAGGCCTATCCCCAAAGGAATAGGTTACCAGCCCCTCGTGCTATCCGACTAAGCGTCTACAGGAAACTGAGCCATAATGGCTGAATCTCAGTACTGTAGTGTACTGAGTCCATAAACCACAGTGGGGTTAAGAAGGCATAACAATAAGGTGTGTGTAACAAAAGGGGATAATATACCTAGTCAGTGCAACACATATAACTACTTTATACTCTGCGAGGGGTTGCTGCAACCTCACGCACTGGAGAGACTGAGAACTTTTCGTTACACACTCCCCCAGATCCCATGGAGTTAGGACTACACCGCTTTTAAGGGTATAGCCTACCCCATGGGGAACTACATTAACAAAACAGTGAAAAGTATCCAAAGTGTGTACGCTGGGCGGCACTTCAGCGCAGCCACATCCTCCCTCCACTCGCACTCTGTCATATCTCGAAAAGTGCTGAGTCAGATTAGACTCATAGGCATTGCCGGAAGTCTTTTCTTCGGCTCCGCCACCCACACACACTGGTATGCTGGTGGCTGGTATATAAGCTCAAGACAGCATCTCAGAGTCAGTCAATAAACTGGATAAAAGATTACTCGTTCGTTCTGTTATTATGTCTCATCACACACATGTCAAAACCATACATGAGTGGTGGAGACTGTCTGTGTTGAAACGAGACCTCTCACTTATTAATCATTGGGGATACATTACTCACACGCAACTAGCGCAGAAGCAACTAGTGGCAGAAGCAACTGGCGGCAGAAGACATCTGAAAATAGTGGTAACTATAATCTATCATGTCAGACTTGGAGGATTTGAGGGCTGGTTTGGAGGCTTTGAGGCAGAAATTGTTAGATTTGCAACTACATGTGTGCCATAATGTAAATGATGTTAATCATAACGATAATAGTGATGCCCGTGATGATGGAGATAGTACTGGTAGTAATGGTGATGAAGATAATGACGTTAGCGATAATGAGGATGATTTTGATAATGATGATGATATGCTATATTGAAGATGATAACGATTATGATGACTATGTTGATGATTATGATTATTAAAGTGGCCCCGAGTACTAACGTATATAGATTACCCTTGCTGTGTATATATCAAGCTTCCAACTAGGCCCCCACATAAGTTTAACTGTTACCCTATACTCACATCAAACATCCCTTTACCTATCATGCTACCGCCCTCAATAATATAAAATTGGAGTATGAAAGCAATGCCTCGGCCTGCAATTCCACACTTTTGATAAGAAATAGAACTATTAATAATAATGATAATGGTTGTTAGATCTCTACAAACTAGGGTCATAACTGTTCCGGCGGCTCTGCTACGCTAATTAATTGTGACTGAAACAGGTCCATCGATTACTGTAAAAGGGCAGTGATGGTGTTTAGCTTAACGTCGACGTCATAATTATTGCGTCAGCAACCCCAGTCAATAGACCATTGAGAGGGTGCGGCCTTATTCATAATGAATATTAGACACTACCCAAACTCGATAATCTGGGCTGTGCGGCTCTGTATCTTATTTTTTTATGATGGAAACAGGTCCATCACGGCTCCCAATCGCAGTTCCTGGTGTTCAGCTCAACGTCGAAGTCATAATAAATTTGGATGCAACCCCAGTAGTAGAGGACTTAATCAGACAAAATAGGCCTTTTTCTGCAAGTCATGATGCAAAGCTTTCCTTTGGCAGGTAAGTACCTTAGGGCAATAGAAAATGATTTGTCCACGGACACAAGTGAGATCACCCCCCGTATCCAAATTACACGTGATTTTTCAAAATGGCACCCCCTAAATTCTTTGAACTGGATATCTCCACTTCTATATATGCTAGAAACATGAAATTGGTGTCAAAACATATGTTTTTAATGTCAAGAAATCCAAAAATATATATTTTACAGCTCTAATTACAATATATAATCATTTTATGTCCTATTTGTCACCCCTTATATCCAAATACGCCTGATTTTTCAAAATGGCCGCCCCAAATTCTTTGCTAGAAACATGAAATTGGTGTCAAAACATATGTTTTCAATATTCAGGAATTCTAATAAATTTATTTCATGAATACAATATCTAATTATTATTTTTTAGTATTAGTTAATGAAAAATCAATATTATAAGGCAGCAACATTAGTCTAGCATTGTACTGTTAGCTGCTGCAATATGAATAAGTATTTGAGTAGTAGAGGATTTAATCAACTTTTTTCTGCATGTCATGATGCAAATGTTTCCTTTGGCAGGGAAGTACCTTCAAGCAAAAAGAAAATGATTCGTCTATGGACACAAGTCAGATCAACCCCTGTATCAAAATTATGTGCGTTTTCAAAATGGCCGCCGGGCATATTGTAAAAAAATATGTTTTTTATTTTTTAAGCTACATTGATGTATAATACCTGAAATTTGGGGTTAACAGGGTCACTGATTCTATTTCAATTATTATTTTAATGATTTGACCTTATCTTGACCTTCAAATCCAAGATGGCTGCCCCTTACCCTATGTAGTTTACATTTTTTATTTTTGAACCTACATCGATGTGTAATACCTGGGCTTTAGAGGTTAGAGGGGTCACTGATTCCATTTTCAGCATCATTTTAATGATTTGACCTCATCTTGACCTCCAAATCAAGATGGCTGTCACTTACGGCATGAAGTTTACATTTTTTTATTTTTTTTAACCTACATCGATGTGTGTGTAGTGTGTGAGGATATAAGTTTTTCCAGTGGTAATCAAGTCTGCTCTTAAAGGGGTGTACTGAGTCAGGTAAACTGTTCCAAACGGGCTGGGAGAAGTTTCCTCTGATATTTAGCCGGAATCTGTCTTTGTGGAGCTTCAGAGAGTTACCCATAAATTGTTTTCTAAGAGTATGAGGGTTGGCTGTTGGACATCACAGAAGCTGTGGAGGTATTTGAATACCTCGATCATGTCACCTCTCTTGTGTCGATGCTCTACTTCAGAATCTTTAGTCTTTCAGATTTGGTTTTGTAGTACAGGTGGAATAGAAGATTTGCGGCTCGCCGCTGTACATCCTCGATATCACTGCACAGTATTTTCAGGTGTTACCAGATGCAGGGTCCATATTCCTGGATGGGTCTCACCAGACTCTTGGAATAGGACAAAGGTTTATTTCATCAGATAGTCAAAGGACTTGTGGATGACTGCACCACGTGGTATTTGAATGCTAGCCTGTTGTCCATCACCACCCCAAGATCCTTGTCTGCTTCATTGATATGAGACTTGCAGGTCTTAATTACATCAGTGTTGCTTCGTGTGTACAGTTTGATATCTTGGCAGGTCATTAATGAGCAGGACGAACATTATCGGCCCAACAACAGACCGCTTGTAAACACCAGTATTCATGCACCTTGTGTGATTGGTTGCCATTGATGACGATTTCTGTTGTCTGACTGTGAGAAAATTTTCAGCCACTTGAAGACTTTGCCTCTAGTGAAAATTTGTGGGAGACAGACAGTGTGGGGCAGGAGATGCCATTTGTCCATCATAATGTTCACATATCTGGATACAGTTATCCATTATCTCTCAGGCAGTTATGTGACCAACAGCAGGAACCCATGTTCTTTTCCGATCAAAGTTGTTTTGCTGTTGCTTTGCAGTTGTTTCATCATCAGGCACCAGCTGACTTTACATAGGATGCATGTAAGACTCACTGGCCTATAGTTGCTTGCTCTCGTTTTACTGCCCTTCTTTTGAATTGGCGTAAGCAGTGCACCTTCCACTCAGCTGGGGTTGTTCTGTATCAAGAGAAAAGCTGGAGCAGGTGGGTGAAGGGCTGTGCAAGATCTTCTGTGACAGGACACATGTTGGTATGCCGTCTGGACCTGATGCCTTTCCAGTGTGGAGGCTGTTTAGATGCTTCTTCAACCATTTCAATGGTGATGAGGAAGTCTGTAAGTTCATCCGTGAAGCTGTGCTCTGGTGGGCGGGGGAGGGGGCCATCATCCTTTCTCGTCAAGATGCTTTAAAAGAACTGGTTTAACTCATCAGCCTTTTCAGAAAGTGACATCTTCTAAACAATGTGTCTCACAAGAGCATTTACCACCTACAGTATCACCCAGGAAATATCATTCTTTGAGGGTCTACTACCAAGTATTAGCCTAGATGGAAAATGACCATGATGATCCTTCTAAATCGGAGTGGGAAAGGAAATGATATTACTGCCCTAGAATGAACGATATAAAGGCTGCACCACAGTGTGTGATTAATGTCATACCCTGCAATTTCACAACCCATTGTCATTCGACGAAATGTAGCTTCCAGTTGTACAATCTGTACATCAACATGTGGCTTTTGCCAATTAACAAACTGTCACAACCAATGCAACAATTAGAATGATTTGGATGTTCACAAGCATTGGGACCCTAGATTCTTTAGCCACTCAATGTAGGAGGCTTATGGCTTTCCCCCAGGGAAATCATATTCAAATATTATCTGTTATATATTCATATGTACATTTATCTGCCACATTCTTTGGTTTAGAATAAATGTTGTTACTGTAATAATCTTTGTGCATAACTCTCATGATGAAAGGTAATAAGAACCTGAGATTCCATTACCATTCAAATTATGTTTACCAGTATATATGTTATCATATTTCAATGCTAAATGGAATCACCGTGGATTTATGAGTTAAGATCAGGTTAAACCAGTAAAATAATACAGTGCAGTTGCAAGCAGTAACCCTGAAAAGCTAAAAAATACATGTATTACACAGTAACATTGCTTAGAAATAATATACATAAAATTTTCACGATAAAGTAGTAGCAATCTTGGATTTGAAGGTCAAGATAAGGTCAAATAACTAAAATGATGCTGAAAATGGAATCAGTGATACCTTCAAACCCTTAAGCCCAGGTATTACACATTGATGTAGGCTCAAAGTAAAATATGTAAACTGCACATGGTAAGTGGCAGCCATCTTGGATTTTAGTAGTAATCTTGGATTTGAAGGTCAATATAAGGTCAAATAACTAAAATGATGCTGAAAATGGAATCAGTGACACCTTTAAATCCTAAAGCCCAGGTATTACACATTGATGTAGGTTCAAAAGTAAAATATGGAAAACTACACATGGTAAGTGGCAGCCATCTTGGATTTGAAGGTCAAGATAAGGTCAAATCATTAAAATAATGCTAGAAATGGAATCAGTGACCCTATTAACCCCCAAATTTCATGTATTACACATCAATGTAGCTTAAAAAGTAAAAACCACATCCATGAATACAGTCACTGCCCCTCCCGGCGTCAGTATGACTCACAGCCAATAGCAGGCCACGCTGCAAATGCAAGTCACGGTAAGATGTATATAAATAGCTAATTCCGGACACAGCCATCTCAGATTCTGCCCAACCACCCACATGTGCCACGTGTCAATCAAGTAAATAGCTTCCTCTCATATTACACCCATTTGTTAATGCCAGCATGACTCAACCTTCTAATGATTTCCGCATAGCGGAATGCCACGTTTTTGCAACGTCAATACCTTTTCAAGTCCAAAGCTGTCTCAGCCAGCATGACTCATTAACTTCCCGCTGTTATATGAATCATTAATCCCTCGAGTGTTTGCCAAATCTTACACACAATAATGCAATAGGTTGTAGCTTGCCAAGTGATTAATCCATTTAATGTAATTCGGCTATTCATTTTTACATTACATAGTATGCCAAAATTATGGTGACCAATATCTTATAATTTACCCCAATTAATTCATCGGGAATTCTCTCTTAAAACTTAGGTTTTAATCGATACCATTTATATGGTAATGGAAAATGTAATTGTGGTCCGGTTACATACCATTGAGCAAGATGAATTAACTGTAATTCCGTAAACAATATACCAAATTGCGTATATATTTGTCAGTTACAAATCCTACGCAAAACCAAACTCATTAATTTAGTAATGTGGATATTCCAATAGCCCATTTTGCATTGAATCTATTCGTTTTCTGCATTAAGTGGTGGTAATCTCTACTTAATTAACAGAATTATGTGTCGTTTGGGGAGTAAAACCCTGATAATTTGTAGTGTACGTATGGTTCTTTGTGCTCAACAAGACAGTAGCCTGGGGCCCTGCTGTTGTATAACATCGTTGAAGTATAAGCCTATGCAACTTCAAACATAATCTCTGTTGTTTTGTATGATATTGGTTTAGTTACCAATGCTCCTGGTAGATTAATTTTATTTAAGGGAGGATGGAATGTTTACCTCGAGTGATCAAACTGCCTTCTGCTGGAAATTGCTTCATTCTCTGCTACATACATGTAAACCTTAAATTCTATACATTGTAATGACAACAATGTTATCACGCCCATGAACGATTGTTCACTGTACAATGATAAGCCTTGGATATCTTCAACTCCACTGACCTGGTTTAACCACTAGGAAATACCCATGCACAATCATCAATCTTTACCTTGGAATCTCATGAGTCATATTTCTTGTCACATGAGCACTCCATCAATTGACCCCTGCCCGTCTTACAATAACGATCAATTAGTTCACGCCATCTGTATGCTATCATATGACCCCCGCCCATCTCAATTATCAATCAACCACGTGCCAAATGTCTGCTCATGATAACCAAGGATTAATGAAGCATGTCACTGACACAAGCCAAGAAGACTGCACAAAGGCTCTTTGTTATTGAAAACGAAATCCCTAGCTTAATGTATGTTTCTCAATATTATTGTAAGGGATTTCCAAGAAACCACTGCATGCTTGATGTGATTGTATTGTTTAAATAGAACGATAAAATTTACTATATGTTTAATGTCAAAACATGATTTTAGATAATACAGAAATTCCTATCATTGTAGTAGCCAACAAACCACTGCATGCTTGATGTATACTGTATTATATGATTTATTTAATCTCAATTGTTACACGCAAATACCACTGCATGTTTAATGTATAATGTACATTGGTAGATTTAGATTCTCAATGAGTATATATTTGTACAATATCCTTCATAGCTGACATAATGCAATCATGGTCTCAACATTTGTAACTGGTCCATAACTGAACCAGCAAATTCATAAGACAAAGGTTCCTGTTTGCGTTATGTCCACCAGCCTAATCTTTATGTGTGTGTGTTCAAAACCAAATTTTTTCCAAATTTGTTTTTTTTCTGAGGGGGGGTATTGTCATATTACAAAAGTGCTGAGTCAGATTAGACTCATAGGCATCGCCGGAAGTCCCTGCTTCCGGCTCCGCCTACCACCCACACACACTGGTATGCTGGTGGCTGGTATATAAGCTCAAGACAGCTTCTCAGAGTCAGTCAATAAACTGGATAAAGATTACTCGTTCGTTCTGTTATTACGTCTCATCACACACATGTCAAAACCATACATGACAGGGCTGTCTTTCACACTTGCTGCGCCCGAGCACCTGAAAATATACAAAAGCAAAAACTCTCCCCAACGTCCACCTGGTGTATAAGTGAAATGCAGCAGGACAGTGGACACCGTTAGAATCTAGGAGGGGGTAACAGGACCTGCGACTTATTAACAAAATGGGAAGGGAAATTTGAAAGAGGGCCTTACACAAGAAAGGGCCAAACTACATGGAGGGGCCGCCGGCTATGATGTCAGATGGTGTACCGTGTAGAGTACGATTAGCCGACGGCAAGTGATACAAAGCCACTGTAGGTCGGATCGCCCTTTGGACTCAAAAAGCCCAACTCCTACAGACGGGGGGTGGTAACTGGCCCACCGCCTGCGAGGACGACCCTTTACTCCCTTGTTGTCCCAGCCCCCAAGATTTCGCTGCCCCGCATATGACGCTGCTGGGCAAACCCGGCCAACACTCAAAGGTACCGACTACCTGACGTCTGAGCATACCACCATCAACCCGTCGGTCGGCTTGATATGCTCTCTCCCACACGGCGCTTCCTACTTCTTAGCCAGCGGCGTCCCGACTTGGAACTGCCGCTCTTGGAGGAACGAGCTTTACCGCCCTCTCTGCGGATGCTGACAGAACAGGATTCCGCTTCACTCGGCCGGTGGGTTTTGTTTGGGCAGCCTTGTTGCCGCTTCCTGGTAAACACGCAGGAACGACAGTTTGACTCCCGGTGTCGGACACCATGTCCGCACTCGCAACTGAGTGGGATGAACGACTCTGTCTGGATGAGCACGAGCTAAGAGTTTGCGAGGCCACACGGTCAGGTTTAGACCCAACCCTTGTCCCCGACGTTCCCAACCCGCCCTCGACTTCTTCGGACCTCTTTCTCATCTTGACGGAGTCTGATGCGTCGCCGATGCTCTGTAACCGATCATAACAATCGCCCAGCTCCTGTTCCAATGTGGCAGACTGTAGTGTCACTTGTGGGCTGTCAGATCCCTTTTCACGCTCCCCGGCTCGAGTCGGGAATCTGCAGCGACAGGTCATGCAGACTGTCGATCAACTCCCGAAAGGTTGAGGACATCTCGCGAATGTTGTCTGCATTCTTCATACCTGCCGATGCATTCGATCCATGACGGCTGTCCGTTGTTGCGCCAATTCCATGTTGAGCTTGGCCTCTTGCTGTGCAAGCGCCAACTCCTGCCGTAGTTGAGTGTCTCCGCCTGCACCCGTGTCGAGCTTGTCAACCACGATGCAGGAAGTGGAGCGCTTTGCTGCAAAGAAGTTCTCGGCCAGAGAGATCCCTGCCGAGGTAGTGCTGGGAAGATTAGGGGCAAGGTGCTGCCACATGAAGTCCTCGATTCCAGCAACCAACTGCCGTACACACGTAGACAGCCCCGAATGCACGTCAAACTCGGGGGCGGCCTTCTTGTGGGTGGGGAGCATATTGCGGCGTTGGCGATCTCCTCGAGCTGATCGTTCATCAGCCCCTGTAGCATCCTCCAGCCAGCTCCCGAAAGTCAGCAGTCACACCGTCGGCACAAAACCAGCTCCCCCTCAGACAAATCCACTGCAACTTCGCCTTGGATAATGTGTGGCTCACACGCAAACTCCCGTCTTGGAATCACGTATGTCGCCGTTGCCTTCAATGACGCCAGTTCGGCCGCCATTGGTTTCACTTCTCGGGCTGAACCGAGCTCCTCGCGGACAGCCTGATCTTCCGTGACAAGTTGTTTAGGGTGCTTCGCAAAGCCTCTAACTCTGCTTGCAACGTGTTGCACTCTCTTGACATCATCCCTCTCGGCGGGCAGACGATCGACTTCTTCTTTATAGTCATCGCCTCTCTTGGTCTGAGTGAGGAGCTGCTGGTTGAGACCAATGCGATCCCGAGCCCACTTGGACTCCTTTGTTTGGAGCTCCTTGTCTAGGGCGGCATGTTAATTGCGAAGAGCCACAAGTTCTTCCTCGGCTTTCTGCGCACAACCTATCCAGGTGTCGCGATCGTGACACAGCTGACCCGCGATGGAGGGCATCTTCCCTCCCCGGGGTGTTGGGTTGATGCTCGCTGAATCCGAGCGACCTCGCTTCAGCACGACGCCGCTCTCTCCCCCAGTGCCTCACCCATCACGCTGACCCGATCGTGACACGCACGATGTGGAGGGTGGTGTGCCGGTGCCGGCAGTACCCGTTGACGGATACGTAGCATTGGTGACAGTGGCCGCGGAGTCTTCTTCACTGGGGCTGTTGGGAGGTCGGCGAGGGGCGGAAGCCCCTTCACCGACTTGAAGAGGGCCTGCATCACACTGTGCCGAGCGGGCACTGGTGCAGCATTTTGGCTCAGGAGATCGAAGTTGCAGCGGCCTTCTTTTGCGGGATCTTAGGTAAAGAAACGTCACTTTGTTGGTGCTGAGGGGTTGCCATCTTGCTGTACCGCTCGGCCCATTCAGGACTGTTACCGCGTACCAAGCTGAGAGCAGACGTCCACCGGGCGAAATCTTCTTGGCACACTGCCAGCCCTTTCTGTGAGCACTGTCCCAGAGTGGTTGCTTGTCCATGTCGACATCGCCTCCAGGTGGAACCCTACGATCACGCGAGCCAGTTTTGCAGCGGGAAACCACTTATTCTAGCCGATGACTTGAGGGAATCAGATGGGACACGTAAATGCCCATGAACTCGAGCACAAGTTGTTAAGCGACCAAGTGGGGTGAATTAATGTCCCCCCAATCAGCGATCCTCGTCATCTTCCCTCACTTTTGTCCTTGTTCTTGGAATGCAGATACTTTCTACCACGCTTCAAAGTTCTGCTTTCTTCAGGTCAACCTCGTTAGAATGCTCGGCGACCATGTGTTGAACTGACAAGTGGATGGCAGCATCTCCACCGCCATCCTGCTGCAGCAAAGGACAGAGAAGCAGCATCCCCCCTCCATGTGGAAATGGGCCCAGTGCTCAATGACACACTCAAACCCATCCCATCCATGGTCCCGGTTAGACTGTGTCCGCGGTGCACACACAAGTGTCGCGTCCATCTTTGCGCAGTTATCGGGTCGCCTAACCAAATGTAGACGATCCCGAGTGAGCATGGCTTGTGGTTGAGGCAGAGCATCCACTACTGGACACCTCATCCCGGCTTCCAAATTCGCCACGAACAAAAGGCATACGCCTTTGTGCTTGAGTTTGTTCACCGGAAGTCAGGCCGCAGAGAACGACACCTCAGGTACCAGGCAGTGTGACCTGACTGGTTCGCCACCTTCCCTACTGCTCGCCATCGCAACTCAGGCCGCATCCCCGCGAAGCGATAATCGTTGGGGAGCACGTGCCAACCACTGAGGTGGCCGCGCGCCTCCGTATCGGTTCCCTGCAACTGCACGCAGTGTTGCGGTAACCCGTGATGTGGTCCGCCAGGAAACGGATGCAGTCCTTGGGTGATCCCCACGTACCTCCCCGCATACAACACCTGTCGTGTGTTGTTGGCAAAAACCGCCGCTCTTCCTTCTTGGTCGGTTCGCATGTGAGTGAGGGCTCTTGGGGGCTTTTGAGCAGGGCGAGCTTAAGCGGACGCAAGTCACCCCCTGATCTTCATCCTCTGCCTGCTGCACATCGTCCGCCCAGCTACGAGGAGGCTCTTCCTCCCCCAAATCGGCGTTGATGTCGTTGTCGCAGGCAGCCTTGTTGTCAGGCACAGTCAGAAACTGCCCTGCTGTCGTCTATTCCCTGCATCAGGGCGGTGATACGTGCATCATTCCCTTCAGCCTCCTGAACCCTTCCATCGGTAGATGAGCTACACGCCGGCCCCCGACTCCTCTCCACGTGCTGGGGAAGTGGGCCGCGACCCACCCCGGATGCTTCATAAGGGCCTAGGTCAGCCATAATGACACTGATGAAGGGTCCCCAGGATCCTACCTACAAACCTACAATGCAATGAGATTAAATCGGAGAGATGGAAACCGCAACAACCTGAAAAATGCGCAACAAATACAGCAAATCCGTCTGCAGGTCTTTACCTACTGTTCCCAGTCAATCGACTGTCCGTTCGATACCAGCTATACTATATAGTACCCCGGTCTCCTGTTGCCGCCACGGGTGGTCGACAACCAATCGGCAGCCGTCCGCATTGTGTTTTTACCTTTTGACCCCGTTCAGTACTTGCACACGTGTCTTTGTTTTTGACTGAGAGGCTGCGATTGTCCCATACCTCCCCAGCCACTTGATGAAGGGATTATTTACTTAGCCACCACCGGGCCGCTGCTGCCCATGTTACCATAGTGACGATCATTCCAACTGGGCCATGCGCAACACTCGCCCGATACTGTAGACACCTTAACAAAGCCCAAAGAGCTGTTTGCCCTTCGGATCAACGCTTATCCCTGGGTGTTTCGGCCTGCGACTATGAGGTCGCGACCTGGTTGATTGGTGTTGATACTCGCGCGACCACTATCGCGGCCACCGAGCTTCGCAGCCACCGAGCTTTGCGGCTTGGTCCTTTTGATTCCACGATCTTCAAATTTTGCCCTTTAACAAGCAACACCGACTTCATTTCAATTAGCCATTACTGACTATCATTTCAATTGGTGGTTCTTCTTTAATTATGTCGGTTACATCATGCCGAACACAAACACAAATTTGGTGGGTGTATGCTGCATTACTAACTCCTGTTGCGATTCCCCTCCTGTTGCAAACTCACGAGATTCCCTCACAGTTCTGTAGAATTCTCCCTCGCCCGACACCGCTCCCTCTCCCCCAAGTTTCAATTCCGAACGCCACTGTCTGGGTAGATTAGAGGGTCGCGAAATTTAAACACCAAGCTGCGGGTCGCCCATAAAACTGAGCGATGCGTCCCGCGATCTGTCTAGTAGTTGACTCTCAAATACTCAAAGAAGCGTTGCCGGTTTGCACTAGCGACCTCCTCCGAATATGAAGAGTGCTGCAGCGACATAACCACAAGGGCATGTGCCTCTGTCTCAATGAAGGATTTAACATTTCTAGTGCTAACCCACTTTTCTTTGATTGGTCTATGGCCTCGCCCCCTGCTTTATACAGGACATCGGTGTGCATCTGAATCTTTATAATGTTGTCGCTACCCACTTCAATCACTTTGAAGGGCCAATCCATGGTTGCGCATGGAGCACATCTCGCTTGTTTGGGGATGAAATAGCAGCACGCGATCACCCACCGCATAGCGGGCGGCTTCGCTGTGCGTTTCTTCTGTTGTTCCATCTGCACCTCCACCGCCGCCCAGTAACCTCGCTGAACAACAATTTGCACTGTCTGCATTGCAAGATTCCTTTGATGAAAGACGTGGGACGAGTAGCATTGAGGCACCGCCCTGTCATCACCCCCCATACATTAAATCCACGGAAGTAATGGATCTGCACATTGACTGTAAAAACATACTCACGTGGGGAGTTGCATTGTATGCCATAAAGTCATACAGCAGCATCTCGTCCCAATTCTCTCTCGCATGAACTTTCAACGCCGCAGGATAACTTTGATGGTTTTGTTGCTCCTTTTTCTACCATGCCGTTGCTCCACGGAGCATACGGGTAGTCTGCGATCTGTCGACGCCATACAGTTTGCATAAATCATTGCAAAGATAATTATCAAACCCCTGGTCGCTGTGAAGATAGCAAAAGGCGCCATGTCGCTACGATATACTCCCTGAAGAGCACATCCGCCGACTGCATCCACCGTTTTTTGTAGTAGGGGATACAACTCCATTCGTTTGGAGAATTAGTATTGAATCACGTAGACATAACGATGCCTCGTGCTGGTCTGGGAGCGGGCCTTGCAAGTCAATTGCGACCCGCTGGGTGTGGAAATACGACGTATTCGTGCTGCATGGGGGGCGTTACCACCCCCCAGAACCCGACTTGCATTGCTGACACGTGATACACGCGCAGCACATCATCTTCACATCCTCGTGCATCCCTGGTCAGGCAAAGCGCCGCTGCAGCAGCTCGCATACGCGCTCATAACCTAAATGGCTAACGCTATGCACGTGCATGCACTGCCAGACGCTTTCCTGCCAGGCAACTGGCATGAGAGGTAGTCGCAGCTTTTCTTCGGGTTTCCGCTTGGCGAAGTCGTGTTTTACGGAGGCGCCACACGCCGTCCTTTCCCTTGTAGATGTCGCCCACCAGCATACATACATTTGCACCTCTGGCATCTTGCACCGAAGGGCAGTGACGCCGCAGTCGTTTCCCCCACTTCGCCTTTAAATTCGGCGATTTGTTGGATAACCTGGCTGCTCCCCTGTGCCTCGCACCACTCCTCCACAGAGAAGTGACTCAGCACTAGCTCGCACTGATTTTAGCATTGTTGACAGACTGGCCCACTAAAGGCGGGGGTCAGCAGTGTTTCTTCTTCTGCCTCCTCTTCATCAGACTCCTCCCCGCGTACCAATGGTCGTGGTGTGGGGCTGCCCGACGTTTCTCGGCCAGCCACGTTGACCTTTGCACCGCATGGTATTCTCGCGCGCCAACAGGATAGCATCCTCCGCCTCTGCGAGACAAAGGTCCAGGTGGGTGCGGTTCGGCAAGTCGAATAGTCGGGCGGGTGAGATAAACGTTAAAGTCTACCCCATCAACCGATTCTGGTTCTTCATCGCCGCTGCCGAATCAACGCCTCGAGCCGCGAATTCCCATTTGGTTTGGGCGGCCCGACTGTGTTGACCAAGCGAGTTGTTGATGCAGGAGGTGATGCCCTCCTGGTTTTCTTCCGAGTCATCTGAGTCGGTGTCTCGAATTTCTCCATCTTTCTCTTGTGAAACAAACAATCGACACTCCCCAAGTCACATGGTTTGGGTTTGCAAAACGCCTCTTTCAGCTCAGGGTAGTTCTCGCTAGCATGACAAGGTGTCGGCAACCACATTGAGTTTCCCGCAAAAGTGATGTATTTCCCATGGCTTGTACCAGCCCATCTCAACCATCCACCACATACATGTTGTGGGATTGATGATATTGCTGGACACACGTGAGTGCTGCATGGACGCCCGATAAAATTCACCCCTCGATAGTAGCTCCCCATCATCTGCGGTAGACCTCTGAGGATGGTTGTCGCCAGATAGCGGCAGGGGAAGCTCAAGACTCAGCCCCTGCCTACTCGTTTCCTCCGGTGTTTGCGGCGGCCCCAGAACTCGTGTTCTGGACTGGATTCTTGCTGACGTTGCTGTCCGTCTTCTTCTTGGCCGCACGGGGTTGAGGACGCCAATTGCCACTTTCGGCGATCTGTTCGGGGGTTGCCTTAAAGCAATCCGTGAGGACGTGGCCCTTCTGACCACAATGCCAACACTCTATGTTAGCTAACCCGCGCTGATTCCCTCGTTGTTGCTGATGCCGGTTCTGCGCCAGAAGCCGATGTGGCTGCAGTGGCCTCGGTCCCTTTGCCCCATTCCGACTTCTTCTTCTCCTGCTTGCTCTGCACCGCAAGCACCTGCTTCACCACAGTCTCTGTAGACGGGTGTTTATGTTTCTTAGTGTTAAGCTTCCTCCTTTACGATGTTCGCCTTGTAGTTAGTCGGGTCATCGTGCAATTTGTGCCTGACCAATTCCTGGGTCAAGATGGCTAAACTGATTCAGGATACATCATGACCTCGTCGTATTTGCCGAAGTAAAGCAGAGTTCAATCCCTAACTCAAGCCGTTTCAATACGGCCGACTCTCTGCGGTGGTTGTCCTTCCAGTAGGCCTTTCAAGCGCCAGGATCATTAGTTGAGCGATAAGTCGCAGATCGATACTTTGTTGCCCTGCTTCCGGGTCGCGAAGTTCTTCCTTGGCGGCCCTCATCTCAAATTCCACATGGAAGTGAGCATTAAGAGTCGCCAAGAGAATCTTCCAATCATTCCTGTCGCCGATAGGGAGGTTCAACAAGGCTCCCTGCCTTTCCTGATAACCGGGTCCACCAGCCATCCCGCCCCACTCCTGGACGGAACCTGGTATAACCGAGGGTCTTCACTAATTGTTGGACGTAGTCGGGCCAAGACTCGTTATGGTTGGTCTCGCTGAACTTGTGAAAGTTCTTATTGTGATTCTTCAAGGACACACTTGTCAGAACGCCCAAGTAAGTCATCGTTCTCCCGAAGAGGTTGACTTTATGCGACCTAGTCGCCGATTCCGCTTTGCGTTGGAGTGCGCGCCGTTTGCATGCTGCTTCCTCCCCTCCAACTGGCTTCTTCCAATCGATACTGTCCAGAGCCCCACCCAGGGGTCTGCATGAATCGCCGCACGAGAGAGTTCACTGTCATTCGCGATCCACCACTCGTCAACATGGAGCTAGTGCACGGCCAGGCACCCGGTGCTGTTGGCTGTCTCACCTGTCAAGGTCTTTTGCGGGCACCGGCTAGGTGTACGCTGGACAATCCCGGATTGGGCTGATGACCATACTGGCAGACCCTAATCCCTGCAGCTCCACGATCAGTGTCTGCAGGCACTTTTCTTCCTAGCGATCGGCTTGTCGTGTAACCTCGGCCCTTAAAGAGTCGAGATTGTGGAAGTAGTCGTGACATATCCGTGGCTTCAAAGGTGGTGGCGGGGTGTTTCATTCCCGCTCGCTTGGTGCGCCAGAGTTAGGGGCGGGTCTTTCCTTAGAGGCGGAAGGAGAGGTGCACTAGCAGCCCCCCCCTCCCACTTCTTCTGCTCGTGTGGTGGCGAACGAAGTTGGGACCGCTGCCTTTACCATGTCGCCCAAAGGCGAGTAGCTTACTTAGGTCGGCCGTTCTTTTGTGTGTCGGGTGCAGGGGCGATACCGCAGTTCGCATCCTTCTCGCGCTGCCTCCGCCTCGCCTCGCCAGTCTTTTCACCCATGTTTTCGATGGCACTCTGTAATGGGGGATCAACTCGACTTCCCAGTCGGTGATCTGTCATGTCGATGCCGCTGCTCCTCTTGGCCTGGGACTAGCGCCCCATCCAAGATTTCCTTCCACTGTTGTCTCATCTCGCTCGCACTATCGCGCCCTGTTTCTGCAATTTCTCTCGTGAATTAATGACCGTGTAGACCTGTTCGCAATGCGTCATAACGTTGTCCGTATTGAATGTTTATTTAGACGTCATGTTTGATCATATAATGAAAATTATGCGTATCGTAGGGCAAAGTGGTAACTAGGAAATACAACTCTGAACTGAACGGCTGTTTTTTATGTTTAACAAAACATATCAATCAACATAAACAGTACTAGTATAGATCAGGTAGGCATGTACTATAGAATAATTAATTGTTGACAAAAATTAAACTTTTTTAAATTAGTCAAGGAAAAGTAATGGAATAAACTGACAGTTTGCATACATGTAGAGTCTAGATAGATCTATATGTCGTATGACTCTTCATTCAGTTTATTCCATGTTTTAGGTTCAAAAGGCCTCTGTCATTTATGGTCTTTGTACTTGAAAAAGTAAAAAATTGAAATTCGAATTAAATTACTAGTAGATCAGCTAGTCTAGTAGCAAATACTGTCTGTGCAGACTGTGAACACTGGCATGGGACATGATGAATTGAATATATTATAGCCTATCTAGCCATTCTATGTAATGAAGAATTTCATTCAAATTATTTTTTGTTAATCTGGATATCCATTATAGCCACAAAATGTGTAGATCTAGGTGTTTATATACTGTCAGGTATCACATGGGTCATTTATAGACTAAAATAAACTCTGCATCTCTAGGATCAAGTTGGTATTGGAGACTTGATCTATTATTATGGTTTATTGCATTTCAAATGTCAAAAATTTACACAAGCAATCATGCTTGTATATTAATTTTGTATTGACTTTTGTTTTATCATCTAATAGGCTGATGATGGAACACAGAAGCATAATCAAACACCATTTGATACATGTATGAGATCAGAAAAAAGTAAGTAAAATATATGTTATTAAGATAAAGTATGTAATGCAAGCATTTGTAGTGAATTATAACAAAAATGAACACTCCAAGTTTTGATTGATTACTGTTGTTATTTTAACCTTGTCCATTTTATAACGCTTTTTTAATTTCCTTGCAATTTTAAGCGATGTACGATGAATGTGATGGATGATTATAAAAAATTCAATTTGATCTACAATTGCATACTTGATTTGGCATTGAACTGGCTTACAAGATAGGAATCTTGGAAAGTACAATAATACTCAGATTGTCATTCTATATGCACTGTGAAATGTTTTTGCACTTATTTAAACAATGCAATTTTATTTCATTTTAGATCCAAACAACTATTTGAGAAGAAAAATATGAAAAGAAGATTAAGAAAAAGAGCAATATTTTCATCATCGTCATCATCATCACGCATCTCAATGCCACATGATCCCATTGATCCATCAATTTCAATAGATCAATCAGAACATATTCCAGCATCATCACCAACTTCATTCCAAGAAATCAACAATAACTTTTTTTCCTCACGTGGCCAACAAATACTATATCAGTAGCTCAAACAAAAGATATCATCTTACAAACTTGATCCTCTACATGCAGGATTAGAAGAATACAGTTTAATGAAGAGGAAAATGAATATGTTGAAAAATAGTGCTTCTTTATTAGAAAAGTAAAAGTAACATCATTCTACCTATACTTCAACATATTCATTTTCCTTTTATACTTTATTATTCTAATCCTCATGTAAAGGGTCATTTTTTTATTCATAATTCATTAACAATAATATTTTCAGATTCATTTTGTAATCACATTAGTCGAGAAAACAATTGTCTGCTGTATTATCATGTTAAAAGTATGATAAATTAAAAAACTAATAGCAAAAACTAAACATACAAAATTAAAACGTTTTGTTATGAAGAAAGCTAAGTATTATCTGTGCAGGGTATTATTAATAGTTATAGTTATGTGTCAAGGTTTATCTTCGTGCAGTAGCTCGATACATGAGTTTGTTAAATGGTGAATGTGAATTAAATTAGACAAGACAAAGATTTTCTCACTATGTAACATATTTATTACCAAATACAATTCAATGATTGGAATTTTTAACAAAATGTCATAGCTTTTAATGGACTACAATAATATAACAAGAGCAGCTTTTCATGAGTTACTGTTATTATGAAGTATAACAGTTCATCCAAAGACAAAAAACATATGCTATTTACTATTACTGTACAACCCTTTAAATTTTCTGCTTTTTAAGTTTGCCATTTTGGCAAAAGTCTGTAAATCTCAAACTTTAACATTGTGTTTATGTTTATATATTATAGTATATTATTTATATATGTTAAATATTATATATATAGTAAATATAATTTTATTTATATAAATTGTAAATTTTACATATCTAAAATAAATGTATCGTTATAAATATCGTTATACTTCACTAATTTCACACTGCAAACAATTGAGTTAACAAATTTAAATGGTTTTAACGTACTCTGCAGAAACTACATACATAAAGTACAATATTATCATTATAAATGGAAAAATCTGTTACAATTCAATAAAAAAATCGCCTAGATCTGTCGTCCGTGAATGTATTAGATCTAAAAAAAGTGGATCTAGTCTAATAGCAAGTACTGTCAAATTTCAGTATCCAGACTAAGTAGCAGCAATGTCAGAGTTTGTGTATGTTTATGTTTAATTCGTTCATGACATGGGATATTATAGAGTTGGCAGTTGGCATTTCATTCGATTGTTAATGCAAGAGACGGATTATATATACCAACGACACATGTACAATAATGTTGCAGTAGTTTGCTGAAAATCAAGAACAAATGTCAGAGTTTGTGTATGTTTATGTTTAATTGTTCATGACATGGGAAAAGAGTTGGCAAGGCATTTCATTCAAATTGTTATGGAAACATTCACCCTGTTCACTGCACACGAATGGGCTTCACAAGTATTGCACCACATGATAGGATTATGGCCTAGATCTATATAGAGAAGGGATATTTTCTTCAGAGAGCTTTTTTGACAGA
>CM032659.1:19812369-19833390 GCA_019095985.1 Streblospio benedicti
ATTACTGATACAATGTTTTATTCTGTAGATGAGCACTATGCCTGGACTGCCCACACGACCTTGTGTGTATGACATCGACCTTGATCTGGAAACAGAGGAAGTTCTTGGACTTTTCTAGAGGAAAATTGTGATACTTGAACTAGAGATTTTGACTGATATTTTTACAGAATATATGCATGAATTAAGTGTTTATTATAGTAATCACACCATATTAAACTCTTGAGAGAGTAAAGTTTTTTTTTGCGAATTTAACAATTGTGTTGTATGAGATTATGTATTTCGTGAAGTATATTTTGTTTTGTTATATCATATGAAATATTTGTTTAATTGCAATCATGGTAACATTCCCAATTTTGATGTGATGTCTTTGTTGACGGATTCATGTAGATATCCTGAGTTTTCTCTATTATTTTGTTTTTGAAAACATGTTCTAAGAATATTGTATTTGTTGAAGATATAATTTGCAACTTTTGTTTCTTTGATTGTTATAATGTAATTACTGGTACTATTAATGATTTTCATGAATGGGGGATGATTTCAATATTGATAGAAATTCTCAACTTTCTGTTGTGCTATGAAAAATATTATTATTTTAAATAGACAATAGATTTATTTTAATCTTTCTAACCTGACTGGTCAATGAAATTTCTTTGAATGATAGCTTTGAAAATGTGACTTTGTTATATGGATTATAGTTATAATTTTCAGTTGTAAATCTTAATAAATCAATGTACACTCAAGCTTATGTAAATTTTTGTAGGTATGGTGGAAATCATGATCACACTGCCAATTCATTCTTACCGGTGCCATTTATATGAATTTATAACATGTAATTTTAGAAATTTAATAAAATATGGATAGAACTGTATGGGTTTTTTTTCACTGCTAAGTATATAGATATATCTATATAAAAACAATGCACAATAAATGTGTTATAGCGGAGCGGCTTAACCATATAATACTTCAGTTGATGATACAAGCATGACATTTGGCACGAATGATGTATGTAGGGTATTTTTTCAGAAAAAAGTCCTAGCCACGAGAAATTCCGAGATGGCCACCAGTTTCTTAAGTAAATTACTTTTAAATTTCACTTAAAAATTTAATAGAAGCATGATATTTTGCCCAAATAATGTAGATCCCATACATTTTCACTACCATCTACTGTCCATGTGAAATTCCAAGATGGCCACCATTATTAAGATGGCCGCCAGTTTCTGAAGTAAATTACTTTTAAATCAATTCATATAATGATAGAAGCATGATTTTTTGCACAAATAATATAGATAACATATTTTCACTACCAACTCCTGCCCACTTGGAATTTCAAGATGGCCGCCATTGTTCAAGATGGCCTCCCCTTTTAAAGCAGATTAGCTTTAACATATTTATTTAAATTTAGCTAACATCAACGTTGGCATGAGATGAGAGAAGTGTTCATTCGTTGGCATGATTGTTATTAGAATATAGTATATATGGAACTGAAAGTGCTTGCCACCAAAACATTCAAGATGGCCACAATTTTCCAAGATCGCTGCTACTATTTTGAGTAATTGAGTCTGTCTGATTTTACGAGTTGCTTGTGAAACAATGCATTGCTCAAAGACATGGTGAAATGCTGTAATCAAAGGAGTGATTGGACTAACAGAAGATGCATCTGCTTTGTGACGATGGAAGGTTGCAGGTCCTGAAACAAGCCGCTTGGTAGCAAATTTTGAAAGAGCCTTAGAGACCAATGACAAGAGGAACAACAGCTTCACCATGAGCAAACTCCAGCAGCTCAAAAGATATTCATTCAAAAAGTACAGCGTCTAACCAATGTTATTGAGAAGGGCAACCCATTTTCAGAGGAAACAGGTGACCTACTGGTGCTAGATTCTAAGAATATTGCAGATTCTATAGAAGTTGATGTCGTTGCGACACACTTAGACACTTAGGCCAGTACAATACATTCATCAATGACACAAAAGCATCCAAGTAGTCTCTACAATATATAGCTTTGAAAAGAACTGTACTGATTTTTCAAACGTAGGCCAAAAGCAATATTGCTATCTGGGACTGACCTACTGAAGCATGATCACCACTTATTTTCTCAGTTATTCATCCCAGTCCAAATCTGAGGGTGTAGTTTGTTGAACATTTTTACCTATGAAAACCAAGGCAATTCACCTGGATTGAGCAAGAATGGCATGCTACGCACTCGAGGCTACGCACATGTGCAATATCTGATCTTGTGAATATTTTGCAATCGTTAGTAACAGTTCCAGATTTGAAACCTCAAATTCCAAAAAAATCAGTCATCTGAAGAATATGCTACTAAAGACATTCTCCCACAAATACACCTTTATAGTAGCACATATCAGCAAACTGACATCATCTTTGATGTTTATCACAACTCCAGCTTAAAAGCTGAGGCCAGAAGTAACCATGGGAAATCCCTGAGAAGGAGAGTTAATGAGAAGAGCAAGATCCCTACAAACTGGAAAAAATTTCCTTCAAGACCGTACAAATAATACAAAACTTTTTCAATTTATTGCTGACATTGTGTCTACAACAAATAAACAAATCCTCTCCTGGTAACAAAGGCTGAAAATGTTGTCACTAGTGCCAATTTTGTAGTTTGGATGTCTACAAGCGCTAGACCTATGAGCACGAGAAGAGGCAGATACCCTCATTCTCCAACATGTGTGGCATAGACTGGCATACAGTAAGGATAGGCTTCAAGTATGTGATCATTGATGCAAATGACACCGATATTGTGATATTTGCCATATCACTTATGTCATTTCTAAAAGTGCATCATCTGGAGAAAATGTGGGCTAGGTTTAGAAAAGGTTAACACACACGATGGTTACCAATACAGATATTGTTGATGTCATAGGACAAGAGAGGAATTCTCCTCTTCCATGCGTTCACTGGTTGTAATCTAAATTCTGCATTTAACGGCAACGGGAAAAAGTGTGTATGCCAAACATGGGTTGTTTTCCATGAAATTTCTGGGACTTTTGCTTGACTATGTAAGGTTCCACGTGAAATTGATGAAAGGTGCCCTTCAAAAATTGTGAAAGATATGTGGTCCTTATGTATGACCCATCAGGCACAACATCCTCTGTAAATGAAGCAAGATTAGATTTATTTGCCAGAAAGCGAAGATCATATGATTCAATACCCCCACACTGTACAAGCAGCATTGAAAGAACATGCCAAAAAAAAGCTACATGTACCTACCAATTAGGGCATATTTGGGGCCAATATTTGATAGCTCATCCAGAGCTTCAATGTCCTAAGACGGGATGGTCCAAGGAAGCGGATAGATGGACAGTTGTTTGGACAACATTAGAGCCAATTCCTAAACGTTTCCCACCAGTTCACTAAATGTGGCTGCAAAAAAAGCAAAAATATTCCTGTTTTTTATATCATGGATTGAATATCCATCAAATTGGATTTGGGTCAACTCTGACAATGATCTAAAATGAACGTTGTTCACCTCCGCTGTACGCCGGTGTACGTCGCAAGAGCTCTCCGCGCCAAGAAATAGTGCGGACTTCGTCTGCCTCCGTGCTCACGCCACAGTCGACGTCTGTTGGTGCCCTGCGGTGCTTTTTCTTGCAATTTCGCCAGCGGAGTCACTTCTACTCCGCCAGGAGTGGTCATTTCTTTAAACTTTTTTTAGCCCTAGCTCTAGCCCTAGGACGGTGTTCGAACGCGTAGGGACCGCGGACTTCGCGTTCCGCGTGTTCACTCTAACAGGGGGGTAAGTGATGTGTCTTTTGGACAGTTTTACTTTCGAAGTGGCGGGCGATCTCTGATCCTCAGTAACAGTGCAGCATGCCAATGTTAACGTACTAGTATATGTATTGGAAAGTTATTCTGTCTTTTGTGCTATGAGAATACACATTTTTAACACGACTCAAAAGGTATACTTATATTACAGGGTATGTATCAGATGCATCTACATGTGAAATGGGCATCATCTTTTTGTATACCTAGAAAATTAATGTCGACAAAAGAAAAGCTCACTGTCTAACTTGACAATGTTGCACATTTGCATATAGTGCTCCATTCAAGTCTGTGATTCGCTACAGTGGCAAGCAACTAGCAGCATGTGAAAATGTCTATTTACTATACTTTTTGATTGCAAATACAATAGTATTCAAAACACCACGGCAACCTAATAAGAGATAGATGAGGAAAAATTCTAATGCTGGTCACAGATTCTCAGAATTAGAGGTCCCCCACTGTTTCTACACTCTCATATTAAAATAAATGGTCATGAATGTACAAAATAAGGAAAACAATGTGCATGTGATTTACAGCAAATACATTTTACAATGTATGTATAAAATTTTCAGCTTAATGTTATGATTTGGAAAGAAATGCTGTCCTGCGATAGCTTGCTAAAATGTCAAAACTATAGGGTGGAAAATTTGTGAAAAATTAATTGCTGTATAGTGCTTAATGATATAGGCTCAAAATTGCATCAAAACTACCGGCATATATAATACTCTTTAGATCAGTAATTTGAATTTGGTTGATGAATGGGTATTATTACCGTACTCTAGCCCCCCCCCCCCCAAAAAAAAAAAAAAAAAAAAAAAAAAAAAAAAAAAGAAATAGAAAACAAGCAGGGACAAAACAAACAAACAAACAACAAAAAATTCAAAGAAAACAAACAAAACACAAAGACACATTCTGATTATTGGAAGCGGTGATTTCCATATTGCTGGTGGTTTCCAATCGTACAATGGTCACAAAATGAGAGGTGTACTCCTGATCAGCACAGCCCTATGCTGGTGTCAGTTTGTAAATGGACCCCCATTACATAGCAAATGGACCGTTTTCCGCTATAGATTATTGATCCGTCTGTAACCCCCCCCCCCCTCAATTAATTTGATTTTTTTTATTTCATTTTTGTATGAGTTTGATAATGAATTCATTGAACTCGCTAATTATGTAATGCCTGAATAATTTGATTTATCAAATGCAGTGGTTGTGCAGATTCTATGTTGGGATTCTAACATTGCAAATGGACACGAAGAACTAAAACATAAACCTGACTTCTCACACCCATGGATTAAGTATGTGTGATGTCTTTCCCCTCATGAGAGTGTAGGAACAGTGTATTATCTCCCTGGCAGGGAGGGGTGTCGGCTGTGTGGGTCGCACTGACCCAGCCTCATTGTTGCCCCAAGAGTATTATTATAAAGCCACATTGTTGACGATTGTCTGTTTCAGCATTATTCCCCATTTTACAGCTATGCAATTGGCCTACTGAACAAATTGGCATCTTAAAAAGCCTGCTAAACCACTAATAGGAGTTCACAGATAAAACGCTTTGAAACAAAATTAGAAATAATACTATAAAAATGACAGCCATCTTAAAATACTGTGGCTTGAAATTCGGTGAATACACATTGTATTGAAATTTTGAGACTGGTATCTACTACATATGTGGAAAGTTTCATTTTTCTAAGTGCCTTGGATTCCAAGTTATCAACCGAAATGTGTATCAAATACAAGTGTCTGTGGACAATAAACTCACATCTGTTGGTTACTAAACCAATATGATGTCACCATTACGTAATAACTGTTGTGTTTAAAGACAGCAAAACCAGTTCAGCTTACACGTTTGTAAGTTGGTTTTACGACCCACCTCTATTCAGAATAAATAAAAGCTGTAAATACATTTTTAATACAACCAAGATAAAATATTAGTCAACACATTGAAGAATTAGAAAAACAAAACGTATATTTCGGCCTGAATTTTCTGAAAATAATGAAAATATGCAATTGAATAATTTGTATTTATGGTAATACTTTCATGATAGTAGCTCTGTTGTTTAGATGTTGGTTTTTCTCGTAGTGTAGTTTCACGTTTCTGTTATATTGACATTCATAACAATCACACACAAAACAATATGGTGTGTATAATAGCATTCATATTTGAAACGGGCATGTACATCTCCTGTGAACTAGAAAAAAAATAGATTATAGAAAGTCTTTAATGTTTAATAATTGCAACTGAGCAGGTTATTATACAATGTAATTACATCGTCGGTTTCATGGCTTTATCATTCACAAGTGTAACCAGTCCACGTTCATTAATGACCTGGGTATATCTGCGAAATATGACGATGACGTAAATTATGCTCTTTGTATAAGTAAAAGTGCATGCTTTGGAACTATTGCATATATATCCCCACACGTGTGCAACGTTTTTTTTCATCGTCTTCCTTTTCTAAAGATATAACCACTTATTTGTACTATTGGCGAAGATGCTATACATCATCATACTATCTATATGAATGATGAAATTCTTGTCAATCAGAAATACATTTAAAAGTTCTAAGCAATGAATTAAGCTACATGCATGTAGATCTATGTAGCTTGATAGATAACTAAATAACTTTAATAAACGTTCGGCAAAATCTATAACACATTTATTACGGCACATTTTGAAAGCATAAAACAAAATTAGATACAATTCTGTTGACCACACACCAAACTCTTTATTTAATTCAAACACAGGCAAAAAAACCTTACCTTATTAACTCATAATATGACACCCATACATGTAGTTTCAGGAGTCAGTGGTATTTAAACTTAGCACATTTATTGCGTTGTTCTTCTTACCATAAGATCCAAGTACATGTACATGTGCACATGACAACAAATGTCAGTGTTGAAAATAGCGGCTCACCCGTCTGCCCAGGGCTGATAAAAGTTTTGGAGGGGTCATTTTTCTAATTTCTTAAACATGTCAGCCCGACTGTGTGGATAAATTTTTACAGGTACTTGTGTAGAAAAATATAAAAGAATATCTAATGAGATAAAATGTTCAATGTTTTACACCTGAGATATTTTCTAGCGTTGTATTAAACTAGTTAATTCAAACATCAATGAAACTTTATGAAGTACATGTTTGGAATCTGTGAGGTCATTTACGCAATTAAGAACTAGACGAGTAGAAATAGAAATATACTTTTGATAATATTTCATGAATTTATAAGAAAATAATTAAAAGATGTTTAGTTATGATTATAACGTGTTTTGTGTAGAAAATCAAATGCGGGTCTAACCGTAATAACATCCATATAACTCCAGTTGTACACATGCCCAGCCATTCCATGTGAGAGATCTCAGGATGATGCCCCTATAACATTTAGAAAGCTTAGTATCACAATCATCGGCAGAGCCTTGGAACAATTTGGTCCTGCAGGGTTATTCTCAGTGACATATGTCGACCGATAGCTATGATGGTTTACCCCTAATGAAGTTAGCCAATATTTTTATATGAACTGTTGTCTCTGTAAACACCAGCCCACACGCTCTGGATTGAGATAATAACGTGACCAAGTATGTACTGGGCTAGCGATGACAGAGAAAACGGTTCGTCTATGTAACCTTTAACAGCCCGCTGGTAGGGATTATGGTACCATTCTGGTCTCACAGCCTTGGGGTTGTGAGTTCGGGTCCAGCCAGGGCCACTTGATATAGCCGAAATGGAAGGTTAGGATTGCAAAAACGGTTTCCAGATATGTCGTTACAATGGTACATGGTAGGATCTTGCTTACCAGAGCAAACAGAGATAGTAGAATTGAATCAACAAGCTAGCTTGGAAAAAATAGACATCTCGAAATTCCCATCGGTAGGTGGGATTCGAATCCACGGCCTTTGGGTTGAGATGATAACTGACCAAGTATTTAACCTGGGGGTAACAGAGACAACGGTTCATCTGTGTAACCTTTTAACAGCCCGCTGCTGAGGATGATGGTATCATTTTGGCCTCACAGCGTGAGTTCGAGTCCCGCAAGGGCCACTTGATATAGTCAAAATGTAAATTTAGGGTTGTAAAACCTGTCTTCAGCTATGTCAATACAGTGACAGGAGTTAGCTTGCCATAGAAAACACAGACAGTAGAAATTAATATTTTTTATGATCATTAGGATAAACAGTCATGGCTACCTACCTATGTCTACTTGAAAAAAAGCCTTGCCACCTAAAAAAGTGTGCATGGTTTAGATTAGTTGTAATGATAATTCTGTTAAACATGAAAATCAATGGCATTACCTGCCATCAGTTTCTGGTATGGTCACATTCCTAACCATTGCGCCATCGGTTAGTCCAGTGAAAAATGTCTGAAATAAAGATTGATATGAATATTTCCCATGGTTATTATTTTACAGTCTTTCTTAAAAAATATACTGTCATTTTATCATAATATCATTATCATAAGGTTATTGAAATTATCTTGCAATTCTAATTTGTTCTCAATGTATCAGCTATATCTATTTGAACATACAGTTAATTATTGCCAAGGGTTAGTGCATGAAAATGATATGCCTGTAAGGCTACAAAGTTGATCAAAACACCGATAACCATTTAAAAAAAACGATGTTACTCCAGGACTCTCCTTTACACGTATTTGTTTGGACACCATGGACACAGATCTTACAAAATAATTCATTAACGTACCGTATTACCAGGGGACGATTGGAGAGGTAACCACGAATTGCCGTCCATGCTTACTTCCACCTTAAGTAACGCCCAGAATCATGAGTAAAACAATGTTATCGGTCAACAGAATCGTGGCTGCGTCGTCTTCATTCCTTTTTTGCCATTATATTCATTAAATTGATCGTAATTGTATTGAAGCTATGTATTTCATTTTGAGTCATCATTATTGATATTGTAAAAGCTGTTTATCGTCTTGTTGATAAAGAGTCTTAAATAAAATAAAAAGTACAAACTTTTACTGTTATCCAATACTGGGGAGACAAGAAGACGTCTGCACCACGGATTCCGAATCCCTTAAAGCGCACTTTTCTGTCAAAGCTCACTTTGAACCAGGCTAATAAAGCAATTATTTTTGAGTTATCAGCACGAACATGGAAGTTGGCTAAATGGCAATGATTAATGGTTATACTTTGAGGTATACTCTTTACATTGTGTTTATTTTGTTTTGTTATTTATTTGTTCATTTCATTAATTTTGTCAATTCATTTATTTACTCATTTATTTTTTTTTGTTGGTGGGGTGGGGGGGCAGAATGGTGGGTGGAACTTTCTTTTGAGAGTTAATTTTGCTGAAATATATAAACAGTTAGAAATTGTTCTAAATTAACATGTTTGGGGTCAACAGTGTGTCCATAATATACTGAACATAATGAAGGGATCCTTTAAGTCTTCACTGGCTCTCCGTTAAGCAACACATACTATAAAAAATTGTAACGCTTGTCTTCAAATGCCTCACTGGATTTGCACCATATTACCTGTCTGAACTATTACTACTATACTCACAATCTAGATTACTGCGGTCATCAAATAACACATTGCCCAAAGAATTTAAATAAAAAAAAAGTCTTATGGTGAAAGAGTCTTTAAAATAGCAGCGCATAAATATTTAAATGAACGTTAGCAATATATTATTAATACATGTTTCCTTCTAACCTGCAGTTGAGCTGTCTGGTGATGCAAACCACGAGTCATGACTGAATCTGGTGGAGAAAAAGATAACATATATTTAAAGCATGGTAGACAATTATATATAACATCTAGATAGAGAGGGAGAGGACGTTTTTATAAACAATTGTAATTCCAACTATTAACAATCAACAGAAAATTGACATGTTCTATCAGTTCTGTGACCATGATGGACACCAGATGGGTAGCAAACATGATAAGGGCCTCCTCACTAACATTCACAAGTGTACAGCCTGATTCCCCCTATTGGATGGAGCTAGAAATCCTAAATACACACCACATCGATGATGGCCGCAGCAATGAACAAACTGTGTTGGATTTTAAGTACTTTTCAGTGATTTCTGTTTTGATTGTAAAAAAAAGAAGACTAGACCTAGTTAGTAAATCTCAACACACGTCGAGGTTTACACTGTTGCGGTCGCCTGGAAGTGGTCTAGTTATACCTGACATGTTCTATCGGTCGATCCGATGCGGATGTGGATGACGTGAGTTGGCTGTCTGTGATGCGTCCATCTGTCAAGCCTAGTGCATCCCCGAGCCCTGGTGGACATTCGAGGGCTGCAACGGCAAAGAAAGAAGTTGATACCAGTGCTCCCTATGCCCCTTTTTTTATATGTATCACGAGACCAGCAGTTGGTTCCAGGCTTCCACCAATGGACCATGCCAGTACTTTTTTTTAGAAGGAAGTGAGTGTACTGGGAGAACGTCCCTATAGAACAAGATCCGTCAAAGAGGCAATAAAGATAATTATGGGTGCAGAAGCAGGTCATGCGCAGGGACGAAGGGGTCTATCATTTAGCCCATATGTACGATATTATTTTGAATACCGCAAGTCGTGAACTTGCCGAGTGACATTGACATGCGCACAGAGAGGTTTTAAAAATGGCGGCAGTTGTTGCCGAAACTGTCAACCATCTGTCGATTTCATTTTTGATGAATAGTTGATGCACATTATCCGAAATCTTGTCCTACATAACTTGGCCTTCTATTCTTGTAATTTGTACTGGTGTTGATGTACTTAGTGTTAGTAACATCGGGTAAAGCATGATTGATGAAGATCTGGTTCTAAAAAGGGTGACTATTATATATTGACCACGTGTTTGGGAACAACTTGTGTGTACGACACCCCGCATCCCAATTTCACATAACCGTAGCTACATGTAGTTCCAGAAGTTCATGAATTCGCCAGAAGCCTAGTGTCAATTTGAGGAGATCGTGGGTGTTCTTGCCTCAAGTTTGGCTGGTTTGGTTGGGGATGGTGCACTCCTGGCTGGATCTGGGTCTTTTTGTTAACTGTGGCTTCGACTGATGCTTTGGGAGAATGTATGGTTGACAGGTGAAACCGTAAGTGCCGGCTCTGTCGTTGAAATCTGAAGCAGTGGAAGCATGAACCAGATGCATCTGTTCCAACGGTTGGGTTGTTTACGATGCTCTATGAATAATGCTGTCTTCCTGGAGGAAATGAAACACTTCCGCATGGTTCTGCCCCCAAAAGAGTTAGCAATTCTCTCAAGAAGTGATTTTCATTTTTTATGGCTTGGAGTTGTTGATTTGGATCATCTGTTTGCTTTGCCGTCTGAAGGGCTAACGTTATCATCGCATTAAAGGTCTTTCTACTCAAATGTGGCATTTGCTGACGATGTCCATAAAGATGTTCCCGTATCATGGTGTGTTACTTCCGAATAGTACCATGAGCCTGATTTTTCCTTTGGTCCATCAGAAATGTCACCGACCGTCATTCATTCCAGATGATCCCAAAAAAATACCTTTAAACAGGCTGACAATATTTGCTCACTGGCGGCACCATGGGGGCTGACTAATGAAATAGGGGTTTTTCTCATTTCTGGCTGTATTTAAAAACCCGTAATATAATGCATGTACTCACTATGTACTTTTTGTATAATCAGCTTACTTCAATACTGAGGGCAGCACTAAGTAGTCTACCACCATGATTAGATATTTCAATGACAGATGATTACCAATTGTCGAAGGTCAACTTTCGAAAACATATTTTCGTAACTTTACAGTGTCAGTTATCACAGGGAAATCCAGGTCTTTGGAAAAGGTGGGGGGGCGCACGTGAGTAAAAAAAAGGGGTGGGGGGAGGGCCCACTTACGGGATTTCATGAAAAACCCTATGAAAATAAAATATTTTGGTGGGAAAGGGGGGCTCCCCTGCACCGCCTGGATCTGCCTATGTTGTGCCCCCTTTCCTTAAACCTGGATCTGCATTTACTTTTTTTCATCCAGGGGGTGGGGGTGGGGGTGCGCCCCCTGCGCCCCCTGGATCTGCCCATGATTATGGTATTCAAAAAGTAATAATATTTATCGAACAAAAACACACTTCTCTCTCTCTCACACATCTTTTTAGCAAGTATATTTCTACCAACGATAGATATAGCTGAAGACAGGTTTTACAACCCTAAGCTTCCATTTGACTATATCAAGTGGCCCTGGCGGGACTTTAACTCACGACCCCAAGGTTGTGAAACCAGAATGATACCATCATCCCAAGCAGCGAGGGAAACACATATATATCAGGAAAAAAAGAAAGTCTAGTACAATATAATAAGAGATCTTCTTAAAAAAACTGGATAGAAATTGTAGCGCTTATCATAATACTGTGAGTAAGAATGTGAAATGTTTAAAGTAACATAAGCCAAGCAATCTTCAGTTTTAGAGTGTTTCTCAGAGGGATATTGATCTGGTCAAAGCTTATATATTTTCCCATTTTTTTCCCATTTACACCACAATGTAAATGGAATTGACTCCTACTATGCTGCCTAAGTGATGATGTTCTTAAATGTACACATAATTGTGAATTTATCTATTTTTTGTACATTGTATTTTATGAAGATATTACTGAAATAAAATCGGTAAAATCTTTGTGACGAATTACATACCTTGTCCTGTGACGTAGCAGGCCAGGACCCCGAGGATGGCAGACGAGAGCAGCTTTTTCCGCAGCATCATTAAACTTATCCCCATACGATAGAGCTCATCATTTCGCTAATTACTCATGGAAAGATCACTAATATTATTAAGCTACGTTCAACTACATTAATTGACAATAGCAAACGCTTGATGTGATGTTGCTATCGCCGAGACAAACCAACACGTGCCGATCCAGGACTTCCTGTCATGAAGCTTGAACAGGATTGCTCGTGCGCGTCATTTGACATATGGGGCATCATATGTTCTCACCTGGATAATGGAAATTTCTTATCGTTTAAGCTAGGGGCACATTTGACCTTGCGGACGTGTTCGCCGCAAGGCGTGTTGAGGCCTGCGGTGTCTACGGCGTTTTTCGCATGCAGTGGCAAAATTACAGTTGTGGGCACATACGCACTGACTCGTGCGTTATGAGTGCGTCGCCACTGGGGACTTTTCATTGGGGTGACCATGATATCAACATGCGTCGAACCTGCGTTGTACTCCCGTACATGTACAACTTACGTTCCACGCAAAGTCTGATTGCTGAAGCACGGTGCTCGTACGTACATGGTACAGGGAGCGCTCGGTGCCGGTACAATATCGGCACCGACAACGCGCGGTTATTATTTTTTTTTTGTATATACGACATTTAGCGTAAGGTCACCGCCCTGCCTCCTTACAGGCAGACGACTGCACGCAGGTCTGATACAACAGAAATTTGGCATGCCAAATTTCTTCTACGGCCACCGTACGGCCTTGAAAAAACCCACATCTGCCGCACTGCACACTCACGGATCCTCACGATTTCTATGCGCTTTTGGCAGTAGACTGGCTGGTAGTAAGCTGACAGTAGACTGTGATACTCAGCGTCCACAGCGTGTCCATAACACTGCTGCAAGGATCCTAACTCTAATGCCTGGGGCACATTACGCCGCAAGAGCTGTCTACAGACAGTCTACGACCAAAAACGCATGGGGATCGTAAAGATCCGTGAGTGTTAAGTGCGTCAAACGTAAGCATTTTTAAGGACGGGGGGGGCGGCAGAAGCAGCCTTTAGCTTGCATAAAACGTCTTCACGACCACCCTACGTCATGGTCTGACCGTACGGAGGCAGTGCGGTGCGGACATTACGCTAATCGTCGTATAATCACAGCTTATTCACCCGCACGTTGCCGGCACAGATACAGCACTGGCACAGTGCGTTCTCTGTACCATGAACATACGGATGCCGCGCTTTATTAGTAATCAGACCGTGCGTAGAGCGTACAAAGCACGTTCTATGCAAGTTGATCTCACGGCCACCTCAAGGAAAAAAAACCACTCTGGGGTATGCCGACGTAAGCATTGCGCACTGAGCCTGTGCGTATGAACTCGGAACTACTCGGAATGTTTCGGAGCTCAACAGAGCTAGTCTCGATCAACCAGACTCTGTAATGGCGGCGCTCATTTCTCTATGCAATAGAGTCTGGTTGAACGAGGCTAAACAGAGCTGGTGTGAGAGTAGCGGAAACATACGAGGATTGCCGAATGATGTGTATGTACCCAGAGCTGTGCTTTTGTCACTGCACGCGGAAAACGTCGTAGTCGCCGCAAACCTTAAGACGCCATTGCGGCGATCACGACCGCAAGGTGGAATGTATCCCTCGCTTACCCAGAAATCATGAAAGTAGCACGCCTGTTTTGAAAAGTCTTCACTGGCTCCCAGTCAAGCAAACCACTTAAATGCCTCCCTAGATGTGCACCATATTACCTGTCTGAACGCTTGGTACTATATTCAATACCTAGATTAATGTGGTCATCAAATAAGATACCTTCAAATAACCTATTGGTCAATGAATTTAAATCAAGAAAGAAGTCTACTAGCATTAAGCCACTTATGGTATTTACTACCAGTTACCGGGTTCCCTTGGAAGACGACTAAAGCGAGGGGCACATTCCACCTGCGGCGGTGGTCGCCGCAAGGCGTGTTGAGGTCTGCGAGCGTTCTACGACGTTTTCCGCACGCATGGACAAAAGTACAGTTAATGGGCACATACGCACGGGCTTCGTGCGTTATGAGTGCGTCGGCAGAGGGAGTGTTTTTTTATTGAGGTAGCCGTGCCCTCAACTTGCATAGAACGTGCGATGTACTCGCGTAAAACGCACGTCCTACGCACCGTGTAATTACAAAGTACGGGATCCGCACGTTCATGGTACAGGCAACGCACGGCCCCCGAACTGTTTCTGTGCCGACAACGTGCGGGTAAATCATCTGCGTTTAACATAAGGTCTCCGCACTGCCTCCTTACGGTAGGCCATGACGTAGGGTGGCCGTAGAAGAAGTTTGGCAAGTCAAACTTCTTCTACGGCCACCGTACGGCATTGAAAAAACGTACGTTTGCCGCACTGCACACGCACGGATCCTCACGTTTTCTATGCGTTTTTGGTCGTGGACTGGCTGTAGACCCACCTATTGGTCAAACCAATGGTGGAACACAGCACTGATTGGTATTTCTACCAGTTACCAGGTAGGCAAGGGCACATTCCGCAGCGGTTCGCCGCAATTGTCTGCGCCGTTCTGTTTTTTAAAAACTTGTGGTCGAATGCGCATCGTTTTTGCGCAGGTAGCGTACATTAGAATGGCCGCGGCCTGTGAAATATGTGCCATCTTTCTTTCCTATGGCAATTCTCAGTGTTTATTATGAAATATCAATACAACCGATGAATTTTTCAGGACCTCGGGTAACAAAGTTGAACCCTGTAGTATGCCAAACCCGCAGCGTGATAGGGTACCCGAAAACATTCGTAACGACCCTACCGTCGGATCGGGTTTGGTGGCTCGCTGTTCAAAGGTGCTACACGTGCGTATATTATTAGTTAAAAAAGTTCACCTACCCAATGATCTGCCTCGACCTTAACAGACTTGACAGCACATGTCAGCCTGACACGTTTTTTTCTCTTTGCCAAACCAATGTAATACACTCAGACGGGAATATCGAATAATATCGAATAAGCTGACTTTACAGAGGTTAATTTGGTTCAATCGGACAAAATTGATCTGTTATATATTAACGGAATTTACTAACAGATGTCTTAATAATATTTGTCATTTTGAAAGCTCTAGTATTTATGGTATAACTAGGTGTTATTTATTATCAGACACACATGTTCATATTGCATGACATATGTGGTACAGCTTCAGAAAGTAAAATTTCTTATCAAAATGACTCATATGAATTGAAGTCGGGGTTTATCGATATATGACCTACTACATACCATTAATTGTTTTGGGGAAGCCCGCAAAGTTTTGGATGGTCGTGGATTCAAAATAACGACCTCTTGATTTACCTTACAGACCGGTCATATACTTGTAGTCAGTCACCAGACACAATAAATCTACTGCGTACAGAATTTCATCAGTATATCTAGCCATGTTTGAAAAAGAAAAAGAAAAAAAACACTTTCAACTAGACATTCAACTGGCACCGAAGGCAACTGCATCAATTGATGTGAGTTATGGAACATAAGGAGAAAATCGGTAATAAAAGAATGAATGGGCAAATATCAAGAGACTAATTCTACCACAAAATGTCATGTGCCCCTTGTTCTCTAAATTAAGCTCCTACAAAATCGATAACCCAAAATCTCTGTCACCCATTGTGTATATTGTAAGTGCTCATTTTGATTGAAAATTACGGCCACGTGTACAGCATAGCACTTGAAGATTAAGTAAGTAAAAGCAGTAGAGATTATTTGCAACATTGTAAACCCAGATTGACAGTTTAAGGCCATACTGTGCCTGATAGAACAGAGAAGTATCATAAACAAATGATAGTGACTACTCTTTCAGGTATTGATGTAACCATTTGAGCAAAAAAGACACGTCATATTTCCCTCTGCAGCTGGCAAGAGCAATCCACCTATATATCAAAGTGACCCATAAAGTACAGTAGGAGACTATAATGATCTTATCATTTATTTTTAAGAAATTTGTTTAGTAACTGCCACAGCAATTTGATGCTCTTTTATGAAAAAGTTCTAAAATGAAGATTGAATGACAGAAAAACTTTCGGGGTATGGCTACGACAGGTTAATATTTGTTTATTACTTTCTTTCATTCTGATAGTTGAAGAAAACAAAATCAAAGCTACTTTCAAAAGAAGATCAAATCCATTGATGCAATTGCCTTAGACTAGCACAAACTAAAGCTTTAGTCGGAGGCATGAGAGGAGGTTAGGAACCTCTTTAAAAAGCTTGTCCTGTGTAGTGGACTGTACGACCACAGCACGCAAAAGAACGTGACCAGTTTGAAAACAATAGCTATAGTGTGATTGTGATCCCTCATACTGGCCACCATTCCCTCCTAAATTGTGAACATGAAGGCTTTGGGCCTTGCACCTGGTTTTTTAAAACCACATGTCAAAATTCCCAATCAGTTTAAATTGATCAATCATGAAAATTCAACCTGAAAGGCTTTGGGATTTGAAATCATGTACATTTTTTGGGCCTGGGTTTTTAATGTAAATGAAAACGGTGCACCGTTTGATGGTCAATCTGTTGAATGGAAGTCGAAAGGCTGAGAGGCATTGAGTTTAAGCTTAATCGACAATATGTACTTTTTCTGTCACAAATCAATGTAAACTGAATAAAAATAATTCGAAGAATGGAATAGAAAATCAAAGTTAGGGAGAAGTGTTGTATTTCTTGTGCATTCCACAATAATAAGCATACACAATAACATCAATTTCATTTATTATGCGTTTTATTTTTCTATTCTTACTTTGTTTTTACTTGACAATCATTGGTATTCATGAATTAGTGACTCACATCTTTATTAATGCAGATAATGGAATTGTATTGCTCTGATCTTGTTCTATTAGAAAAACTACTGCGTGTATTTACTCAAAGATGTGTCCATAATCGAATGGTCATGATAATGAATAGACTACAACCCAACACGTGTAATTTGTACATACAATATTGTAAACTTGTGTTTTTTATTTTAAGTATCTTAAAACTATGTGAAGCTAAGTATCTGAAGCTGCCATTCGTGTCAGAAGATCTCTGATGAATCTAGGAGTAGTTGTTCACATTCATGCACTATGATCGTATCCTGGATTTTCTTTGAAACTCAGCCTACTGAACACAACCTGAAACCGAAAACCACATTGAAACAGACGATAGCTCATTTTGTTCATGTTCATTCAACCATGAGCTGAAAAATCTGTCAGTATTCATCTGTAAAGGAATAACAGTCTGCGAATGGTGTGTAAATATTAATGGCTTTTCTCTTGTATGGTAGCCATTGTATATGCCTTACTGTCGAATAGCCGATAACACTGGTCCTTTGGGGAATCTGTTTATAGTCTAGGACTAATATTCAATAACGTATGGTACCCATTAATTGATTTCTATCTAGCATACTCTAGTCTAGAAAAGACATTTCATGTTACTGATTTAGATAGAATACACCAATAGCCTCGTTCACCTGTCCTCCAGCGTCGGTGGGCGCACACATCATCAAACCCATTTTGACCGGGGCTGTTTTCTCTACAAAATACATATACATGAGTATATTTTGATATAAAATTCATGTACAATTTTTGGGTTTTGGCTGATGTAGATAAACGAAGATTTTTAATTGATTTATGTATTTTTGGAAGAAAAAAGATCGAGAGCAATGCTCATAATGTAAAACATGTCCTCGAAATCATCATAGGACAGGTGTTTTGAAAAACATACAAGTCGTTAAATTAAGATTTACATGTTCAAACCAACAAACTTCGTTTTACTGCAATTGGTAGTTATTTGGAGTGACAGTTCCATATCTCGAACTTTTTACCCGTCCAGACAACAAAGACATCTGTTTCAGGCAATGCATACATATGAGTTATAGTTTTACAACACACACTTGTTCAACTTTGCATATGAATATTTCATACGAAACCATGTGTATGTTTTGCATCAGTTATAATTTTTACAACTCACAATTGTTCGACTTTGCATATGCTTCAAACATGAATATTTCATGTAAACATATGTGCATGTTTTGAGTCAGTTATGGTTTGGTTCCACTTCATTATCGTCCTACTATGCGTTTCTCACATGCTCAATAGTATCCTACCTATATCTAAATGACAGATGCGGATGAAGAACCAGTCTCCCTCTGTGGAGGTTTTTGCCTCTATCTGAAAGCGCAAAATGTAATTTGACATCTAGGTACCAGCAATGTTTAATAATAAAAATAAAAACTCCTACATCTAAAGGTTTAGTTGACAGTTGCCACGGGTGTCATAGTTTGTGGAGTAGGCAGTGTTGGGCGGGTTTATAGAAGTGGATTATGGGAAAAAAGGCTAAAAGAATTAGGGATGGAAAAAAGGCCAAAAAAGAGGGGTATGCATAATGGGATTTCATGGAAGTGGGATGTGGGAAAAACGCCAAAATATTTGTGAGATATGGGAAAAAGGCCGTAAAAGTTAGGGATGTGGGAAACAAGGCCAAAAAGATTAGGAATTGGGATTTTGTAACCCCTTACAGCCCCCATCCCTGTGTCTCACGCCAGCCACGCTATCTAGCGTGTCTGTACTAAGTCTGACTTCACACCTTTCAGCCAAGCATTTCGCGGTGTGCCCGGTCCCAGACGACCAGCCAGATGTAAATGTACTTATTTACAGTCACAACAAACAGTTTTGGAGTTTTCTAGCGGCTTTACATCCACACCAGGCCATTGGCATCCTTATCACACTATATCTTTCACAACTCCCTGGGGATCATACAGCATATTGCAACTGTAGTGCAGACGTGCTTATCAATCACAATAGCGTTCACTCGCCTGGCCTGCACCTTTTTAACATGTAACGTTTGACCAGCACCCACCACAATGGTAGATCCAGGTTTTTGAAATAGGGGGAGGGGGGGGGGGGTTGCACTTGAGAGTTTTCATGGGTTTTGTATGTGCTTTCGAAGGTGGACATGACAAAATCCCTACAAAAATGCAGTATTTGGTGGGAAAAGAGGTGTGTGCGTCCCCTGGATCTGCTTATGCACCACCAGACCCGACCTGGGAATCGAACTCACGAACCCACAACCTTGTGGTCACAAGTCCAACTCCTTATCTACGGAACCAGGGATCTCCCGCTCCCCTGCTAAATTATAACAGCTGCCTAAGTTATGATAATGTCAGGCACACGTCTAGCTAATCTAGCACTCACCACGAAGTCGTTGCCTTGTTTGTAGACTCGTAATCCCGCTGTTCCGCTGGGAATCTGCTGCACTGACCAGTCACTGTATGTGTTCGTGACCACACAGCCCAGCTGGTGCTTCCCGTCAACGTATTCTATACCCTGAAATGACACAACACTGACCGCTCACTAACTGGTCACCACATGGTAGTGACCACACAATCCACTTGATGCTTTCCATCAATGTATTTGAGTCCATGAACTTACACAATTAACACTGAACACTCACTGACAAGTCACTGTCACTGGATTTTATAGACTGAATAAACTGACTGGTCACTCGGTGATCTGTGTCTACAACAACATTATAAAAGATGCATACTGATGAAAAAATGTGCAGTAACTAGTGAAGCATTTTGCTTATAATCTGCAGATCAAATTTTATACAATGAACGTTTAATATCTATAACTGTGTATCATTGTACAGGTTGGAGCTATAGCTGTTTTAAAAACTAAAATACTCACAGCTTTGATCCAATGGTCTGTGTCCAGTCTGACTGCCAAGCCAGCCTGGTACAAAAAGATGTAAAAATAAAGCATGATATAATATTTGATGATTATAATTATTAATATATTTTTCTTGTACGTGTAAATCAAAGATCTTTGAAATAGATATAATAATACCTGATCAAACTGTTTGTCAGCACGCAGGTCAAAAAATGTTTCCATCATAATGTACTCGTCAGAAATCTCTCTGTACAGAATGTGCCCATTGTCGTTCATCAATGGAGGGTCATAGTAGGTTCTGGAATGGACATTTAACAGCATTTATATTTTTAGAATTAGTTACAAATCTGACGTGGAATTTGTGGATACTTCTGGTAAATTTTACAAATTTTTATTTTCTTTTGATGCTTCTATGTTTTAAACACCAAAAAGATATCTTAAAATTTCTTATAACTTTAAATTAATCATCATCCCCTTAGTTAGATACTAGATAATACTGAAATAGGGTTAAAGAGGTATCATTAAGAAGACTACACTTACTTTTGCCAGAAATCAGTCTTTTCTTTCTGAAAGAAAATATTTATTATACGAGTTTTGTTTATGCATGATATCTTATAATAATTACATCCTTGACATTAAGTTGATCATTTGTATACATTAGAAATTCTTTAGATCGAGTCTGTAGGGACTGTAATGAAATCATCGAGATAGCCAACTTTTGAGTTAAAAAATAAAATAATAAAAATATCTTTGTTTACTTTTGATACAAAATGGCAAATCAGGACTAGAATAATAATAATAAAATAAAATAATAGTTAAAACAGATCCTCATGTATTGTCAAGATGAAAAATGAATGATGGATACCATGAAATTCATTCAAATTATCCACTTTAGAAAATACGTTCTTAAAATCGGAAAACACATTGAAAATGTTTTT
>CM032659.1:19833490-19918068 GCA_019095985.1 Streblospio benedicti
TTATTTACTGCTGTGCTGTTGACTTTCACACACAACCTGACGATAAAAGAAGGGGTCGTGACTTTTAAAATATCACCCACGCAAACTACTGAATAATTCAAACTAGTGCGGACATCGTTTTCATACAAGGTGTCGTATGCACAGTTCATCATTATAACTACCCGAGAACTCTTCCAAAAAAAAAAAAAAGTCTTCTTACTTTTAAGTCAATGAACAATGAAGAACCACGAAAACATCTGTTACGTTATTCCCCTTATGTAAATGCATGAACTGTAATTACAAATGCAAACAAAAAAGTTGATAAAAAACGACAAAAAAGAAAATTACAAAAAAAAAAAAAAAACAAAACAAAAACAAAAACAAAACAAAAAAAAAAAAACAACAAAAAACAACAACAACCAAACAGGAGGGGAAAAGTGTCTACTATTGCAAGTTCCACTGGTGTCCCGTAGTTACAAGTCAGCGCATGTGGTAGACCTACTTTGTACGATCGAGTGGGAAGGTTAAGAACACTGTCATGAACAAACATATAAACAAACTATAGCACACACAATGAATGCATCTCAAGTTTGGTTTCAATATTGGCTTCGGTAATAACATCTAAAAACTTTCATATATTGTCTGGCCATTACTTTCATCTCACATCTATTATTTCTGGTGGTTAGATTGCCCTTGTATCGGGCCAGGGCTGTGCACACAGTTGTTGAGTTCCCTCAAATATCAGGGCCTGCTCTTCAAACTTAATCAATTGACATGTGAAAACCAGAAGGAAAAGAGAATCCATCATGTAAGGCACGGATGGTTCATCCAGTAAAATGATAACACTGCAAAGCTAGAAACACATGCTCAGATTTATCATTTTCCATAGTGCGGCCTAGGGGGCCGAAAATATGAAGATACGGTGACATTAGGGATGGATAGGGGTGGACGTGAAATGTTCGTCCTAATTGGGGTCAAGGGAATGAAACACGTGTCATACATGTATATTGGTTTAAGTTTTCCTAATCCGTCCCGTGTATCATAGTCCTCTATGTTTATTGAAAATGATGGATTCTGATTGGTTGGGAGACAGAGCGGAATCATTGTTATCGAGATCATAAAATCTCTCACCACGTCTGTATTAGAACAGAATGCTCACTCGTTCTGTCAAGCTCCACACTCAGTCAAGAGATTTCCTTATCTCTCAGTCCACTGGTATACGTATAATAACTTATTATTATTACCCCTTCTCCATTTAAAAATAAAACTAACCCGTTCCTATATGTTGGATATTCATTTGTTCAACTTTGCAATTATCGTCTGAGGTTAAACTGATATATTGGAGTATTTTTTGAAAGCTCACCTGAAGCTTGCTTTAGGTCATAAAATGGCACTAAAATATTGAACGGTCTAAAGGGCAACTCAGTGAAACACCAACATATGTTATTTGTCACCGTTTACCGTCTGGTTGACTTCATCATTTGTCTGTCTGTGCCCCGTCTGCTGAGAGCAAAGTTCACCCCGTCCACCAGTTCAACCCTCTGTGTCAGACGCTCACGACTACTGAAGCTGATTCAGCCGTGGTATTTTAGCCATTGTTAGTGAACTGACATACTATGTCGCCAAAATTGTATTTCTTTAGTAAAGCTTCTTGTATTCCTCATTCTGTATGAACATTCGTGACTGTCACACTAGGGCTTTAATGGTTAAGTATCTAGTTATGTCTGCTATATCATGTATGTATGCCTTATAGTAAAAAAACACCTTAAAAAGTTCAAATTCACCAAAAATGTGGTTTTCTCACTCATCTGAATATACACAACGAGGTGCAGCCAGTCAGCGTGGTCAATAATTCGAGCTTCTCTTAGGCCTTTAAAAGGCTGTAACGGCAGAACCATGTCTTACTTTGGTCACTAAAGGGTTTAAATGAACAATGTTCAAAAATTACTCTGTGAGTCGGGTAAGTGGACCATATTGTATGAAAGTTATTTGGTGCAATCTTTTGGTGTTGCAAATTCAGTTGAGATTGAATTGAAAACTTACCAATCAAGCACTTTAGACAAGTAGATTTGTGCAAACTGATGACGTTGATGTTACATGCCCTTAGAACTCACAAGTAGATCTACACAAATTCAGAACATCAAGCTCGAGTTTTTTAAGTATGGGCGTATCCACGATGTGAGCTTATGCTATGATCAGACAGTCCCGGATGTTGAAGCAGAATCAGTGTCTCATCACGGACGTCTATTTCACGGGTAGCATGCTCTTCTCCAGTCCCTTACGTATTTGTCATTTTCTACCAAATTGAACTAAAGTATCATTGCTTCTACTGCATAGCAAATGTTCGGGTATGGAAACTCGTGATTGTCAGACAGAGGCTTTGTCCAGATATTTTCCAGTAATAAGGGATCGTTTAGAATTTTTTTATTTTTACGCCCCCGTCATATTTCGTCAACTTTACAGCCCCCCACCCTCCTTGTAAGTTGACGTCATCCGCTCCCCCCGACGTGACATGGTTTCACGATGACATTTTGCTCAAGTAGCAATGATTTAACTATGCCATTGTATAAATACATTTGAACACATCTATCCATAATTCAGACATGCTTTTACAAATGCATTTACGACATAAAGCAAACGTGGCAATGTAATTTCAACTAGTATAAATATCACAACTCACTTGACATGTCAGAAAGTATCATCCATCATGCACCACCCACATGTTTTTTGTCACGTACGCCGTTCTCCTGTCGTCTGACGCCATATAACTCAAAGACGAAGGGGCATAAAACAACCAAACGGCGGTGTTTGGTGTATAGAAATCCACGTGCAACGTCTGGTTTGTTGTCATTTATGATGAAGACAGCCTCTTGTTGGTCACAAGATGTCGTCTGCGTAATATTAGCCCAGTGCAAACAAGTAATAAAGCCGTTGACGCGACAGAGCGATTACAGCGGCTGGAGGGAGCGTGCGGGAGACGCATGGGGGAACGATGGGGATGGAGACGGATCACCGCGCGCTTATGATCCCTCTTACCATATAAATTAAACAAGGTAGAGGTTTTTGTTGCTTGCAGCATTGTGGAGTGTTTATAGGTGCATAGCATAAACTTGGATGAGTTTTAGTCGTTTCAGTTGCATGTTATTTTTATTCTTTGAGAAAATAGTTCATCAAATATTTTCATCATTATCACTGACACCAGTTTATTTTTGTTAAAAGGTGAGGTGGAACGTAAGAAAATAAATGAAAATAGAGGGTTTTTTTAAAAAAAGGAGTGGGGTTAAAAATGGGCCTGAACTTGTCAGTGACGTTCTATTAGCTGTTGAAAGCACCTAACTCGTAACAAACGGTATCAATAAAAACAACCAATCAAACTAACAAACAAACGAATTCGATTCCCAACAAAACATGTTACTTAGTCCCTATCGACCAACGAGGTCAAGTCTGGCGTCACAAGCATTATTTCTGGACCAACACTGACTGTCCTGACTTATGTCGCCGTTTCCACTGTATAAGTTGAACATGCTGTGGCAAATGGAAGGGTTCGCATATGGCACATCTACTAAAAAAACTGGATCTGCCACTGGAAAGAATAATGTGACGGTATGGATCTCTTTAAAAGTATAGACTGGCTGGGCATATATACCATGGATAGATAAAGTCTATATAACACTAGCGACGTGGTCGTTCTCACGTTATGTAGCCTCATTTCTGAAGGCAGAGCACTCTAACTACCCGTACTTGACAAATGATAATGTAACTTTCACGAAAGACAGCTTTTGTGCACATTCTATCTTCCCCTGTGTCATGATTCCATTCCCATTACCTAGACCCACATAAAACTTAAATAGCGATGCTTTTTCTTTCTACACCATAGAAAAGGTAATGGCTGCTCCAACGGCGACCTGGTTTTCAATGTTAATGATGACAAATCAAGCCGCTAGATGGAGTAGTGTACAAGGTCATTGCCTCGTTTTGGTAGTTGTGGGAGGTTGCTTAAAGTTGGTCAAGAGAGTTGACTTTCCTCATTTTTAGTTAATTGTCTCACAGGCGTCCTCTTGTTGAGGGGTTTTCCTATATCCCCTGATGTTCCAGCACTTTCACGTGCATTCCACACGTCATACATTCAATCCATTTGTTTCATCCCCTCGCTCATCTTTTTTTTCCCATTGTTGTGAAAATTTTAAATGATAGATGACTTACAAATACTGACCCTGTGTTAACAGCCTTTATATAGCTTGAAGTATGTGGTCACTTATTTCCAGATCTACGCCTTAACACCACTGACTGAAGGTAGCGCCAGATTGGCATTGGTGGAAGCTTTGATATATTTGTAACTGAATGAAGTCCTCAAATACTTAGTAATATGTGGAAAATGAAGAGAAGAAAAGGATAAATTAATGAATTATTGTAATTTCAACCCTAAGAGCTCATTATCTTTTTCAGACTGGAAGCATATTACAGTGCATATACCACATGAAATAAAATCATGCATAGAGTGCACTGACTTGCGTTGATGCACATACTATTTTTTACCTTGATATTATGGTCCTCAGATGGTGAGTGGGTGAGAAACAGTGCTACATAGCCCCCGTCACACATTCACGAATGTTGATTGTAATAGAAGTGTCGGATAATCGTGATGATACCTGTTGTCCTTCAAAAACAAGACTGCTTCTGTTGGCGAACGGGTATAGAGGTGAACATGTGACCAGAAGGTTGTGTGCTCAATTCGATGCCCAGTTGGCTCCTAGTGGTGGGGTTTGAGTAATCTTGCTAATTGGTTGCTCACTGCTCCTTGGCGAGTGAATGTTAATGTGAGTGATTAGCACTCTATGCTCCCACGGGTGTTGCGAAAGTTAATATTAGAGTATCAAGATTTCCAAGCAGCAACTAGTGTAAATATAGTGGTCAGGTCATGCGTTAACGACCATATTCATAGTTGCATCTTGATCAATGTTGGTCACTGTACAATGCCACGACTTTACTAACATCATCGTGAATGTCTGACTCCGGCACAGTGCACAAAGCACATACATAGGTAAGAAATCACAGAGCAAATGTTGATACATTGTACCACATCACAGTACGTGTAACCGATAGTTTTATGTCAGGCTACCCGTGGTATTCGTGTATTAATTATGCCAAATTGGCTATAATTATAGACCAAATGGTAATTTTAGGGATAATAATTTGTCGTGATTCAGGCAAAAACGTATCGATAGATTAGTACATTAATAATCTTAATGATACGTGTGTCCTTGTATTTGCCATACGCTGCTAAGTCTTCTGATCTTGTCATTGCTGCTGCTGCTGCTGCTGCTGCTGCTGCTGCTGCTGCTGCTGACGTTATTGATGTTGTTGATGTTGTTGATGTTGCTGTTGTCGTTGTCGTTCTTCTTCTTCTTCTTCTTCTTCTTCTTCTTCTTCTTCTTCTTCTTCTTCTTCTTCTTCTTCTTCTTCTTCTTCTTCTTCTTCTTCTTCTTCTTCTTCTTCTTCTTCTTCTTCTTCTTCTTCTTCTTCTTCTTCTTCTACTTCTTCTTCTTCTTACGAACTTGCCCAAACGAGAGACATGAACATTGCCCCACATTATAGAGCTCCGTTTCAACACGGCTGGTTGATATAAATGGCCGTTTGAAAAAACAGATTTAGCAATGTCATATTTACTGTCCTAATCATACACGTGGGAAACAGCGCACATAATACTCCATTGAAACAGTAATGCGCATGTGGGTGGAAATGCCTTACTGGTTCCATTATGGCATCAATGTCTCCCCAATCCCCCATTTATAAAGAATGTTACAAACTTGAGCACACTATAAATTGATTACACACTGCGTTAGTTTGATGCCCACCCAGTGTCGACATTTTAGATTTGATGGTCTTCACAGTTTGCAAATTGTATTATATGTTGATTACCTGAGGTCCTGTTGGATTGAAATGTATCACATCTGTATGATTTAGTATATATGTATATTGTACATGCATGTATATTGTATTACACCTTCTCTCACATTAGTACAGAAAAGAGCAATAACTAATGTACAGTGGAATCTGCAATCAGAGGCAGACCATTTTAAAAGGCCCTTATAAAGTCTTTAGAGAGGTTCTACTGGCCGTTATAGTTGTTGGCATTCAAGCAAATTTCAAATATCACACACATTTCTACAGCAAAAGAAGAACCACAGAGAATACACCACGTTACGTGACTAAATATTGCACTTGCACTTATACACGTACATTGTCATTTAACATCTGCAAATACAATGATATATAAATGGTATATAGTGCATGTACAATATTGGATGATGATCTGGAAAGATTTTCTCATGGTTCAAAAGATGGTGGCGGTGGCCATTTTGGCGGCCATTTTGAAAACTTTACGGAAGGCAAACTTTGGTAGCTCACTCATTATGATCCCATATTAAGCATTATTCCTTTGCCAAAAATGTTGTCCAACCTATATCTTTATTTTGTTTACTGTAACACGTGAAGAGGGAATGTGAGAGAGATAATGGGAAAGAAAATGGGAAATTAATTAAAATGTCAGTTGAACAATTAGTCTATCTCTTGAACTTGTTCGTTGCTTTCATTTCCCAGGTTGATTTCTACATGATTACCATACTCAGCCAAATTACCGTAGTGCAGTAAAACGTCACTATTAAGACCAGCCAAGGCACTGGGCAAGTGTTCTTGACAGAAAGGTGCTTATACAATATCACGTGACCTTTGTGTTTTAGTTAACAACAATTGTGTGGTATTTTTAGAGGTGTGATACAGATCAGATATGGGGGAATATAGATATTGTTTTCCTTACACTTCTAATGGGAAAGGGTTCGTTCATTGATAGTGCATTTTACAGCACAAATATTTTTTTGTGCTTGAACCCGCTGAAAATGCTCTAATTATAGAGGTGGTCCTTTTAATAGAAGTGGTCTTAACCGGAGGTTCTACTGTACTTCACTGTCGTGAAAGTAGGTTAAGATAAATGGCGAAATAACCCGAGAATTCTTGGAATACCACGTTTGGGCCATTCATAAACCTCCCTCCCTAATTCCAACAAAAGATGTAAATGCACAATATAGACCTACACTAGCACTGTGATTGACCAGTCCAAATCGTGAACAATAATGACCGTTTGTGTAGTTCACCTTCAGAGTGATTGAAGCTGGTGTTAGACAGTAACGGGTATTGAAGCTGAAACGTATTTTAGAAGGATAGACTTATCTTCCTCTATGTATTAATCCTCCTACCACATAGTCAAAAAAATCCGACTATGAACATTCGTAGCTGTCAGGCTGGGGATTAGCTTCTCATCTGTTTCGCATTTGCATCTCTATGACCTGATGCCATGAATAGTCTGCCACTGTCTTGTGTACAAACATGCCCGCTGGGATGTTACACAGGATAAAGTATAGCTCCAAAACTCATACCTCATATAATAATGGGGGGACCTGACTGATAGGGACACGTCTCAATTACGGACACATTTTCATCAACCAGTAGTTTATGTATTGTTACTGACACGATTCACTAGTGGGGAGGCATATTCCCTACTAGCACTATTGTCCACAATTTGGAGGTTTTACTGTAGTTCAGTATCTGTTTGATTTCATAGGGAAAGACGGATTACGAAAATCAAATGCTTTGGAGCAAAATCCATACAAAATCGCTAACATATGTGCGTAAACTAGTAGCAATGATAATAATGGGGAAAATGTGTTCAAGGGACAGGAAAATGCAAGTTTTTGGAAAAGAAGTGGGGTTTGATGCCCAAAAACCAATAGAAAAATAATATTTTGAATGGCAAAGGGATCCACGGTAGTTCAGTCAGTTTAATCTGGGACAGGGTACTGGTGGATTTTTGCACTCATGGAAAGTTTCTTTTGTAATATTCACCTTTCAATTACAGTGCAATAGTCTTCTTGAAATGAGTCAATTTGTTTTATTTGTGTATTTTTCTATCAGAGTTGATTACACCATTCAAAACTCAATCTATTATGATCTGTTTAAAGGCCATAAAGACATAAAGTAAAGTATGATATTGAGGGCAACGAAATCTTGTGGTTATTATTCCACTTCATAAGGCGCTCTTCAATGTTATACAGCAGTGTTAAGCGTGGGCCTGTGGGAGTTCCACGGGATAGCCTCGCAGGAGTGCTTTCCTGAGGGAGCGGGTCGGGAGAGGTCACAAAACTTGGGGGAGTGGGGCAATTTCATTTTCAACGATATTTACTGGAAATCTTTCCCACTTGTGGGATTTTTAGGGGAATTTTCCAAATTTGTATCTCACATTTACTTGACCACACTAATTTCCATATTATGTGATTGAATGTTTATTAATTTATAGTTATTAAAACATCTGCATTGATTTTGTCCACTCTGACGACACTTTGTAATATTTACTTCACAATAGCCCCACAACATTAACGCTTTGATCCTTGAGAAGTGTTGCAATCTGTGAAAAAGTTAAACTAAAGAGGTCAAAATACTCTCTTATCTTTGTACTAGCTGCATGTCAACCTGCGTTGGACAAGTTTATATACATTTATTACAGTTAGACAAGCACAACATATGAATTACACTTTTAATTTGACATTTTGCCATCATTTCAAAGTCATACAGTGTTACTGATCGAATATAACTGTACCAATGACATGTAACTGATGCATACAGAAAGTATGTGTGTACTATTTTGAATAATCCGCATCCTCTATCTTTTTTAGATTTTAGAACGAGTTAAGTGTTTTTTGTTTCAAAACTGAAGGTTTCAATCAATTTTGAGTTTTTGAGTATCATTGATTTTTATTTGACACTACTATATATCGAAAATTAAAAAAGTGTTCCTTACCCTCAGCTGTACAATATTAGGTTTCAAGTTGACTAACGATCTTGATATTGCAAATCTAATGGTGGCAATGCTGAATTACAGAAGAGGGTAGAACATTTTTTGCAGTACCTTTGAAAGTTTATAATTCAAACTAGACTTTTTTCAATTCAGAAGTCCATCATTGCACCAGGCCCAATTAGGGGTTCCTTACAAAATGATGAAGACGATGTTAAAAAAATGAAACCAACCAATTTCACATCTTGACAATGTCATGACATCGTCCCTAAGAGGCCGTTACAGTTCAACACCAAAGGAGCCATTACCATCATAAACCAAACTTTGTCATGTTGAATAAAATAGCAAGTGATGAAGCCAGACAATTCGTGCCCACGTGAAACAAAGAACCTGCAACCCCAAAAAATGGAAAAAAAAAAGAAGAAAAAACAACAACTAGAAAATAATAAAAAGCAAAAACAAAACAAAAGCAAACAACATAGAAATAATCCTGAAATATAATACTTTCTACAAGTAACACAAAGTCTTGATTTTCGGATGGTAATGGTCGGTTAGGGACAGTGACTAAGATAACTGTTGTAAGCAGAAAACATTGATTAGTTCCCTTTCAATCCGGATGACAAGCCCTAAAGTCATACACAGGGAGTCCATGTCAATGGAACATGTTGACTCACCATCGGATTAGTTGACTCAATGCAGAACTCAATGAGCTAAGGCACTTCATTTGGGGTATTCACTATATTGGGCTGGAGATGCAGTTAAGTCTACACCCCCTCCCACTTTTCAATACTGGCAATAGGCCTCTTTTCGGGATGGCAGTTTGACAAGGCAATATGTACTTTCTAAAACATTTTTCTTTTAAAGTAACACTTCAAACTTCCTTTATGGATCTGAGACGTGGGTGATTAGTAATGTTGACATCTTATTAAAAACAAAAAAATGACATTTTAAATGGTCAAATTATTGTAAACACACATACAGTGAAAGTCACTTATTTTCGGACGTCATATGTTTTTTTATGAGATGTCGTTGGCTGTAGATGTTAGATTACACTTGTTACTTGTTGGGACTATGGACGAATTATATAGTAGGCTGACATACCGCTAGACTGGTATATTGAGATTTGAAAGAGGGTGATGACTGACTGATGCGACTTCAGCGAAACGTCTGCAAAGGCTATAATTCAAAATCATTGTAGAAGAGTCTCACAGAAAGAACTAGTTCAGAGTATGTAAAAGTGGTAAGAAATATGAGTTTGTTGTGCACAAAAGCGGAGACTTTATAAAGGACGTACGTGACAAGAGCTTACCATGCCACAGACGACACTTCACACTGCGGTTGCCATGGGGATGTTTTCTCCCCGGTTTACAGTTTTTCCAACACATTGTTACTTCTCGCTCAAGTGTTCTATAAATGTAACTTACAAGGAGGAAACTAGCTTGTTAAACAGGTTTTCTGGCATTATTACTGCCTTTCTTGCAATATTGTTCTTTTGGTCTTATTCTTTGGCTGTAAGGTGATAGAAATGAATAAATGAAGTGTTATAAGGCATAAAGACAAACTTTATTTTAGTAGTAATATCATTTTTTGTTTGGGTGTCATACTATGTGAACTATGTAGGACATAGCCTTTATTTTCTAAATCTTGTTTTATAGACTATTTAACAATTAGGGTTGCATCACTTTTAAGTTTTGGGAGCACTTTACTGATCTAATGTTCCCGATAGGATGATTTTTACTGTATTCTCTTGATAAATGCAAATTGCAACATAAAATAAAAAGGCCACAGTCTTACATTAGCGATTGTTAGTCCCCCACATTATCAGTAAGTCAGACTTCACCATAACGAGGACACTTCTCTAATGAGGACACGGTTCACTACTTTTACCAGAGTCCTGATAGCAAGGTTCTACTGTACAGCATAGCTTTCAATTTCACCACCCCTCACTCACCCCGAGACCACTTCAGATAAATTATTTTCTAGGTGGTCCCAAACGTTCATAAACTCTCCGTTATTAGGAACCTGAACAAAACTACCACTGCTCTTGTAGTGTAACCCATCCTCATCTATTTCTGGTTTATTCCAATCACAACTTATTGAAATTAACCCCTCATACAAAAGACATATTTTCATGGAACATTTTTCAAGGCCTCGGCCAATCGAAAGCTAGATTCGCCAAAGTCAAACGCAATATCTTTAAAACACAGGTCAAGTAAGAAAAATGGTTATTGAGTTTGGCTAAAAGGAACAACTTTACCCACGGGTAGATGTTGCAGCACTCGATGTGTGTACAGAGACTTCCGTAGTCCGACGATGAGTGACACTGCTTGAGGCTGCACCAATTGGTCTTGATACAGAGGTTTTACTGTATGTTTTTTTTTAATTAACTAAAGATAAACTGACTGTTTTTGCCCTACATGGTGTTGCATTACGGCCAATGCTTTTGTGGTAGGTTGTTGTTGTTGTTGCTCAAAAGGTTTTTACTCACGGGGAACACTTCACATTTAAGAAGAACAACCAAGTGCCCATGAAGGCGAGTTTTACTGTAATGTTCTTATCGAATGCACACTGGATGTTAATGCCCTGTATGCTGCCTTAAGCGTAGGCCCAATGCCATTGGTGTTGGCTCTTGTCATCGTTCATCAATGTGTATACACAGTGTGTATTTATACTGGTGATTAAAAGTATATATTTTGCTAGCTAGGACAGCCACCGTCAGTAAGTGCAGGGTCCTAAAGTAGAACCTCTCTACTAGGACCTCCTGGGGTACAGGCTTTAAAAGTCTCAATAGAGAGGCTGTCTCTTAATAGAGGGGTCTGGTGGTTATTTTTGAATGGATGGGCAGTAAAACAGGTGTCTGCAAATAGTGGGGTTGAGCGTAAAGTGGTGATCTTAATTGGAGGTTATACTGTAGTTTCTTGTTTTACTTCGTTCGCTTGGACATTGACCCATTGCTAGCTTTGAGGCATTGTTCGGCCCACTGCATTAGAAACTGAAAGAGAAATTATCTCAATAGAGAGGTGGTCTTTTTATGAAGCCTCGTGGCAGTCACGTAAAGAGGGGTTGGGGGTGGGGATAATATGAGAAATCTGGCCTTATCACAGAGACAAGGCGATGGTCTTAATAGGAGGTCTATTGTACATGTATTGCGGATTTCAGCATGAAATGTCTCCCCAACTGTGGCCGCGCCCTACCCACGCAGCCCAGCCACACGGATTTTACAAGCATCACCCTTGATCTATCCACCGAAGTATACGATGTATCAAATGCTTCGTTACTTCGCCACGCTAGGTTAATATTTGATGATGATAAAGACAACTGTGACTTATAGCAATATGGCTTGTGATACAAACTCACGATGTGAAAATTACACGTTATCCCCATCAGCGGCAACTGGATCAATGGGCTTTGAGAACATTAATAATGAAAGTAGCTAAAAATCCAATAAATCTTTGTCATCTCATTTGTGTCATCTCATTCTACATTTTGAGCGTTTTCTTAATTGAGCATCAAATTGCTGAAGCAATATCCATAAACTCATTATTTCATGATTTTATTTGTAAATCAAGACACCTTGGCTTTAAGGAGGATGTTTATATTTGTATGGCCGTTACAGCAGATGTCCCATGATCAGGTTTTCAAGCAGTCGTGTGATATGCTAGTTATCAGTCCACTGTAATTGTTTTAAAGTCAGTTCTGCAATAGGAGAAGTGCTGTGGCAGAAAAATAGATTGTGTTATTTTTTGTTAGATAGTAATATTAATACCTGAATAAGTAACAACCGTCATTAATTTGCGATGCTTGTTTGGGCTATTGGACGAAGTGTGATATTTGATCGTTAATCTGGGTTCAAATGTTGCAAAAAAGCTGTGCTGATTTCCAACGACATTCTATCTCATTTCAACTGAGACACAGATTCTTATTTCCTCGTTGATCACGCTGTGTAGCAAAAATGTAAACATTGCTTTAATTTGCAATCAAAATAAGGAATTACAATGTATACAGTCAGTGCCAGGGGTTTCGGTGATGCATTTCGAAGGAGTTTGATTTAGAGAACGATATGGAATAGAAGAGTTTATGGAAGCATTACTTTTGATATCTTGATCATTCTAATAGTTAAAAATCTTTTCAAAGCCAATTCATGCAGTTGTCTTTGCTCCACAGGGCAAAGTTTCACTACAGGTTTACTTTTTTTACCATAAGTCTGGATACCCTACTTTAGTCTAGCTGTCTCTGGACTTGGGTCTTCACAACCAGGACAAACTGAAGGAAACTTTGTAAAATATTTGAATAATATTAAAACTTGAAAATATCACTGCAGTCAATTAGGCGTACATTGTTATCTGCAGAGATGCGTTGAGGAAACAGAAAATCAGCAAACATTAAGCGTTTAATGGAAATTTATTATAAAATTTAAGTGTTGAATAACCCCCACATTCTACCATCACTGTCTGGATCCTCAAGATTACCATTTCTCCCCGGTTTGTCGTTCATTCTCTAGTCTGATTGGTTAAGAGCCATTTGAGATCAGGTTATCTCCCTACTTTGTGAATGGTAAACACCATCAAGTTAGATAAATCGGTTAAACTGGGGAAATAAAAAGGCAATGGTCTGTTTTAGTGTTGAGATAACACTAGCTATGCACGAGTAGTGTCTTAGCCTGCTCTCGTTCGTTAACGCTCACTCGAGCAGGCTTAGACACCACTCGTGCAAGCTAGTGTTATCTCCACACTAAAACAGACCGTTACCCTTATAATCACAGTGCAACATGTCACTACTACATTAAATGGGTGACTACAATTTGACTGGCAAGAAAAGGAAAAAAAACATGGGTATTTTTCCTTGATAACACATTGGTCACCAACGACTAATAATATGTATAAATTAGTCAACTTGTTGGATTGAACCACTAGATGAATTCATCCCAGTGCTATGTATGTCCAATATCACTTCAAAACAGCCAATAAAAAGTAGGACGCAGTTTGTTGTTGTGGTCACGTGACATCAGTTTGACAGGTGCACGCGACGGCGCCATTTTTCTTCATTTCGCCAGTTACAGTCAATGTCTTCTCTTGGGGGTCACGCCCTACTTTTTTTCCACGCCAAAGGGTGGGAAAGACCATTAGATAAGTGATGGGATTGTGTTTGTTTGAGGGGCTGTGTGCTTAGCACACTACAAAAGAGAAACTTTTCACATGGGTACAATATTTCCTCGAGATGTAGACCCAGATGACGTCATGCCGTTATTTTGTGACGTATTAGAAATCCCAAAACGGGGTTCTAAGTAAAATCTTCGCAATTCATATAAAATTAAATGTACGCAAACTATTATTTCTGGCCGTTCCTTACATTTGTTTCCATCCACTAATTTCTGGTATTTGAGTGTTTAAACGTCTCTTGGTAAAGCTTCATCATGTTGTCACTGGAAGTCGGTTTGTTCTTGTTTTTGTTGCACAGGGAAGCGACTAATTATCTGAATATTCAAACAGTACTATTGTAGGCAACAGAAAACATCTTTTTGATAAAAAATATAGCAAATTTTCATTCATTCTTATGTTTTCAAGAAAAAGCATATTCATTTAACTTTGATTATAAAGTATACATCATTGGAGGATATATCTTAATTGCCCATAAGTCAACGTCGTTCTAGCCTGAAATGTTGGTAGTTCTTGAAGACTTTTTGATCTAGTTCTTGACTCTTGTTTTGGCTTTTCTGTATTATTCAAGAAATTGTGGCGGGTTCGTTTGTATGTACAATACAGTAGAACCGTATCCCATATGTAACTTTGTAAAAATGCAACTATGTATGTGATGTCTGAACAGACAAGCTAGCGGGCGTACCGATGAACCGATTTCGTTCAAACTGGTTCCTAAAACTATGAGGGTTTGAGGCGACACAGCAAGTGATACTACTTTTGGGCAATTAAAATTAAACTGAGAGCTCTAGAAATTGCGTTTTTATGAACTAACATTTTTAATATTCCAATGCGTTATCATCCTTCAAATGGAATAAACATCTTTGTTGTGTCAACACTTTAAAAGCAAAACATTGATTATTGTAATTAAAACAGATATTGATTATCATCTTGTTATTCAGTTCTATTGTATGGCAACAGAAAATATCTCAATTTTGAACACTGGATATATTGATTCGTTGATTCATTCTGAAGATAGAACCACAAATTTCATAAATTTCTTGATTTATGTACCTAAAGATATACATTATTTTTTCAGTAAAATATACAATGTATTTAATTGCCCATAATAAAACGTTTTTGGGGCGATTTTGTAAATGAGTTCTTTGAACACTCATGATCCTAGTTTTGTTGCACAGGGAAGCGACTAATTAACACCTCTTAAACTTATGGAAACCTCGCCAGTAAAACGTATTGTTGGCGTCCCACCCCCAATCTCCAGATTCATCTCCAGTTCTTGAGGAAAATAGGGATCGTTTACAAATGACGTCATTGTATTCTTTGGCATTTTTGACCTCCCCCTTGTCATAATGCGTCATCATTATTCGCCCACCCACCCACCCCGTACTATCACGCGTCCTATTTAGTTACTCGTGCGCCCCGGTCCTTACTACTACTACTCATATAATTGGTGAAGGAAGAAATCTCATATCTCTTTTAATAGGTTATCAAAGAAGGAAAGAAAAAGTTCCAACATTATTAGAACCAGATTCTATTCATTTGAATCTAACAAAATTTGTATTAACTATGCAACTATTATTAACTATGCATCGAGCACATTCGGTATGGACCCCCTCCAAAAGCAAAAAACACCCCACAAAAACAAACAACAATATTCACTCCATATTGATATTTTACATTTAATACAATTCTATAGTAATATATCCATTTTAACTCTTCACCTCTGCACCCACCCCACTACACCCCCAAAATCCATGATGGCCGAATTTTTTCTCTGGACAAGATACCCTCCGCCTCATTCGTCGTCTTTCCCCGAACCCCACACCCCCTACCACCCCACCCAACTAAACGCGATGATATCATTTGCAAACGACCCCATACATATGTAGTACTGATAGATTTAATGTAAATCTAAGGTGAAAATAAACTCATTCTTATTCTTATTCTTATGTGACTCCAGAGCGCGGAGTGCTGATAAAGGAAAAGGGGTGTGGGCGGGTGGGTTGTGGTTGTGTGTGTGGATGTGTGTGACTGTGGGAGTGTGGGGTGTTGGAGGGCGTGATTGTCCCTACCATTGAAGCAGTGGTTTCGTAGTCGCTGTAAATACGTATCATACATAATCATCACATTTTATCGTTAAAGAGACGTTGAGGGTAAAAATGACCTGTTCTTTTCTTTTGTAGTGTCTAAGTTGGGGGGGGGGGGGGGGGGGGGCGGACTGAGTGGGCTGCAGCCTGGGGGCACCGGCGTATATTTCTTATCCAAGACAAACACATGCTGACTGTTTACAGCAATTGCAGCACACAATTTTGCCAAAGCACTTTATTTACTCGTACACTGGACAGACAAGTTTTACGAGGTCGCCAGTAGGGACAGGTGTCGCGACTCGCGACAAAAGGGGGCGCTTCAAATCACGGGCGGGGCTTAACCTAACCTTAAGCGGGCACTGTCTCAAATTCTAACCTGAAGTCCCATGATTTGAATACTAAGTTAACTACATATACAGAAACGGATTGTTTTAAGCAAACCTTATTTAAAAAGGGAGCTCTCAACGTTTCCTCTAAGTGATAATGATAAACCTCATGTTTCTATCATATCTAAATTGTGTAAACTCCTACAGCAATACAAGCCCAAAATGAGAGTGCACACAAGTACATGTACAGCACTAAAGTACAATAAGCAGTCACCAGGGGAAACTTACCCAAACAGGCGAAATTCTGCTACATGCCTCCCACATTATGAGCACATTATGGTTATGGACATTGGCTGGCACCCATGAATTATCCACGTCTATCCATAATGACCCTACTATATGCATATTGCGTTTGTCCTGTTTTGTCCTGTTTGTTGGTCAGTAAGAGTCCCTTTTTGTTTTGCTCGACTATCTCCTTGTACTTGTTTTAGACTTGTTGTGACACGCGTGACAGTGTGAATAGGCATTAGCTGGTCCATTGTCACTTCATTTTCTTCTACATGTAGTGTCCGGACGAGGTGCTTTTTACATATTTGGTGATAAAAATGAAGGCCAGCTTGAATAGGCAATAACCACGGCTTTCATGCAGGGTCACAGGTAGTCTAGCAGATGAGAGCAGTGTCAGTACGGTAGAACATCTCTGTTGAGACCGTAGGCGGCTGGCCACAAGTGGTCTCAATAGAGAGGTGATCTATCTATGGAAGTTCTTGATCGTAGTTTTGGAGGCTTTACTACCACAATAAGTGGTCTTTATACAGAGGTTTTGGCTTTATGGAAGTGGTCTGCATTGTAGGTTGTACTGTATACTCAGCACACTCGAGAGATGGCCATGCATTGTATGCGGCACGCATGACACTGTTTTCGCGAATGGTCACTTCCTAGATTGACCAGAATCATATTTTAGATATTTAGCTTGACATTTATAGCATGGATGAAGTATGATGATGCATACAGTCTTATGATGATGATGATCAAGTGTAGACGGGAAGGGCCCAGAATTTTACGTACGAGTAACACCCCCGACACTGTCTGTAAAGTAGTCATACCGTAAATCTCGTTTTCGTATGTAAACAAACACATTTGACGGTCAAAGGTTTTAACGCTTTTTAGCATTAATTGATGCAACCAGGAAGAAGAGGCCTGTCGTTTGGTATTCAGTAGGTGAGTATTTGGTTTATTTTTGTTACTGTCAAACAAGTTTGTAGACAAATGTAACCATGACGTTTGAAATATACGGCGTAAAATGTAATAACATAATGCTTACACCTTGGATTATCTGAAAAAAAGTTTGATTCTATTCGACCCCACCCCCTTCTCCCCTTCTATAACTCCGTACCGAGCCCAAATTATTGTCAATCGATAAATATACAGAACTATATATCAAAAGTCCTCAGAGAGCACAGCGTCACTAGAACAACATTGACCCACGGGCAAACCAGGTCCAAAGTCACACTGTAGTATATATGTAGTTGATTCACCACTCCTAATGTAGATTCCATCAATCAAAAAGGAGTTTGTTTATGCAACATTGGCCCCCCACTGCCGTGCATAGATTGATAAAGTGAACACATGGTAAGTTTATAAACTGAACAAAAATAAATACCCTCGCAGCTCACTTGACATACAAGAGTGTGCACCGTGTTCCTATACGATCTATGCCTGGATTAAATCATCTGGGTGGCAAGGTACTACTCAAACATCCGTTCTTAAGCAGGCCAAAGAACGTTGTAACTTTTCAGTGAGTATAATTTGTGTACCGAGTGTTGTCTTGTATATCTCTTTGTATCATTCTCAAAAGTATCATTTTTCTTTTTGTCTCGTTTTACGAAGTCACACAGTCCGGTTCACGACGACTTCTTTAACACTGCCTGTGGGCAGTCTTTCAATCCATCTAAAAAACTTGTGTATTGATTCAATTAACTCGACAATCCTGGCTAAACATTTCGATGAATCTCCATTATAGACTAGCTAGCTGTCTTATTGCCGAATGTAATTAGTTATGATTTAATATTCTCGAATACATACGAGGATGACGTAGTCATGGCTAAAGTAGATATGTATGTGATCATCCAATGAACACCCATATATGTACGAGGTTTCTCCAAAAATTAATATCAGAAAAAATGGGACTCTCAAGGGCGGTTCCGTAGACCCCCCGGACCCCTCACCCCCACCCTCACCCCCGAGTATGAGCCAGCAGCCAAAACACATCCACGTGACACTTATTAGGCGACTTGCAGGTCGACACACACGCCATCTATTATCGTTATGGGGAACTTGTCATGTTGCTTACGTCATCAGTGTCACTGGCTAAAATACCAGTGCCTGTAATGGGCTTGTGGTGATTTGCTGGGAGATTGTAGAGAAATGTTACTTATGAGAGAGATGCATTTAAATATGAGCAGTAGAACACTCAATTATTGGTTACTTGATCCCATTTTGCTCTTGTTGAAACGTGACACAGTAAAACCTTCCTATCAAGAGCACATGGAAAAATAACCGTTGTAGGTGTCCATTGGGAGGTGGTCTTTTTTTAGAGAGGTTCAACATCTGGGGGTTGTCTCTTTAGTTTATAATGGGAGATTTTGTATTTTATTTATTTTTATTTTTTATTTTTTGGTGGGGAGGGGGAGGGGGGAGGGGGTGACAAACGTATACAGGTCCATATGGGGAACGTCTGCCCATTGCATTGGGACACAAAACACAAAAAGAAAACAAAAGCAAAGCTAAACAAAACAAAAACCAACACTTCCATTTTACCGTGTACGAGAGATAGCCGTGAACCGACGATGCCCTTGACCAGGAAGTGAGACCAATTAGTAGAGAGTGTGACGTGTCAACAACGAAATCATAGCCACGATCATAAATTCCGAATATTGAAGGTGGAAAAGTAGTCATATTGCATTGGAGAACCATTTTCTTGTTTTTCGTGCACTATATATCGTGATATTCACAACCAAAAAATTGTTGAATATTACATGAGGTTGCGAGGGCAATGTTCAATGATAAATGAGCTGTGAAAAACAAGTAGATATATTGTATACCATAAACAGGAGAGTTTTATTATTTTAGTTCGACACAACACAGGGATTTAATAAAAGTACTAGATTTTTCGTTTTGAACGGAAGTCCTTTTGTGGTATTAATCTCTTAATTTGCAATTGGATTGTGCAGAAAATCAAACAAATGCATTTTTTTCACCACTGCCCATTATATATTGACTTACTTATTTGAATAGAAGCTGAAAGTGCGACTTAATTTCATATGACAGAATTGTGGAGAAATATATGCCCTCTGATTTCGGCTCTCAGCCAATAAGAATGCAGGGTTTAGGGATGTACATGTACCATAGAGCGAGTGATATGATCTGTGAACGCTCACCCCAAATCGTACAAAAACCGATTATTGTCAGTCTCAGACTATGGCTTTCTATGAACATTCGCGACTGTCAGACTGGGGCTTAACATGTCAATACTGAAATCAAAGTTAATCCAAATAATCGCCTGTTGAAGCAGGTCAATATGTTGACAAGAACAAGCAAAAAGTCGTGTGCGCCTGTGGACAGAACGTGACATTTCAATGGCACGGAATAACGCAACAATAACAAGTATTGACGGTTATATTGGCAAAATACAAGGCAAATATACGTTCGTTCATGTGGCTAAAAATACAGTAATAACCTCTAATAAGACTGTCAGAAGAACACCTCTCACCTCCAACGTCATTTTGTGTTGGCCATCTTAGGAAAACTTATTGCCCCTGTAGGACAATCAATATCCCAGTAGGCTTGTGCGAACCACAAAAGATCGTCTATTCTTCTTACACGGTGGTATAAAAGATACGACATTTCCCAGTCTAAAGAATCTCTCTAAAGAGAACACCTCTCTGACTAGACCACGTTCTACCCACTCCTACGCTTCGTGACCCTCAAAAAATCATAAAGATTATTTTATGAAAATTAAAACTTGTAAAGTTACGGCCTTCTTGCTAATCAATGACGTATCTGCCATGTTGGCTCAACATTTATTTGTTGATCCTAAATGTACTTGACGTTGACAAACGATGAAACTGCAAGGTTCACACAACTACACGTATCAGGACAGGAGTGATACAGCGCTACACGAAACCCGCCCAGTCCTGTTGGCGGGAAGATCTACATTTGTCAAGATAACTTTGTAAATGCTGTCTTCCATATAATGATGAAAAATCGCCATTGAAATTCCATTCACACGTTCGTAGATTGCCAGACCAGTGACGCCACAGTTAACACTATATAATATTAGGCCATGGCGCGTGGCCCTCTATGTTCTTCCCAAGTGTAACCCAGAAAACTGGCCAATCAGCGCCAAGCTCTCGCTAATTTGGAGAGACTTTGAGCTGTCAATATCACTTATAATGTATTATGGACATTTTTACCTAATTGAGAAGATGTCAAGGGGTCAATAGCAAGTTTTGAGCAATAAAATTAGCCCTCGATATTCTGTTGATATTCAATTGATTTTGCAATAGTCTACAACGTCTATTATATAAGCATGACCCTTGTTAACGATATACATGTAGTAGTGAGTTTCTGAAAAAAAACAGACAAGAAAGCTGTTACTTCCGGTGACACGATTACCGTGATCTCATCTCTACATTTCATTAACTTTTCTTGATAAAAAGTAACTTGCTGGAAGGTTTGCTGAGTAATAAGTCACCATTTCATACCATCTCTTGGCATATATTTCAAGCTAACAAACATCTGTCATTCGATCTTCTAAACTTTTCTAAGAACTTGCTTGCTATAGAACACGGAGAGAGAAGATTAGAATTAGTTTAAAAATATTCACTGTTTCCCCCCAACGTGTGATTAAATTTGTTTTTTTAGACCTCGAATGGTTATAATTAACACACCAACATGATTTCGACACTCCCCCCCCCAAAAATAAAAAATAAAAAAAATAGATAAATAAATAAAAAATAAATAATAAATAAATGAATAAACAAATGAATAAATAAACAAATAAATAAATAAAAATCAATGTAATTAAAAAAATCTCCCCAAATGCCTTTCTCTTATATATGTCACATACCGTATTGTGATTTGACAAAGCCATCACATATTTTTCATATGCTTTTTCATGGTGCTCGTGACAGAAGGGGAGATCTCCCATTATATTATTCTAGTCAAAGGCGCACACAGACAGGAGAATGTGGATTAAAGCAGATATGACGAGGACAATCCACTTGTGAGGAAATTGGAATTCGACAGCTTGTTCAAAGTTTGATATAGAATACTTGGTCTGATATAAAAAAATGTGATAAAAGATTGTTCGACAAATCACATTCATGGTCCTGATTTAGAGATGAAAAGTTCAGTTTTCTCAGCAGGGATGTTTATAGGAGAATAATTTTTTTGTCAACGTTATTCATTAGCATCTGGTGGATTTTAACACGTGCAATGTAGATTGCAAATCACTAAAATAGATTTTTCTTAAATATCTAGATTCGGATCACAAGCTGTGCTGCGAGGAAATAGAAAAATATTTAAATTTCTATTCCCACCCACTCTTTGTTAGTTTGCATTTTAAGGCAACAAAGAAAGTCCCCTAGTTAAAAAAAATGAAAAGTTGACCTGCACCTAAATGTTTTTAAATGTATATTTAGCATTCATTTTGCCTGCAGGCCCCAGCTAAAAATCATAGCAGACGAAGCTAACTGTAATGCTTGACACGCATGAGCCTACTATCTGGTGTAAGCGGATATTGCTCTACGGAAGTTCTATTTTTTTTGCTTACACGAACAATAACATACGGCATATGAGATGAATGTCTCATATGCCATTTATTAAGTGACAAAAATGTTGGGAGGCTGGAATGTACACAAAGTATGACATAGTCACAGGGCAGTCATATTTCGCAATGCAGGTCTGGGTTCTCATACTGATGGCGGTGGGGGGGAGACGGTACGGTGGGCTAATCAGTTCCTTCTCACCATGAACCAATAGGTTCTGTAAATGGTAAAACTAGGCGAGTTTCAAAAACAGATGAATAGGATATATTTATTTAATTAGTTTAAATTTTATTTATTTATTTATATGTAATTCTTTTTTTTTTTTTTTTGGGGGAGGGGTTGAGTTTTTCTTTTTTGGGGTGGGATTAAAGGTAAGAAGACGATCACAGTGCCACATGCAACGGGTTGATCTACAAGTTTTATACCCATTTCTGCTAAATTCTGCCTTTCGTAGTATGCTGCTGACTTTAGCTTCTGATTCTAATGATGTTACATAGATATTCTCTGACTTATGGATGATAAAGTCAATAAGGTCTAAAGTCAGCAAAAGAATACATAGCATTACCAAAGTCATGAGCAGAAGTCAGCAGAATGCTGTGAAATAACAAGTCTACAAACAGCTTTATATGTACATCGGGCCAGCGCAGGCAGATCTAGTGGTGCGTCCCTGCTGTTTTACAATCCATATAAACCCAGTGTGAGTGGGCGACCATATACCATGGTCCGGAGGGGAAGGTGTTATGAAAATAATAAAACCCCGATAACAAGAGGTTTACACCTCCCCCCCCGCTATAATGACTCATTAGATACATAAAATAGTCATATATACACCTCGAGACGTACTCATCACACTTTAAAGCGCCCCTTTCACCAGAAACAAAATAGAGTGAGTTTTTCACACTCACCTTGTTTTTATACCTCACTGGACTGTGTTAAATGCGAGCACCCCCAAGGAGCAACGGATGACTGTAGCCATTACAATTTGACTGACTTCTCAGGCCTTGTCGTGCTCACAGTCCTCTATCCAGTCCATGTGCAGATTGGTCACAATGATCACCACCGTGGCCTGACAGACACCATCTAACACATATGCAAAATTCTGGATTTGTCACGGTCCAGTAATTGTTTTCTTTATATCACTTGTATTTCTTTTAAAATTTGTTTTTTGAAAATCAAGTACCAGTGTAATATTTGAAACTTGTAATTAAGGCCTTGCATTTAATTGAAGATTTGTTAGGAAAATCAAGTACCAGTGTTATGTTTGAAGCTAGTAATTAAGGGAAGAGCAGCATTTATCATAATTCGAGCGAAAAACCGTTGTGAAGAACTGAATAAGATAGATGTGTAAGTGTTTGATGCTGCGAACACCACAGAACCAGACACAAGGTTTGCTATTTCGTGCACTGCAAAATATATAGATAATAAAGAGGTATTGGAGCAATAATGCGTAAGCTACATACATTAATACACTGCTAACCAAGTTAACTGTCGCCGAACACGGACATAGAATTAAGTAGTGCTCAGAGACGACATTTGACTTGCCCATTGATGAATTAAGCATTAAGCACCGTGTTTCATCGAGGTGTTTACCATTTTAAGGTTGCAACTCTCACAGGCTGTGACTCTGAGATAGGTGTAAAGTATGGGCCCCATTAGGGTACTCTTTACAAGTGCCTATATCTACAGGGACCCTTATTACTGAAAAAATGGATGGGTTTGCATGAGTTACCCATGAATTAACCTCTTTCCACTTGGATGTAGTTTGTATAATGCTGACCGTGATGACAAAAGATTGTGTCTGCACTAAATTGTGAATTTCTTGTGCATGGACTGAACCGGACAGCGATGGGCGTGCACGTGTGTACACCACCAGATTGCCCTTAATTCCGACAACACTGCTAACTGGCTAAAGTGCTTCCATGGCCCAGTTGATAGGGAGGTGGTATCGTGACCCCAAGGTCATTGATTCGATTCGCGATCGTGTCTGGTATTGGGCGTTGAGCAAACTCATCTATGACAGGGTGTACACTGCTCTACGGCACCTACACGTTGAATATGTACAAATCATGAATGTGAAGTGATTAGCACGCCTTTGCTAATGTTATGATACACTGTATTCTCCCCGGGGAGTTGAGAAAGATATAGTGTAACAAGAATGCCAATGACCTGGTGCGAATGTAAAGTCGCTAGAGCACAACCAGGAATAAATTAAACAGTAAAAGCTGGTAGAAAAATAGCATAAAATCGGAGGCTAATTATAATGCTCAACATTCGCCAACGTCAAAGTTTCGAGGGCATATATCTTGAGGCCAGCATACACCGTATTCACAATTAATGCTGTGGTGTAAACACTTGTAATGAGACATGCCGTATGAAAGAACGGTTTTGCATCGCTACAATGACAATGTTACCTTTGATTTCAGTTTTACCCACCTACGGCAAACGGCAGACAAAGTGTTTGAGGTAATTAGGTACGTTCACCATAGATTACCTCAGGGCCACCGGCAAAATGGAATTCCTGTCATTGAGTGCGGTCTCCGTTAGCCTTTTGCGTAGGAGTGGAAAATTTAATATGTTTTTAAGATTTAGCTACTGATATAGAATCCTAGTATTTTTTTATGAAGTGAAATTCCACAATGTACTTGGTGTCAATGTCATTGAAAAAAATGTATATATTTCCCATGCATTGAGCGCGAATATGAATGCAGAACATAGTTTTGGCAGCTCCGTAACAAGCTGATAACAAGTTTCAGGTAACTCGAACTCGCTATCAAGTTCAATGTAGCGCTGAAATTAATAACAGTGTATTTATTATTACACGTAGAACTCGTGTTTGGCTCAAATAAAAAAGTCCCAACTATACAGCAGAAGTAAAGTTCAAAACGATTCAATAGCTGCACGTTTCACACAGATTGAAATGAGTTTGCAGGTCTGCTACATATATGCTTTCAATTTCTTCTTGGCCATGGGCGCCAAGAAAAGAAGCCGTACGTCGTGGGCAACCAGAAGCGAGTAATTACCATCTGTCATGGGGCTTTCTCGTCTGCTTATAGAACTGGCTGGTATTTACAGGGACCCGGTGGGGAACACGCAGCATTCAAAGGGTACAATGCCATTGAGAGGGGAACAAAAGTAACTAGGACGCAATTGTCCAAACGGGACCGCCGGGCCGGGCCAGCGTCTGTGCTTGTTTGCCACTGACGTTTTGTGTAATGGTGAAATGTTTTGTGGTAGGCTTTGATCATAGGCACGTGCATTGACTTTGATATGATTAAATTATGTTAAACCTCTACCAGAGTCAATGATGTAGTTGCCGTTGGTTTTGATTATTATTTTCACCTTTTTTTCACTGGGTTATGCTGCGCAGGGTGGATCTAGAATTTTCCGTATGCCTTACGGGTATTAGTGTTCTATTGTACATTTAGAAATGTAACAGTTTATGTCACCTGGAAGATATCATTAAAAAGTATGGGCAAATATTGATTTTCGTGCTGAACTATCTTTAGCCTAAACCTGAAATCTACAAGAACTCCCCCGTTCAAGACCCAGAAGCAAATTCTGGGATAAAAATTTGCTCAACTGTCAAACTGGGGCTTCAAGTGGATAACAAAATAAGCAGTGCACTGACACATGATGCAAAATCTGTATTGCAGGACTGCTACTTAACACCTGATTCAACAAATGCGATTGAAAAAGAGTGCAACTAAATAAAATTCAACTCAATGTGTTGAGCGCTCAGCTCAATATCAACAGGTGCTACGCAAAACACTGCTGACACTTAAAGTGCTGGTCTGTAGGAATTGTGATTTTGATTTAGTTCAAAAAGGTCAATGGTGAATCATTTGATAATCTTAGATCTTTTGTCACTTTAAAATCTTCATGCTCAGAATAAACGTGCCATTCCCATGACGGCATTCTTTTACGAGGAGGATATTGTAAATGGCTGAAAAATGTGAATTGAAATATAAGCCCGAAATAGATTAGGTTGAAAATTGGAAATGTTGGACGTTATTAATAAGACCCCTACTTGTTACAAACGAAAAGATTTTCTATCATAATGTGCTCACGTGTAACATGTTGTCTTGCAGTTGGCATACACTAATTAAATAAGAACAAAACATACCTAAATGTATGTGACACACATGCTCATATCTCTCACGCAATGCTGTGTACAGTGCAGTCTGGTACACATTCTATATTAAAGATTTTATTATTGGATATGTCAACAGTAGTCTGAGAGAAATTTGAATTTTTGCGATCAATGGATAATATTTTGTGTACACAATAATTTGTACTCATCAATATTGATCATTTACTTCGTCCCGTGTCAAGTTTATCCCACCAGCATCCTGCCAATATTAAAACAGACATGTTCTAAAGTCTATATTTTAGCACAACGATTTTCCCCCCTTATATTACAGTCGATTAGAAAATAAAATAGGTATTACACATTTGCGGTCATTTTTAAAAAAAAAGGGCATTGGTGTTCAAGAATCATTAGAAAAATACCATAAGCAAAATGTTGATTATGCTTGACAGTTAACTTTATGCCATGGATACGTTTTCTCTGAGTTTCCGTATAACGGGGTTGTACTGTACTTGCAGTTCAGTACATTCAAAGCAAAAATCTCCAAACGCACCGATGCGGAACAAAGTTAAGTATCCAATCAGAACGCGATGCAGTATTTGATTGATGTGACGTCAAAAAGGGGGATTAAAACCGGTAAACAGAAACACTAAACCTATAATCTTTGGAACAAAACAGAAACACTAAACCTATAATGCATTTTGGAACAATTTAGAACACCTAAGAAGGGGGTCCCCCAATGCAGGAGACTTGGCAGGTCTGGAATAGTGTACAATTACCATATTAAACTTGTTATCTTGTCTCCTAATTCAGGACAACGATAACTTTTGGGTACTAGTAGAAGGACTACCCGAGAAAACGATATTACTGCTTCGCACGTGTCATCCGGTGAGTGCGTTGATGTTTTAGTTGTAAACAACGCTGTAAATGTTTTCAAAAGTAAATTACTGTAAGAATATAATTGTTTTAGATTTTTTATTGTAAATGAATTCTTATATTTTCTACATATGGAGGAAAGCAAACAATTCTCACATTTCTCTTCTAAGACAAGATACTAGTACCATGTGTATAGAAAGTTTACCGTGAAGACAGTGGTCACTGTACTACTGTTTACAACTGACCAGCAAAACCGTGGCATTAGATGTCCCTGATAAAGCAATGTATGGCAGATTGGTGTAAAAGTGCTCTCTAACAATCGTTATATATTTACGTTAGATTAGCTAAGTGAGGGCTGTGTTATCATTACAGTCTTTGGTGAACAATGCTGACTGTTGTGGAGCCCGATTTAGGCAGTGTGCTCATACACCGAATGTTGACGGACGACTCACAGAAAAATGTCATGGTAAGCGGTTATGTTACTCTCTTGTATTACACTTCAGTTCTGCTTAAATGTGACCTTCATTTCCACAGTCCTGTATAGAGTTTACATAGGCAGATCCAGTGGGGGTGGGAGGATACTTCCACCTTTTTCAACAAAAACATTTAATTCTCATGCTTTTTTTAGCATATTCGTTGTTGAGCACGCTTATAAAACCCTTGTGATCCCTTATGTGCACCCATTGGATCTGCTAGTGGTTTATGTGGTATTTGCATTAACCAGATTGCCATATCCATGCAGACACTGGTTGCATTATTTTCCCAAATCCCACCCACGTTTTCCCGCCAAATTGTCATCCATGCTGGGTGTTCGAAATCTAGTGTTGTTGTTCGTCCGTCGATACGACGAGGACCATCTATCTATCATCCACCCTAGGGGTGTGACATCGGGTTGCTGTGGGTGCGCAGGTGGCTGGTCAGGCCGACGTGCACGGAAGAGTCTCGGGCAGTGAGGACAGGGAATGGTGGCAACTGTTGCAGGGTTGGCAGCTCTGTTCTTTGGCTTGCCTCGCGTTTCAGCTGCTGCCGTTCTGTTTGCCTCACATGATTTGGCACCCTGGTGGACAGTTGATCTCCACTTTCCTCTGTCTTGCGCCGATCCCATGTGGTGTGATCAATGTTGAAGGCCTTCAACGAGGCTTTGAGTGTGTCGATGAAGCGCTTCCTTTGTCCACCTTGAGAACCTTGCCATTCTGTAGCTCGCCAAGCAAAAGTTTCTTTGGAAGCCTGTGGTCTGACATCACGTGCCCGGCCCAGCGAAGCTGGGACTGCACGACGTTCGAAATCACACACCACATGATTGTACATGCAATGTGATGGAATTTTCTCCCAACACTTTCCCGATCTTATACAGTATATAGGGCCAGTTTATCTTGAATTCTGAATAATCCATCATTTCTGAAGATTTATCACGTTTTGGTTTATATCAATGGGCATATTTGTTATGAGGTTATCTTCGTTCTCATTGATTAAAAGAAATCACAACAGTGAACCTTAAGTGAACATACATGGCCACCACATGGCAATTAGCTTTATCACCTGCCGTAATAATTCAAACACCAGAAGGTGATCAAGAGTAGCATTTGTCAAAGCAGGTTAAGTCACAAAGCACAATTTTGAGGCTGAATTCTAATGTGAGTATTTTGAATATTAATGTGGATATTTCCTAATGAAGCCATAAAAATGTAATTGCCTCATTCTGAATGTAAACAGCCAGATTTCCCTTTTTTAAATGATGTGTGACATAAATGATGTATGACATGTTTTTTTTTTTACTGAAATACGAGTAATTAGAGCTTGGAAAGAAACTGTGTAAAATGGGTGTTGTGTTTGATTGTTATTTTTCCAAATAATATATTCATATTTTCAAACCCCTGCTTCTCTCCCACAAAATTTACATTGAAATGTCAACGTAAGGCATTTCTCGTTATCACACCTAAATATAATCCCAGCATGGCGAGTGTTTTTATATGAAAAACAGCAATAAAGCCTGGGACTTTTCAAGAAATCTGGAGTAAAATGTTCCTTGGGGGACAACAGGTACGAAAGAGTTAAGTGTCTAGTTCTACATGATCTATGATTATATCTCAGTAGACAGAGTGTTTATACCTAAAGGCTGTTTGCAGATTGAGACCTCAGATGGGTGTGAACTGTTAGCCCACTCAGCAGTTCTAGCAGCTGCCAGCAGCAAGTTCCAGAAGCTCTTCTCTTCTCTTTCAAAGGGGATTTTCAAGTAAGTGTTAACAGATCTAACAGTTATCTATCTTATTTCTTCATTAATCTCTGGTCTTAAATGGCAAATGCATTAATGATGTTCAATAGCAATACTTGTTATTCTATTTCTTGTTCAGACAGATATTATCAAAGATACATACACTAATATATTGCACATGTTAAATTTCAAGATTTTGAAGCATGAGTTATGTTCATATATAATTTATTTATGTTTCAGTTTTATTACTTAATATAATAAAATAATGAAGAATATATGAAAATAAATCTTTTCTAGTATAACTATATTTTTCGATAGCCAGTTTATTGATTTAACTGCAAAGTTTGCAAATTAGAATGAATAAATTTAATCATCTATTTAGGCTCCACATTCCCGAAATATCAAGAGACACATGGAAAAGTATCCTCCAACTATTGTATACAGGCAAGGTAAGTGTCCACACATCTAAACTAAGTTCAGAGGCTCATTATTTATAAATAATATATATGTATTTTATCTATATTTTATATTTAGGTCCAATCTTTTTAAAGGCTGGCAACAAACTATATATAGTCTAGTCAATGAACCAATCACTACACCAGTTACATGTATTATATGAGGTGTGGTGCTATTGACCAATTTCAAGTGACGTCAGACGCGATCGGCGCGCGCAACATGGACCCAGAAAATATACCAGTGTCACAAAACTTCATGCATATTAGTCATTTTGAAGATGGTATTATTGTGCTCTATGTTCATAATTATGTATCGTGACACACACAGAAATGTTCGCATACTTCTCAAGTTTTCATATATGATACTCACATTTTATTTAGAATTGTATTTCATCAGCTTTGACCAGATTACCATTATTTTGACCAGATGACCATGGGCAAGTTAATGTTTCTGCCGGGCAAGTAAGCTTGCCAAACTTAACTAATGAGATTTTGTGTGTACAAAACCCATTAAACCCAGTGATTACACTTCCATTTTCCAAAATTCTGGATGTGCCAGTGTTTGTATGTAACTGCTTACACCCAGAGTGCATCAAAATACCTATATTTACTGTAGAAAGTAGACCACCTCTATAGTGAGACCACCTGAATAATAGGACAATTTTTCGTGCTACCAAACAGTAATAAAGCAACCCAAATGAACCTCTTTATTAACACTACCTCTGTTGGAGACCACTTGAGGTCAGTCCAATGGATGGTCTTAAGTCCAGATCGAGTCAACTCCGACTTTTTTATGCAAAAATCGTCCCCTCTTTCAAGGAACTTTTCATACAGAAGGACTGCCCATTCTCACCTGAAAATCTAGTATGTCGAACTAAAGCGAATAAACTTTACATATCGATGTAAATTGTGTGGCAAATAAGCAGGGTATTGATATAATTTTACTACCATTAGGAAGAACATTTTATTGCACATCGGTGTTAAAACCATTTTATGCGACTAATTTGCATCGCCAAATACTCACATTTCTATGAAAATTGACCCCACATATCGTATACCATTTTGAAGGAAAAGACCTACTCTTCCTGTTGGCGACAAGGAGATATTATTGATTTTAATGAGGTCATTTGCAAATAAAAGCCTCATTTAATTTTAGCCAATGAGAGTGCACGCCGCTATTTGCTGCAAATTGTATATGGCTGTAGGTGAAGAGTCAATTCAAAGTGAAATAATTATGTAAATAATTGATTTTTGTGGATATAATATGCTAACCAACATGAATTCATACATTGGATATTACCTAAACCGATATTGTAACCATCTACTGAAAGACAGGTCTACCAGCAACATTTATGACTATATTCAAGGCCGATGTGGAGAACGTCAACAATGTCATGTTTTCGGACGATTTAAACACCGAACTTATGACATTAAAGTTTAGAAGTGTGCTACGTATTGGATACCGTCTATTGTAAGTGTTGTTAAATATTTTTTGTTCCATTCATGCGTTTTTTGAAGTGCCAAAATCACAACTTTTTAAATGCCAACATTCGATAGTCATTTCAAATCGAGGGCCGGACCAGTTCAATCTTTGGAAAATATTCTAGACAAATAAGACCATAATTCTGTTACCATTTGCTAAAAATAAGAATCCCGATACAATTCTGAACACACATGTAAATTTGTGTAAAGAAATTACTATTTACTGAGGATCCAGAAAAGTTATTGTCTTGAACCTAAAACTGTCAAATCGGGTTTGTTCGTGGGCGTGTATTTTTCTGTCAAGTCAATGAAATCGGCGGTAGAGTATGGGTTAATAGTGGTTCTACTGTAATCTCAAACCAGGTCCAGATTTGAGCACCTCCGCCCTAATAGTTTGCACATGCGTCTGTGCATGTATGAGCAGGATAAACGGAGGTCAGGCTAGTGAAATGACCCCAGGCTAGGACCACTGAGGCATTGGCTACATAGCACTTAACAATAAACAGCATTTCCCACATATCAAAGCTTTTTAAAATGTAAAACAAATGAATGCAAGGGCACTTTGTGTATTCTTAGACCGCCCTATATACAGTATAACCACCAATTAAGATGCCTGTAAAAAGAGGCTATCTGCTCTTATGTAACGAGTCGATTTTTCACGGTCATAAACCTACAGGTGACCAAATTGAACCTCCGTAAGAGAGCATCTGTCTATGCACCCTTATTCCACTCATATTTCTTTTCATTTGAGATGCTAACCGAGGCCAGTTATTAGACAATTGTTTGATTGTATATTTATTTTGCACAACAGTGAATAAGTAGCATTCCATGTACAGAAATTCATAATTAAAATACCTTTACTTACCTTTACTTGTGTTTTAATTAATTATATAGCTACCTATTGGAACCTGTCATTTTGTCTTTGGCAAGACTTTCGCTCTTCTCTCAAGAGCTTTGTCAGGCCTAATGACAAAGCTCTTGAGAGAAGAGCGAAAGTCTTGCCAAAGACAAAATGACAGGTTCCAATAGGTAGCTATATAATTAATTAAATGTTGATATAATGGAGCCCAATAGAAGCTTAAATTGTGTGACCTTGTGTTTTGTTTGTAAATCTAACTTCAATGCAGTAATCATAGGCAGATCCAGATTTTTGGAAAAGGGGGGCGCACTTACGGGATTTAATGAAAAACCCTATGAAAATGAAGTATTTTGGTGGGGAAAGCCCCCTGCGCCCCCTGGATCTGCCTATGATCATTATCACAGTATACATTTCAACATGGTGACCCCATGAAAAAGGTGGATTGAGACCACTTGAGCTCAGTGTGATCTCAATATATTATGTGTCTTTTGTGAAATCTCCTCATTAATAGACAGACATTCACCTTATGATTGATATCTATTGAGACCACTGGAAGCCTGGGTGATTTTAATAGAAAGTTTCTACTCGTTCCTTCCTTTCCAGCTGAAATATACAGAGCCACGATTAGAAGAAAAATCATACTTGTCCATAGGACAGGTATCCTGAAAAATATACCCGTCCTAACTAAGATTTATGTGTCGAAATCAACAAAATCCATGTAAAACAATTGAAACTGAAGTCTGCGGTGACTGAGAATACTCGTCCATAGGACAAGTAACTCAAATATTTACCCATCTTGACAACACAGATAGGATGGGTATTTGTCTGTGGCCCTGATATGTAGCATCAACATGACAGAGCGCCTGAGAGCCAGTGTGAAAAATTCCACATGCTCCTGCTCATCTGAAATCTTTAAATGTTTTAAAAATAAAGCCACAATGATTGAAGATCATATGTATCGATCACAATACAGTTTAATCACTGATCTGGAACACCTCTATTATAAAATTCTCAGCCCCAAACTTACAGTGAACTTCAATAGAGACCACATTCCTATCTATCTCTCTGGGGGTCTCACACATTGACGGTCTCAATATAAATGTTATGCTCTATTTGTTTTATGGTGTTTCAGCTGAAATCTGTGGCGCCCCAAACAGTGGACCACCTTATTGACACTTGTGAAGACTTGGATATGCCGCTGCTCAGCTGCACCCTGCGCAGGCACCTTGCAGAGTTCCGGCAACTCAACACCAGAGCTGGATGGAGCATTCAGGCAATCAGCCCCGCAGAGAACAGGGACATGAACTCCAAGGGTAAAGACAAAAAAGGTACAATTGATGGCAGGAGTTCATTTGATGGAAAAGGATTGCAAAACGGATTAATTAACAATAGTTGTGGCATTGGCGGGTTTCAATCGAATGGGTTGAAGAAAGCAAGTAATGCAAGTGATGGTGTTTTACAAGGCATTAGAGTTAAGAGAAGTTCAATAGATAGCGGTTTGTTCGAAAAGAAGCTTAAGAAAAGTTCCACTGATAGAGAGGGTGATGCTTGTAAAATGAAGCAGAAGAATGTTGATGGTTGCACAACTGGGTTGGAAAAGAGTCTATTTAAGAATGGTTCAGGTGACATTGATGATCATGGAAAGGAAGGGAATCGGTTGAAAAAGACTGGATCAGTAGATAATCAAATGAGTGTATCGTATAAGGAGGCAGGCTTAGGGGCCAGATCGAATGGGATACATGATGGCTATTGTGAAAGTGCACTGAAGTGGAATATTTCATCAAATCATACATTATCAAGTCCTGAGATGCTTGAAATGGTTGATAAATCAAGCAACAAATCAGGGTTGGAGGAACAGAAAAAAGTATGCTTTTCCAATGATATTTCATCAAATCATGCAAAGTCCAGCTTTAATATGAAGCCTGATTCTTTCTGTAGAAGGAAAGTAGATTTGGACATAACATCCTCCAACCAACCTAGTGAAGTTTCTTGTGATGAATTTGTGAATTCCAACGATCCTGACATCATACTATTTGACTTAAATCGACGTGCTTCAAACAATGAAGATGATAATAGTTCCATTGATGTTGTAAACATTGATGATAGTAATGATACTATTGACTATAACTATAAAGATGATCAAATTGTTGATGTTGAAACATTCGATAAACATTCAGATGCTAACACAAGTGTTACCAAAATACCATCCTTAACTACAAATCCACCAGTGTCTCCGTATATTAAAACTGAAGAGGGCGAATATAAATGTAAGTTTGCTAAAAACTTGCTACGAAAATGTGTTGTGGTATTAAACGGGGTAGGGCGAAAAATGATGCACACATCAAAGGATGATGAAATGCCAAAAAAATAGAACAGCGTCAAAGATCAAATTCTGCATAATATGATTAATATGAAATGTGATAAGTGCACAAATGTTAGTCAAACTGTGTTGGAAGCGTCGAAACATCTTTGTACGGCGCATCAGTTGAAAAGATGCTACACTTGCAAGTGGTGCTTGTCCAAATTTTCATCTTTGAATGCAATATACAAGCATAGACATAGATGCAGAGGATTGAAAAACGCTAATAGAATAAGTTATAGCAGTATTACCAAAAGAAACGGTTATGAGGTGACAAATCTTGTCTGCCAAAAATGTGGTATTAAAAGTATTACTGCGAATATAAGGCAGCTTATCACCTCAAAATGAATCACAACATAAATAAATGTCATGCGTGTAAATGGTGCGATAAAGGATATTTATAAAGAAAGCATCTTATAACCCATGTGAAGAAATCAAGATCGTGTGGACGGAGGCTAGAGAAGACTTTGATCCTCACAGCTGTGGGGTTGACAGTCACATGAGCCAGCATGTGAATCAGATAGATGTAGCAAAGACTATTTATTGCATTTTGATTGTATGTTTGAAAATGCATGTTTAAGTACAAGTTATAGTAATGTTTGTTTAGGTTTAAGTTGGTTTAGTTGCAGTTTTATTGCAAAAAAGAATCTTTTTATTTTGATACTACAATGATGAAATTATGTCTTGCTTGATTTTTAGAAAATAAACGAGTGAATAAGTGAAAATGGTGACAAGCAGCCTGAAGGAGGAAGTAATATTTCTGTTTATTTAAGTCATTTTAGATTTGTTTTGTCTACTGACCATTAATTTTTGTCACTACTTTTACAATTGTTTTGCAAGATAGTCAAACTTTTATTTTATTTCCTCTGAGTTATATTAAGTTACATTTAGGTTTTTTAAAGTATTCGACTCAATACAACACCCAGCCGTGTTTGGTGCATTGAAAAACCAAGGAGTTGAAGAAAAGTATATCAACATCATAAATGAAACATACAAAAACGGCACAGCACAAGTACGAACTGAATCACTTAGCAGAAAATTTAACATCTTGAAAGGAGTCCGACAGGGAGATACGCTATCACCTGTGATGTTCACAGCAGCACTTGAGGAGATATTCAAAAGGATAGAAACCGAATCTGGCATAAAGATCAATGGAGAGCTACTCAGCAACCTCAGGTTCGCAGACGATATCATCCTGTTTGCTGAAAGTGAAGAGCAACTAGCTAGAATGCTAAATGACCTGAATACTGAGGGGAAGAGAGATGGCATGAAAATCAACAAAAAGAAAAACAAAGTTATGTGCAATGAAGTAGCAAGAAGAAAGAAAAGGAATGTAGTATTGGTTGACGGAGAACAAGCTTGAGGAGGTCGAAGAGTACAAGTACTTAGGAAGGCTCTTAACACCAGGAAATGAGATGGCTAGTGAAATCGACGATAGAATCACTACTGGATGGAAGCGATTTGGACAGTACAGCACTTTCCTGAAAGATCAGAAGATGCCTATATGTCTCAAGAAAAAGATCATGGACTCCGTTATACTGCCAGCAATGACATATGGAGCAGAGACATGGTCCCTAACAAAACGACAAAAAGAAAAACTGGCTGTAACACAAAGAAGCATGGAAAGAGCAATGCTTGGAGTCACGAGAAAAGATAAGATCAGAAATCAAGAGATAAGGGAAAGAACAAGGGTGGATGACATCATCGAGAAAGCAGAAAAGAGCAAAGGCCAGTGGGCAGGACACCTTGCCAGAATGAGCCCAAGTAAATGGGCAAGAAAGCTCACAGAATGGACACCACGTAATGGGAAAAGAACAAAGGGAAGGCCAAAACGTCGCTGGAGAGATGACATTGAAGAGAGAGGAGGCAGCGGGTGGATGCAAGTGGCCAGAAATCGAAAGGAGTGGAAAGATCTGTGGAGGCCACCCGCCAGCAGTGGCGTGACAGGCTGAGATGATGATGATGAAAGTATTAAGTTAAGGTAATTGACCAAGTAATTGATTAAGTATGTGTCAGTTAAGTTTTGGCTTATTTGGTTTTTCCACTGTGCTATACATGCAGATTCGAATTCATTATTCTAAAGTATTATTTCCTTTATTGTCTACTTTTAATTTGCAAATATTATATTGCTTTATTTATGTAATAGTTGAACGTATTCTTAAGCATTTGTCCAACAAATACTAGTGTGAAGTAATTCTTCATGAAATCAAAAGGATAAAGTCATTAATAATCACTGCTATTATGTTCATTCATGACTGTTGTTTTGAAATCGAACAAATCGATTAATAAACAGCCTACATACGGTATTTAAAACTAGTTCAAATTTTATTTTCTTATTCATTTTTGTTTCATAGAAAATACTGTTTTTTTACTTCATATAGAATACTAACTGTTTCATATCAGATAAAACAAGAATAAAGAGATAAGAAATCAGACACCATTGTTGATTTTTCTCAATGACTCTATACATAAATAATTTGTGTGGAATAAACTATGAAGGCATGGAAGAAACATCAGACATTGAGGGAGGAAAGATGAGCAGGTTATCTATATTGACCTATATTTTTACAAGTTTGTGCAGTTACTAAGTAAATTCACTTTTATACCATGAGGCTTAATACGTCATAAGTAATATTTAACCACTCAAATTAAGTGCTCATGCTTGAAGGACTGACTCGAGCACACCAGACACTAGATAAGACTATATTAATGACTGACCTTGAGCATAGGTAGATCCAGGGGGTGGGGTGGGGGTAGGTTCACGCACCCCACTCTTACTATTTGAAAATCTTGATTAAATACACAAAAAAGAAAAAAAAAAAAAGATCTACGTGTAAACATAAATGAGTTACAAGATCAGCTGGGCTAGGGATTTTTCATCCTTATCTATTTCGGCTTATTACTTCTTGAAAATAGTTAATGGAACACTGAATATATGTGCAGTGTAAAAGAAATTCCCGTAGACCGACGATGTGTTGTTTTAAACTTCAGCTCATTCTTGAACCTCACAGAGGTTATATAGAGGCTACTGGTGCAGACAAAATTGACTAAGATTGAAACTCTTTTTATATAATAATGGCCATGCGGCCTGATGGCCTTGGCACTTCCTACGTAAGGCTGTGGGTGCTTCAACTACTGCTACATGATAAAATGTCGATGGCAGATCCAGGTTTTTGGAAAAGGGAGTGTGGGTGTACCCTTAAGGGATATCATGGATTTCATACGCGGAATCGATATGTACCCTGCACCCCTGGATCTGCCTATGTATCGTGAATGTGAGACTGCAGCATAATCAGTAGGTCATCTCAAATTACACACATATATTGTGTTTAAACAAGATGTCCAGTTATATTCCTCCACAAGGGATTGTGTCGCCAGCAAAGCGTGAAATTGGTTGCGATTCTATTGTGAAAATTGCTCTTAAATCAGAAACAATGCAGTAAAGGTTCAATTTGGGTGTATGGGGTTGGAAAGTGAGCATGCAATATTTTATACAGAGGTTTCTTTGTGTGTACAGGTCAACCTGTCTATTTAGACCACTTGGCTGTTGGTATCAAGTGGTCTCAGAAGAGAGGTGGTCTCTTTTCATATGCAGATCCAAATTGATAACCATGAAAATTGGTACTATTATAGGGGAGGCGGTTTATAAGGAAATGGGATATGAGGAAAAGGCATAAAAGAGGGATGTGGAATTTTCTAGGTCCTCATAATACCCCACAAAATGGACTTTTGAAGTAGGTGGTCTTGATTGGAGGTTCTACTGTATCTACTGTTTAGTTCAATCGAGGGCATACAGTGGGAAATTGAGGATGCAGTATCTAATAAAAACAAGTTATTCTTTATCTATCTTTACTTCGGTTAGTGGCATGATGTGGGCAATTGAGGATGTTGAATTTGATAAACAGTTTTCTCCCTAGAAAATATACGTTTGTCACTTTGGGGACCATGGGAAGTTATGCAGTTCGGACACACAATTTGCACAGTGCACAGTCCTGTATTTTACAGGGCTGGGAAAGACTGTGGTTGCAAGGGCGATTAGATCAAGAGTGCTCAGAGAGCACAGCGTCGCTAGAACAGCGTTGACCTATGGGCAATAAGGATGTTTACTAAGATGTTATGGAAATCTTGAATAAAAACACACAATTACCCCAAATAATATGTTTGCCACAACTGTCTAATAATAATAGTGGCCCCGTCATGCTACATATATTGATTTTGCAGCAGCTCATGGCAAACAGCACCAAGTAGACTTTTGCTACTACTATGATATTAATTTTCAGTGTGTATTCAATACTTGTAAGAATGAGGAAATGAACCATAAATGGCCCTGTGGAAATCACAAGTTAATTGGCAAAGTGCTCAAAATTGAATCACTTTGGTGTCGCCTCATATCTCATAGTTGTGTAATGTTTAAATCAAATCGGTTTGTCGGTAAACGCTCTAGCTCGCCCGGAGTCATACAAACACACATATATAGTTAGTTGTTAGGTGCAAAGAAACAAAACACAAGGCTTTGCTTCAGGAGCTGAAGCGACGCAAATATCAGTTTTAGAATGAAAAAAAAATCAAATTAAAACATTGAATACATATGGTATCTCTTGATCTTTATACATCGCCAGACACACACTATAACAGAAGTTAAAGTTTACCCAGACTAAATGTTTCACACATGACCTGTCTCATTGTGATTGTGATGTGTGATGAGGAATTGCAATAAACTTTAATAATAGATATGTTCATTTTTCATCTCTGATGTTATGTTATTTATAAATGTGTGAAAATGTTTGTTTGCTTTGTGTATATCTGTAGTATATTATGGATGAACTTTGGGTTTAGTATATTTCATGGGTATACTTTGAATGAATTTTACTATATTTTTGGGTATACTATTTGCAAATCTTACTTTATTTATCAGTGCTGTTCCTGAAGTCAAAATGGCACACCTATTACCCCATCTATTTGGGGCTTAGTATTGAAATCACAAGTTAATTTATATTCCCAAGTTAATAATAGCAGACATTGACCAATGGCCACCGCATAAAGTGCAATTTGAAAGAGATTTCCGTAGTCTGTGTGTTAAATACACACTAAAAGGACCACTTGCATGAACGTGCTGTGCAATAAGATTTATGTAAAAATCCACGTACATTTTTATTTAGACATGACATCTTTTGAAAGACTACCAAGTGACGCACTTGCAAAAACCTAGCCCTATTTGTTTCATGAGGAAATACGTCTTGCAAATCATTAGAAAGTAAACCATGAATTAAGAGCACCGCCGTATAAATATCCCCTCTGTAATAAGAACATTTCCACGTGGTCCCCAAGCAGTCATGAAAGGATCATCATGAACCTCTACAAAAGGCCACTTCTAATGAGACCACTTGACACCAGTTTCCCAGGTGGTCTTAATAGAGAGGTTCTACTCTACCTGCACACATGCACAGTCCATGAAATGATGCCAAATTTTTTCACTTTAAAAATCAAATTAACCAAATCAAATATAGGCTCCTTCACGGGGTCCGAAAACAAGTGACATATTCATTTTTTTCTTTATACACCCCCACCCTCAACTACCAAACTGTAAAATCATCGTGTCACTGTTTAATACATGTATGTCTGTATTGAAGAAAGCTGTCTGAGTTTCGTGGCTCAAAACCAGCCGTGCTGCTGTGTCACTTTTATTACACCATGCAGGGGCCTATAACTTAACGAGCTATCGGGTGTTCTTCCCCCACGTGCGTACACAGGTGTGTGACACAGACAGACGGTACACAGCACATGTATACAGTAGAACCTCCCAGTAAGAGCTCGTCTGCAATGAGACAGTCTCCAGGGTGAATAGTTTCACTGTAACAAACTTAGATCCACACAATTAAACCACGAAGCACCATCAAGAGACGTCCTCTCTATTGGGACGACGCCAGACCACCGGATAACATTAGTGACATATTTTATGCATACATTTATATATCATAGTCAGATCCACGGGTGGCTTTTGACGTGTAATTGTGCGTACGAAACCCATTTCATCCATTGAGCACCCTCCTCACCCTTTTCTAAAAGCCTGGATGTGCCATTGTGTGTTTTCTACAACGGGGTCACCCTTTCCCACACACCCAAGTATTCCCCTGTTTAATATTCGGACGCAAAAAAGCAGTCCGTCGCTCGCCGCGTGTCGTCTGCCCTGGTGAGCGGAGGAATTGCGATGAAAACCGGCGCACCACTCAAACCCGAGCCACCGGCGGATTTACAAGTGCGGATTTTACACGAGAGATGTTACCCGGATAACACTTGATTGGCGTGCAGAACGTGTACGCACAGTTGTACACTATCATTAAATGGTGCTTTTGTTGATTACCCTGGAGTTTTAGTGATTTTAAATGCAACTTCTAGTGTTTTTCTCTTTCAAATGAGTATAAAGTTAATGATGCGGTTGTTTTCTTCTTTACTTTGTGATTTGATGTGAACAGCTGAGATACATTTTTCTTAATAAAACTTTTGGACATTAAGTAGTTAAAAAGGAAGAAATTGATTAGCTAGACTCCGTCTCAGTTGAGTATTTCCATTCTATAGAAAAAGGGGTTGTAATGGGACTTTGGATACCTAGGATTTAAAAACCAAGACATTTTAGGGATACTTGACCAAATGTTGTAGGATTTTGCTTATACACGCATAAGGTAAGTACTTAGTCAGTGTAGCAAGCTCGTCCTATGTGATAAAAAGGCTACTGTGTTGTAAAATTCATGGAGCCTATAGTTAGAGCGGGTCTCTAAGTGTTGCGGGCCTTAATCTGTGAGCTTTTGTACATATTGAAACAGCCTATTATTTTAAAACAATAACTGGACAGTTGAGAAACAATTCGGAACATTGCGTCCATGTGAAACTGATAAAAAGGGTCATTTTGTCCAAGGCGATAAATAGTTTTGTTAATACGTCTGGTAGAGTTACCAAACGAGTCAGGTAAAAGGCATTATCTTTTGTCGCGAAAGTGGCAAACAACGTGTAGACAGTCTGAGAAAGTTAGCGTCAATGATGACCATTATATGATGGGGAAGCCCTTATGCATTGTGGATAATTCTATAAGGTTCCATTTTACCCAATGGTCAGACATACCTGAATATTGAAGCCGCATCAGTCAGTTGTGTTGTTGCAGCCATTGTTAATTAACTGACACATTGTCTCCAATCCATGTTACACGTATTTCTCATCTTCTCCCACACAGTAAAATTCTCGCATGCAGATTAGTGCCTGAAAGGCTGGGGCTTTGGATTGTATGTTAGTTTTAATCCAAACCAGAAGTTCAACTCATCTTTCTTACCTCCTGGTGTACTTATTCTATCACCAATCAGGATTTTTACACCCGTTGAAGCGATAATACAAATGTCTCTTTGTCTGGACCTCACAAACGCAATTCCTAATGCTTTCTAAGCGACTTTATTGTGTAACAAACTCATGGTGAAAAAGACTACATTACAATCTTCTATAAAAAGATTATCTCTAGAGATGATAATGCTATTTATCAAAGACTCCAGGTTTAAGTTAAATAGAATTACTGTTGAAATGAGAAAATACACTTGGAACTCGAAACACCTTTTGATATTGAGTCACGGTAGATAAATACCGACGGGCACAGTCGGGCACAGTCGGGCCCTACATTTGACTATTTCGAAGCTTAAAAAAAATAATAAAAAATAAATAAAAGAAAAGTTGCCCACGATTTTCTTAATAATTATAATGTAAGTACATACATAGACCATAATTGAACATATTGATTGATGTGTTCATATCGGCTAGGAGAATCCCCTAAATGTGAACACAAATGTCGCCTGTAGTTTCCGTGTGTAGCTTGTAGCTTGTGGCGTAAATGTCAAGTTATCAACAGAGGGCATATAAAAAACCCTCTGTCAGAATGACAACCTCTGATTCCAATATCCTTTTTCTTGGATCTACTTCAGTTTTCCAATACCTTGACTTTACGTCAAATTCATTCCAACGTGGAATATAATTTATTTGCACAAATATAACTTTTGGGGGTTCTTTAAAATGATTTTCGTTTTTAAATATAAACCAGGTGATCAGTTTACGCGAAGTGTTTTTATATTCTCAGCCATTGGAAATGAGATCGTGCTTCCACCAAATACGTGAACTACTAATGGCGGGATTTCCATCAGTTTACTCAAACCTGGGGATCCAATAAAGGGTAACTTATTTTGATGTGTCTTTTATCAAGGCGGAGTACAAGAAAAGTTTCACCCAGCGAGTTCTGAAAATTACCGGACCCCCCCCCAATGTTGCGCCACGAAAGAGGACTAATAGTGACACCTTTGCTGGGTTCTGCTGTACATAGTGGCAGTGAACATAATGATGTCACAACGCCCCCGTGGTGACTGATTAGCAGATGGCGTGCGCTGTGATTAGTCTAACGGTTTAATCCTCTTCAAAGGCACAGACTAGTAAATCAAGCGCACTTTTAATAGGATTACGGGGATTTCAATCAACAGGCGGCGCCAGGGAAGCTAATTATGGCGGTGTCTCATATTTGCGATTTTTGTGCACATCGCCGTTGAGTAATTGTAGTCATCGGAAATTGCCGCACCGTTTCTTAGCAAACAAATTGTTCTGGGTCAGAATTATGTTTTCCCCTTCCTATAAATGCTCATAGCAATACATTGTAATGAAGTGTTTGTAAGGAACATTCGTGGCTGTCAGACTGGGGCTTAAGTCGTTGGCGTTTTGTTTAAGGACGTAAGTTAAGATGTGAGTCAGGTGTAATATGTAGTCTAATGAGCTTCTAGAAATATTGTCTCTATTCTAAGAACGTCAGAAATTCTACAGACCTATATGCCAAAGTTCAGCAGCTGTTCTGTAAAAGTGGCCTCCGGTTGAAGGGCATTTCCCACTCAACTAGTATAAAACAGAAACATTGACTCCTGTATTTAGGTGGTAGGACTATAGCTGTATATAATCTATGCTGTGTTAGTGACTATGGCCATATGTAAATTGTACCAGCAACATAGACCCCTGAATTTGTCTGGCAGCACTGTAGCTGGTGAAGAATATTTAAGTAGAGTATCTACATGTAGGTCTATATTATCCATGAAGAGAGCAATCATAATTCAGCAGGGCGTCAGGATTCCATGAACCACGTACTAAAATAAGGAACTTATTCTCAATCAGGTTTGCTCATATTTGGACACTTGTCTACCTAGACTCTCCTGAGTATGTCCAAACAAGCCCGTTTACATTTCTATTTTTACATAAAACAATGTTCACGCTATCAATTAGTCTATTTGTCACGGTTTCAAATCTAATAAAATCATCGAAACTGAAGATGGGGGAGAAAAGAAGACGACGGAGAAGGAGAAGGAGAAAAGGGAGAGGGAGAGAGAAGAGAAGAAAAAGTAACCATGGATCCGCCCTGTCTTGAGTTTACACAAAACTGGATGAGTTTGTAAAATGAATTATTTTATCAAATGATTTCTTGGGGCCTATCACGACGACTCAGAACGGCAAGCCTTATGCGCCGCAAGAACAAGTCCTTACACTATATGATTCATGTTACACAACGAACCCAGGTTTGTATTTATCATTCTTTTCTAACCGATCACAACAAGTGAAAAAGTAGTCTGGCTATGTACAAGCATGATAACCATAGTATCACTTCTGTTCGAACAGGGGTGATAATCCTATCCGCGTTATTGGATACTTCTGGATTATGATGACAATGAAATTACACGAAAAAGAATGATAATATAAGTTAGTACATGCGCATTTTGTGGTATGAAGTGTTTCCTCCATCCACCAAAATTCAGCTGCACGAACAACACACTCTTAATATCACGTCAGTGCCTCGCAGAGGAAATAAACTTCCTTCCTACGCTTTGCTTTTCTAATGTCATATCCTTAAACCACCTTCTCTTACTCAAATTACATTTTTGCTCTTGCTGTAGGTATTAGATGTTAATTACTATAGATTTACAGTACATGTACAGTAAAACCGCTCTCAAAAGGCGTGCCACGTTTCACACTACTGTGACCATTTTAATAAAGTGGAATGGGATAATCAAACAGTCTATCTCTAAATTCGAGTTGTTCACAATCGTAAGGCTGTTTCTCCAAGGTGAAGGTGAAAAATGTGTAGAATCGTTCACAAACTTTGTATTTTTCATTGAACTTGGACGCTTTAGGGCAGATGTTCACACACCTTTCTCGGCCAATATGGACGTTACAATGACTCTTTGACATTGATCACGAAAGATGCCGTGAAACATACTATGGATGTACATTTTGTAAATGAAAAGACATGGGCATATTCACAAAAGTCCTTGGTTGTTTACGTGACAGAAGTTAACCAAATGCAGCTGCAAAGTCGACTTGTTGCCCTTAATATACATGCAGGTTACCACATTGAAAGAATTGACCTTTCAAGATGACTTTCCCAAGGAAACTGCTCTTCGTGCACAAGGTTTTATGAAATATCATAAAATGCGTGACAAAGAAAGACCCTACAAGCATATCTACCTCACTATACTATTCAGCATTCTTGGTGTGTAAAGTTCATGAGCATACTCGATTACGCAGGTATCATTTCAAAGGTGCTGTTTCAGGCAAAAGAGGTGACTTTAGCGCTAGTGTCACACGGTCCTGTATATTCAAGCCCAGTCAGTAGTATTGTCGTCATTGTTAACTGACACATTGTCTCGGCGCCACCCCGACACTGTGACAGTGGTTTATCAATGCTAATAGAATCAAGAGGCGTGCCCTTGATTTGCTAGCCACATGTAGCGGAAATTAGGAGGTGAACATTTGTGACTGTCAGACTGGGGCTTTAGGAAAAACGTGACCTTTATTAATGGTGCCTCGGATTAAATATATATTCCTTATCGCAGCTGGTGCTGTCGGTAGCCTCATAGTGTTACTCTAATATGTACTGTAGCAGTGAATACGCAGATACTATGAATTCTCTCACTCCATCTACCAGTGTGTATTTCCGAATGGCCGAGGATGTGATATTTTTCCATCTCACACCCAGGGTGACCCTCCTAATATGGGCAGCATAGTAATTAGACTCTGTCCACTTTTACTTCAATATTTACAACCTGTCCACGAAGAGTGCCGATTGGTCAAAAGAAGTGGTGTGATAGGACGAGTTGATTTTCTGAGAGGGGGGTTAGGTCTTTTTACTTTAGCTAAAATAGTTATTTTCAACTTTGTGGAACAAACATTATTTTTTGCCATTTTACATCGTAACTTTATTGTACTTAACTAGCAGTAAAATATTTATTTTGAAAATTTTCAGAAGTAAAATATTTAATCTAAAAAACTACCTACCCCCTCTCAGATGGCTCAGATATCTGAGAGGTGGGCAAGTTGTTTGACTTAAATCATTATTTGGCTAAAACATTTATTTTCAATTTTGTGGTACAAACATTATTTATTTCTGTTTTACATGATAACTTTATTCTATTTCACTAGCAGTAAAATATCTATTTTTAAAGTTTCAGAACTAAATTATGCATGTGTGTATGTATTTAACAATACAACCTACCCCTCTCAGATGTAGCGGCCCACAATGGTGGGTAAAATGACTTTACTGATATGCATAGACCGTGTTTGTGACCTTTTAACCATCTCTTGAATTCAGTTCATGTTTATGTTGCAAGCTGATTTGCACATACCGCACTTGGACATTGAATGCATAGTTTGAGTTTAAAAGAATAAAATAAATGTGTTTCTGATATGATTTCGAGGGTGAAGTGTGAGAAAAGGGTTATCATATTGGGTTGGGTGTGATATGAGAAATATCATATCTGTAGAGAACCAAACGAGTGAGCGCAGCGAACGAGTGGTTCTTAACTTCTTAACTCCTATGTTACATACCTAATTACCAGAACTTTGAAAAGAATGGGTGAATATTGTAAACGAGTAATGGGACATGCAATCCTTAGTTTTTTCCATTCCAATTTAATGCCGAGCAGATATTCATGGCAAAATAAGATTCCTAAGAGCAGAATTGACCAGACAGAAATGCATCATTTACATTGATTGGGTCTTGAAACGTAATTATGAAGCGCCGGACTTTGACACAATTTTATCGTCCAATGAACACGTCCATGGAATATACTTCATTCTAGCAGCAAATGGTTTTAATTAGTGTAAAAGGAGTTTGGTGGTTAAAACTTACTAAAAATTGGTTTCTCTTTTAGGAAAATGTGGTAGATTGTATAGCGTGATGTCAACTACTATTACCATGTCAAATATCTTAAATTTGGGGATTATCTTCAAAAGCAGTGACTACATTTGAAATATTTTTTTCATCATGTGTCCGTCTGCTGGTTCCGGGTGGAACTAAACAAGAAACACGCTTACGGTGACAATTATGAATCATTACCTTGTGTGTACATTTTATTAAATGGAATCAACTCCATTAAGAACACCTTCAGTTTTCATGTTTACACACATCATCAATTTGTAAAACCATAAAATGAATGAAATATACTCTATAGTATACTGGAATATAAACATTTTAAAGATTGATCCAGTAGGTACTTCACACAAGGCATATGTTATCATTATCTGCAATTGTATAAGCATTATTAAGAGAACAGAACTATTACTGTGTCAACAACTTAATAGTAAGTTCCCTGCTCCTATAATTGTCCTTTTAGTATTAATGGCTGGTTACTGTCGTATGTACAGAGCCTCCAAAGTCAGCAAAAAGCTCTCACCGCGAGACGTCTGGTGGATGACCGTAACATCTTCCTCCTTTGAAGTGGTTTGGCACTGTCTTATGTGATCCTTCATTGGACCAGGTCTTTTTTACGCTCATTTATGCGGGTTTGAAAATGACCTGCCGTTTGTCCGACATAGCACGCTGTGCAGCATGGACACTCAAACATATAAACAACCCCACTTGTAAGCATTTTGTCCACTAGAGGTTTGGTAGAGGGTACTACGGTTTTCAGCTTTTGAAGTGTCATGATAACCATGTATGGAGCTTCGATTGCACGTAAAGCGTGTACATAGTCCTATATTACCATGTGATTGCCTCGAAAAGATATAATACTATAGCTAATAAACAGAAAGCAAAATGCCGTGTATGTCCACTGTTCAGCATTAAGGTTTTAACAAACCTCCAATATAAAAGATGAAGGACATCTGGAAGGTTAATTATGTCACCGGAAGTGAGATAACTCTCGTCTGTTAGCTTGTTACAGCTGTCAGCAAGTCACTGGCACAGCCTATATAGACCACAACCAAAGTGTGTAACTCTTTTATAACTCGTGTGCGCATCTGGAGTCTGTTCGGTGAAATATGGCAAAATGTTTCCATTCAAAGAACTAATCGGGCAGACGAATTCTTCAAAATAAATCAAGGTCTTCCCATAAATAATACAGTTCACATCTGTGCTATAGTCCGTAGGGGGCTACCATTTATCATGTCCCACGGGGGTATGAACAACAAGGGAGGAGTGGGGCTGGAAGGCAAGAAAAAAAACTTCATATCTATTGTACTTACGGGTATGATGGGGATTAGATGGAACTGACATGAGAACTTTTACAGTCCAGAAATGAGGACATCAGGTAAGGTGCAAGTTAGTGTCGCCAGTATGAATGTGTATCTACTTGTGAAACATCTTTTAACCAGTTTTGCTATGTCCAGTAACATCAGGCAAACGGTCAATGTGTCCAATTGCCAGGTGTTTCTGTTAATGAAGTGTCGCCATCGCAAGCTGCTACTGTAATACTGGAACTTCGTGTTGGAGTACGTCTGTTGTATATAAGGGACACTCAAATGTTGACAGCATTTGTGTTGTTGTTGAAAAGAAATTATGTGAACAGTGTGTACGGAATTCAGCTACGTCAGTTTTAGTAGTACCATATGTTTCTGGTCTCAAGCAGAGATTTAATCACGCTGATACGTTCTTAAAACTAGATCACTTTCCACCTACAATACAGTGAAACCTCACTATTAGAGACACTAGTCTTGGTTGGAAAAGTGTACATATATTTTTATGTAGGGTTTCAAAGAGTGAAATATTTTTGTTATCATCAGCATAAGTAGAAACACTCCAGAACGAAACTGTGTTCATAGAAGCGAAGTATTCCTAATAATAAGGTGTCCAATTGGAGACGCTATACTGTAAGAATTGTATCCAGATTTCAGGATCAAAAACAACCTTGCCAGTGGCCAGTGTTCCGGATGATGGAGCCACTAAGCTCCCTGGAAGGTGTAACATGGCCATTGGCCGTCAGATGTCAGTAAGTGTGAGTCCACTGAAGTGATGGAGTCAATGTAAACCCAAAAAGCGTTAAACAATCTCTGGTAAACCTCATAGATCGTTGGAAACGTTACACTGAAGGGGGATGCAATTCCCTCTGGAATCGTAACGGTATTCTGCTTCATATGACAGATGTATCCGTGGAGCAAAGGATATTTAAGAGGCTAAATGCTAAGGCCAAAAAATATCACCTTGTCTTAAACCTTGGTGATTTTCAATAGTTGGTTGCTTGTATTACAGTGGAACGTTTATTATGCGCGATCATTACACACTGAAAAGGGTCACCATTAAACTGGTGTCCACATGAGACTGGTGGTGATCACTATAGGCCCAAATATCTAGTGACCACCATAAGATGTGGATATTGTGCATAATGGTGTATGCCCGTGATAGATAAGTGTCTTTTTTACGGGGGTCTTTGCATTGTGTGTCCTTTATTTAGATGTGTCGACCCACTATTTAGAGGTGTCCATGATAGAGAAGGTCCACTGTACTAGCCGGTAAAGTAGCACATGTTACGGAGGTGACCTACTCCATAAAGTGCCCACCGTGTGCGTATTGGGGTAATAAGCACATGTGGAGTGGGTATGATTAATACTGGTAATTACCAGCCTTTCCTGCCCACAACCAGATGACGTTTTTCTTTCACGTGGATGTAGCATCTGCTGAATGTATCTATGTAATCACTACTTGTATGACTTATTTTGTTTTCTGCAGTCAGATTCATTGCGTGGAATGGGGATATGGTTTTGTTGGGGCGGGGTTGTTTGTGGACGGGGGATCCTCACTTTTATTTATGCCATGGGCGTCGGACATTTTGTTAAATGTTCTCATGCAAGATTCTTTTTCTTGTTTGTCCTTTCTTTTGTCTTATTGCATTCTTATTAGTGCCTCTCCGTTGGAAATTTCAATTACAACAGCAGCGGCGGCGGCGGCAGCAATAATACAAGAGCAAAAGAACATTTTTTTGCTGTGAAATACTACACTTCCCTACGTATACTTCTAGAAGGTGGCGTGGTTCTATTAGTTATCTATCACACATACGATCACACAAATCCAATGCAGAGGCATGAGTATGGATTCTCATTGCAAAACAACTTGTCCACAAGTCACAGACAAATTTGCACATGATGTAATTAAAGTTAGTCAGACATTCCCGAAAATTGAAGCCAACATAGAAGTTCAATTAGTGGCAAAGCCCATAGCGTCGTACGGCAGCTCCCGTGCGGTGAATTGAAAAGACCAATAAAAATGCGCACCGATTGCTGCAATGTATTTTAAATGGGGTTAAACCCAGAGTACAATACTGCCGTACGGCGCCGTACGGCTTACCACGCGGCAGATTTCGCGATCGCTCGGGATGACAATTGACACGAGTGCAGTACGGCTAGTTCCTGTGGCAGAGTGGACTAATGAGTTAGACTGAACTGCCAGGCGATTTGGCGCCGTATGGTCGTGGGTTCGAATCCCACCAGAGACTGTGATATAGTCCCAACCTGACTTGGAGTTACAAGTCTAATGACTTAATTACATATAATGATAATAATATAGGCCTATACCCAAGTCCAATAAATCATAAATCATTTCAAGGGTTTTTAAGTTGTACACGTTTGCGTGTCGAAAAGACTAAAACGTTGGTCGTCAATGTCTACTCCGGTACAGGTAGAATATTTACTTAGCAAACTAAAATGGCTCAAACACGTGTCCTTTATAACCCACGGAGGGCCCCATTGAAAAAGTACTTTCAACCCATGCAGGGCCCTTGGAAAGCGAGACTAAGTGGGTAAGTAGCAGGTGCGCTGTAAATAGGCGCCGACAATCTAATTGCACGTGTTGGAGGATTAGTGGACAAAACCGGGACACGAGGCTCTAAAGCTGAGAGTGATACCGAAACACGACAGGTTGTACTTTTTCTTGGTTTTCCTTTCAACAAATTACATTGTAATTTTTTCCTCTTTCTTTTCATCAAATCCTACCGTTTTTCTTTGACCATCTAAAACTGAGACACCGTTTAAACCCTTCAGAGTGTTGCTTGGAACCGTAGTAAGTAAATTGTTTACAAATGCAATGCTGGTGTCATGATGATGTGCTTCCGTGGCCGAGTGGATAGGGAGTTGGACACCCGTTGGTTTAAATCCCCTTCATGGTAAGTGTTGAGCTAACAGGGAACCGTAATAGGTACAGGTCACAAATGTGGGTAATAAACTGTTTATGCAGCCAATGCTCCCCAAGTTGGCTGATATCATGAAAATGGTGTGATAGTAAATTACGGCATCTGTTCATTGAGAATCACATATACTGAAATATATATATCGTAGTACAATGTTCGCCGGGAGGTGGCTACAAATCTTTATGTCTCCATCAATCAGACCCTGTGATGGCGTAGCTCGAGGAATGATTAGCGTTTGTAAAGACATGTGATTTGTTTATTTGCCTAAACATTACCCACAATTCATAGATATGCGAACTGGTCTATTGTAATATTATATACATGTAATAAGCAACATATGGAAACTTAACTTATCGTATTTATTCAACAGTAGTCAAAACAAAACAGTGACATTTCCATTTACCTGTTTAATGTTCCAACATTTTCAAAACAAATATTCCAAAATGCTCCAAAATATCAGTTTAACGTTCCTCAGAAACAAAATTATTCACTTTACAAAGTTGTACTGGAATAAGGAATTACACAAATATAAATCGTTGTACACGAATCTGGAAAAGAGTACATGTACGTGACATGCCAAATGCGCGTACTTCTAACTTTCAGCTAGAAAGATTGGCCAATAAATAAAAGTAGCTGTATTTTGTTGTTGTTTCTGAACAAGGCTCTATGTCGTCACTACAGGAATATGTCTTCATTGTTTGTCACGTGAGCGCCATATTGTGTCACGTGTGAAGTTATAATGAAAGCCCAGGCCGCTTGTAGTACTTTATGTTATACGGTAATGGTGATGTCATTCGTGACTGCAGTTGCACCACACTTTGCTATTTTCGTAGCACTTCCATTTACGTGTTTACTATGAGTGAGGCTTGTAAAACTATGTGGGCTGGCAGTTGAAGACGTGAAAGCCAGAGGACACCAGGCACAGTACTATGGGAACAGTGATAGACAACGCCGACAACGGTGTTACTGTGGTTGGGTAGATTCATTCTGGTCTAACACCTAGGTAGCCTACCATACCATTCCAATTTCCATTTGTCGTTTGTAAAATGAACTATGGTAATGCAGTTCGAAATGTTTAATTAATTCTGGCCTCAGCAGGGCCTACTTTTGATGACATATACATGAACGTATTATGTAGAGGAGTAGCGGTTAGGCATTAATTTTGGTACCAATTTGATTGATCGATTTTATTCCTTTCTTAGAGTTGAGAACGTGAGTTGTCGTACAGTGTTCTCCACAGTACACTATTAGCACCAGAATAACCACTCTGTATAGAATAATTAGCACCGCGTCAAAAATGAATCAAGAGGCCTTAATATGTATGATGTATGCAAACTCCAACTCCACATTGGTTTAAACATATTTTATTTAAAGAAAAAACGTAAGCGAGGCAAAATGTGAATATTGAACGCGACTCCATCTTGTCAGCCATCTTGGGTTTTCCTCACGAATACTGGGAAGCCATGGGTGTCTCAAGCACATCATAAGTTAAATATATGTACCAATGTCACTGAAAGAAATAAATATTTCATGCTTCAAACACACAAAACTGATATGCTATGGTATTTATGGGGAAAACTGAATGAAGTCTGAGCATACATGTACTTTGTCATGAGTATATAGACAAATTGCCTTCATCAGAATACGCTCATCTTCTCCACTGCGCAATATAGCAATATAGGAGCGTAAATCTTACTCGTTCGTGGAAACTATTACTATAGGCCAATAGCATCCTGTCATCTCGGAATATTGTGCATTCATTTGACCTTTTTCTTAGCAATTGTGTAGAATACACTTTATATGATGGATTTATTAGAATGAAGAGTTAGAACTGCACATTCAAAGCCCGAGTCTGACAATGTCTACAGTTAGGAGATGGGAAATAACTGAGGTGTCGGTCATGCGCCTGGTTTGGCCTTTGTTAAGCAGTCTGTCAATGAAGGCAGTCGCTACTATGGACTACAATTCATTGGCTGATGTAATATGTATGTGTGATGAAAAATGTTGATATTTGGTTGATCAACACCAATTAACATTCACACCATGCCCATACTGGCACAGCAAGCACACTCATTCGTTTGATAAAGATATTTGATCCTCTCAACAATCAACCTAAACAGCGTACGCCAAGCGATTCACCTCAAGACATTAGTGATCCCAGTAAAGAGGTGGTCTCTTTATGGAGGTTACTACTTGTCTCTTTACATGTGTTAAGAATTTAGACTGCGAGAAATGGTGTTATTTTAGAGGTGGTCTCTCCACAGGACTCAAGCCCAAAACGTTTTGTTCGCGAGTTCAGTTCGCCAGCCCACGATGTGTCACAGAAGGCACATGAATTCTGCACGCGCATCCCTCAATATAACTACGTATATATATTTTTAGTTTTCATTCTCGCACCGGTGTGCCAAAGATCCTATTTGAACAGTATAACAGTTATATGAGAGACATTGCATTGATGTAAAACAAAGAAAAGCGCAATCAACAAAAGTATAGGCCTACACGTGTAAACATGGGGTTTGTTTTAACCCAATCATTGGGAGATCCAGATTTTAAAAAAAATGTACCTCATGGATCTCGTATGCGCGATGAATAGCGGATATGGCAAATAGCCACAGAAAAATGAAATATTTTGAGGAAAGAATTGGGAGCGGTTGGTTGGATGTGGGGTTTGTGATAAAAGCGCTGTCCCTTCCCCACCCACCCCACCCCAACCTCCACTGGATCTGCGTATGCCATTGTTGGCTAAAGCAGTAGATGTGCTAGATGTGGCTGCATAAATAAGCTAACGTTTTTATCACAATTGATGTCTGATTCGCCAGCTCTGTGACAGGGTGAATCACACACGCATCTTGGTACATTTGGGCTTATTTTAGGCTGTTCTAGTCTGCACTAGTAGTCAGTACATGTTGGAGCGCGAGATGGCCCCGTCTGTGCCATGAATGCTGGGTAAAGTGCGCGTAAGGTCCGGCAAGAGGTGGCTCTCTCCGGTCATTTAATGGCCAATTATGTCTGTTGAGCGGGCATATATCCGCCCCGGGTGCCATAACACGGGCGAGTGTACACTGAGGGTGTATACATTAATGACAATAACGTAGAGCTGTATGCTACCATCAGGAGCGCAGGAACTGAATAGATAGTTTGCAGAGTACAGTATAACTATACTATCATCATAGGATGGCCTCCGTAGAAGGTTCTGCTGTCATGAAATTCTGTGTCAAACTATAGAAGCTAGTAGAACTGTCATGTTATAAGTTGCTCAATTGTTGTGAGTGGTGTGTCTTAATAAAAACCCAGTAGCAGCGCCAATAGACATGACAGATGTACTTGTCTTCTGAAATATGATTACAGAGTGCAGCAAAACATCGGCATCAGCATCAAGAGGCGATAGTATATGAGTTCGTGTATGATAAGAAGTGGCAAAAAAGTTTGATTAAGTTTATCACTCATTTAGATATTTTCCAACACATGTGAAAGTCCCATACAAATCGGTAAAGTTTTTTCTTACAGTTTCGTACACAACCCTACAGAAAAATCGTGACTTTAGCACCGTGACCGTGATATGAGATTTCCACCCTATAGGGTACGGGGATGAAAAAATGTTTTAGTTATTTAACAGTATTTGAACTTACTTTCTGACATGTTAAGTGAGTTGTGATTTATCTACTGGTTGAAATCACATTGCCATGTTTGCTTTATGTCCTAAATACAATTGTAAAATTATGTCTAAATTATAGACATATATATTCAAATGTATCCATATAACAGCACAGTAAAATTAATGTTAAATGTCATCTCAAAATCAAGTCACGGGGGGGGGAGGTTCGGCAAATATGACGTCACGTATCAGGAGGTGGGGGGGGGGGGATGTGCAAAGATGACGAAAGGTGACAAGGGGGGGGGTAAAAGGCAAAAAAAAATGAGGTGACGTCATTTATGAACGATCCCTAATGTTGTATAGGAAACTATATCAAATTTCTGCCCGGTATGAATGCAATTTTCACAGATATTAGAACAGGTTTCAAGACGTATACTGACAAAATCAATGGCAGATCCGGTTTTTTGGAAAGGGGTGGGGCGCACTTAAGAGATTTCATAGGTTTCATACACCCGATCGATGGCGGTCATACCAAAAACCCTACGGAAATGAAGTATTTTGGTGAAAAATGGGGGGGGGGTGTCGCCCTCTACACGCCCCACCTGGATCTGCCTATGAAAATTGTACACATCCATGCATTTACGATTATCTCACATTCCCATCCACATTCATAATTTCTATTCCCATATGAGCACCTTATGATTGTTAGACGTACATGTGTATTTAAATATTCAGCAGAAATGGGTTAAAGTGACGCTAGGAAGTTGTTTGTTAGCTCTCAGTTGTGCACAAGATTCTTGTTCTGTGGGTTTTGCTCAGCAGAAAGACGATAATGGAGGAAATGCTAATGGCTCTTTGCCCTTCTTTACAAACAGTCACGACCGCCCCTTGCCGGGCAAAGATGAAACCAGTGCCCTTTATACCTCTGGGCATTTGGTATTGTTGTGGGTATATATGATATGCACTCAGTGATGCTTTATCTGCTTTGAAGTATGAAACAGACCTGTCCTTGGATGTACTTCACAATGTATGCTATATGATATGATAAATATGACAAATAGTGTGCTCTATTTTCTGCATAAAAGCGCAAATTTCATGAAATTGTAATTTAGGTTACTAGATCTCCTCATGAACTACATCCGATTTTTATTGCTATCATGACTAATTTAAAAAAAACTTTTGTTTCTCATTATGAAAAATGCCCATGATATTCAATAAGTCCATGTATGTTGTACTGCTGCACTTTATCTACTCCGTCGGGTTTGAAATATCAGGTGTTTATGAACACCTGTTGTTTTCTTCTAACTTATTTTTCTACAATTCTCTTACAGTGTTATTCCAATACAAGGAATGGCTACATAGTGGTTCTTCTAAATTAAAGGGTAATTGACGTGTCTCACTATGAACATAAATAATTGGCATGATATTTATGTCTCTCCTCTTGTCAAATTTGGTCTCGTACATGCATTTCAAACAAGCTTCACAAGACAACAATTTAGCTGACTACCAAGAAGCGTGAAAGTTCATACAGAATAATGTCAACATAAAACATAATTACAGCTTACCACGCATTAAAGAACTAAAACAAAAAACAAACAAACAAACAAGTACCGACAAACACCAACAGCTACAGAGATCCCATTAAAAAATGAAAATAGAAGTTTGGAAAACAACAATACATATGTACATATAAATATAAAGTTAACGTTTTAAGATTTTGGATTCACTTCTTCAATACATGCAAATAATTAAATTCCTACCAAAATGAAACTACATGCTTTGTGCGAAATGAAACATATTGTAAGAAACATACATTTTCTATGGAGTCATATTTGATGGGCGTGTCACTGTATAAGAACTGAGAGTAATGGAGTCCTTTTTCTTCTTATTTCTTGCCTTCACATTCAGTAATTGTCCGCATTGTTCTGCACACACATTAGTCAACTTTGAGCACTGTGACTTTGCACAATACTGGCGCATGTTTCAACTACGTTCGGCGCACTTCTGATCTTTTTTCACAGGATGAAATGTCTTTGCACACTGCTGCTGCATCAATTGTTACCAATTTTGCTCCTGACTTCGAGATTCGATCTGTGGTTTACATTTCATACTTCAACCACATTTAAAATGAAATGTGCTTGAAGTATGAAACGGTATATAGTTAACAAAAGTCTTCTCTATACAATGTAGTTGTTTGTTGCCCTATCGTAATTTACCATTAGATTGTAGCTTTGATTATCATAACCTTAGTACAACAAGTAAACAAGTGAAACATGTCCTTTCTGTATATAAATTTGATTTGTAACGTCTCCATGGTTAATCTAAACAACCTAAAAGCATTGATGACATTTTTTTTTGTTCAAAAGCTTTTCAGAAGAACATATGTGACCTGTGGAAAAATTATGATCTTGCAACAGGTTTTAACCATTACCCTGGTATATCAGAAAATGTTGCTTTTGCTGACAGTCTCTGCTACAATATAATGCACACAATTAATGCAAGGGTCATAAAGGCACAACCCAGTAAAAGACACCAGTTCGCCCAAGACTGGACAGTGATGAGGATTTCCGACCCAAAGAACCGATCAGTCACTGTTCATAATTGTACGTTAATCAAGCAAGAACCAATGCCGTTCGATAATCAGCATGTTAAATCCTCTGGATATTTACTGCTACGTTTTACAGCTCACTTGTCTTTTTATCACTCTGCCCATTAAGGAGACGCATGAGTCAATGATCAGTTTCTTAGTGCATATGAGATTAATACGACCGGATAGTTTCATCATGGATTACATCGTTTCCGTACAGTCTATGATAGTATCAAGGAAACAGACGATTTTACACTGATACACGAACACTCCATTAAGAACACACACGTGATTGACGAGGGGTCATATAGTAAAAATGTGATTGGTGATTCGCCCTAAATCTTGAGTGTAAATTGTAAATTGGTATTCACCTGTTTTTAAGTGCGTGAAATGTGATGGAGCCTATTATTGGTAACTGTTGAGCAGCTCATTACAAAGGCTGTGATTGGTGATTTGCCCTAACGCATGGATTGTGAATTGCCTGTATTTACTATTTAGGTGTGTGAAATGTGATGAAAATGTGATGCAACCTATTCAAATACAATGCCTGCGGATTGGTAATAGACAATGAAATGTATTGGTGACTGGTGACATGTTTAGGGAAAAAAATGTTGGTGAATGAATTTTCATCAAGGCTATATACATGTACCCCATCATTTACCTTAGTAGCTAAGTGGTTTTATTGAGAGGTATTCGCTTTATCATGGAGGTGCATGATCGTCTTTCAAATAATGGGGGTTTGAGACTGCGAGAAATTCCCTTACCCTTGTATTGTGAAAAGAGTCTCAATGGACAATTAAGCTGTCTATAACTTAATGTTATACCTTTACATACTCTTACACTTTAAAGGTCTGAATGTAATGTAGCCTAGATAAACCACGCTTCACTAGACCCCATAATAAATCTACTTCTTCATTATTCCTTCGATACATGTATTTGTTTGTGTTTGTTTCCTGAATATCTAGATATTATCATTTCATTTCATAACCACAAACACAATAACACATTTTAACAAACTATAAAAACGTGAATATACTTGAATATTTAATGTATGGGCACAAAAAGAGACACGCACATTTCTTGTATACAGCATCATGCAAAAAGTGGTCCCTAAACTAGCTTTCAAAATGGTTAAAGTGGCTAAATTTCCGACCCCATCTAGGGGCATTCTATTGATAACTCAAGAGTTATTATTATTAGAAAAGCATTGTAAAAAAGCACACTGAACCCTGGCGTCAAGTAGCAATGGTGACATTGATAAACTCATATGCTTTATTTATGACAACTCACTGTTGATTCTGCTATCAAAAACGAGTTGCTCACCCTTATACAGGGTGATGATCTGAATGATAGGCCCCCGTCTGATATTCGCGAATGTTTACTCGCGATAAGTCAGTATACAGGCGTCGGAAATACACCTCACGTGTACAATACAAAATAAACTGGAATTAAGAATACTCCTATGAAGAGACCAACGTTCTAGCCTTGAAGGCACAATGAAGAGATCACCAAAAGCCTCCATAAAAAGACCACTGCACTAATGAGGTCTCAGCTGGTCTTAATGGAGAGTTTTAGTCTATATACCATACTCGACGTGAAAGTACACGTAGATCTACAAAACACACTATTCTACACCAAAGGTGCGTATGTGATGAGACAATCTAAATGAAAGGGACGACCACCACAATGTGAAGCCTGCGTTCTTGGTAAGGTCTGACGCCTGCATTAGACGTACACTCCTCCACACTGTGTACACACGCTCAGTGTATGCTACATGCAGTTGCCATAGAGTTACACTGTGTGCCATTATACTTAGCAATGGTGTTAACCCATTGACTGGCATAACGCACTGGTGGCGTGTGGTATGGGATGTGGACGGGGATTTCACTACTTGTGCACGCCACGTGCTAATTATATTGCCCATAAGTTTGTAAACATGTTATACCAGCTGTTATAGGTAGGATGGGAACAATAATATGGGTGTCTTATCAAAGGCGAAGAGTGTATTCTGGATCGGGTATTACCCATTATAAGATGGAACGCACCCCCCTCCACACACACACGAAATATAGAGACCCCATTTTGTCTTTGACTAGTAGATAATACTAAAGAACTTGTTGCTTTACTGGACTGACTTTAAGATCCCCTCTTCTATGTTCCTCGTGATGCACTAGCACTAACACGTAGATCTACGTGTAGACAATGTGGACATTGCACTCAAATACAACATCTATATTATGGCTGCTTTGCTCTTTGGTACATGAAATAGTTTATGTATCTTTGAAATGATGAAAAAAGAACATTTAAATATGTGTACAGTTTATTGATAAACTGTCGTGAAACTGAAACGCGTACCCTGCTGTGCATGAATAAAACTAAGCCGCCTAGAAAATAATGATGCCAATCCAGTGAATACCCCCCCTTTCCACCGTTGGTAATGAATGTAGCGTGTCTGCTTTCAGCGCCAGACACACCTATTGCTCATTAGCTCTTATCCAATCAGCTGCCCTGTGCGCAGTAACCCCGTGCGCAGTATCACGCGATTTTAAAAATAGTCATAAATCACATGAATGGGGATCAAATGAGGCAGAGCGCATGCGCAGCAGACGAGATTTGACGGGGAAGAACGTGAGCACGTGACAGCATGACGCACACGTCTCAGCTGGTGTCTGGGGGAAGCTTTCACGGGCAGAGCTGTGTGCTTGTCAATGAACCACCACTTGTGTTGTTTTACTCTTGTGGGGGAAAGGGCCGAAAAATAGGGATGTGGGAAAAAGAGTCAAAACATGAGGGATGAGGGATTTCAAGTAGTGGGATGAAAGAAAAACGATAAAAAATGCTACTGTCGATGAGTTGTGTTAACATTATTATGATCGGGTATTTAAAGGGTAAAATTGAACATCCTATTTTCCATTTTATTTTGCTCAAAACTAATAATTTGAGACACATGTACCTTCATGTTTAAAAGATTTTTTTAATCCACATAATATCCTGCAAATGGCAAGATCCTCCCAGTGGGAGATCTTAAATGACGACCTTAAGCTACACGGTAATGTACATTTACTCTGAAGTTTCTCCCTAAAAGCCCCAGTGAACAATAACAGGTCATGCAGTAGAACCTCCAGAAAGACTTCCTCCTTTAAAAGCGACCACCTCTAAAAGAAGACCATTTTGGGAAGTCCCAGGCATTCAGAAAGCATATGAAAATAGCATACGGGAGACTGATGTGGTGTCCTAAATGACAAAAACCTAATTTACTAAATAATAAAATAATCCACTGAGATAAAATCAACTTATTATTATAAACTTATCATTTTAAAAAGAGCTCTACTTCCCTGAACTAGCGACCGGAAAGTGGATGGTTTCTTTTAAACTTAAGCATGTTAAAGCATATGATATGTTGATTCAAACTAACCTTATTAATCAATTGCTATTCATATATCTTTCCAGGTGAGGGTCTTTCATTGACACAAAATTTCGTAAGTACAGTTTTGGCTAACAGTTCAGTGCGAATCTTCAAGCGGACTACATGTACTTTTAAAATAATGTACCATATGCAGAAGTGGTTTGGTTGGTAAGAAGGATATATATAACCAATAAGTTATTTCTCACGACACAGGCCGTCGCCCGTATGAGGTCACACTAATTTCGATGCCGAGTGTCCACAAACTATAATCGCCAATTGACTTGTTGATTGAGCGACATTGCACAAAACTTTACACTAACCCCCAATTAGCCTTGGTGCGGCGTGGGCGATGTTAGGCGGCGTCTCGCCGCCCAAGGCCGGAAAATCAAAAAAGCAAGAAAAAATTGCTTTGAATCCCATGCCTTGCGGCGTCAGAAGTCACGCCGCTGGCAAAAAGTGAAGCGCCGCGACCGCCCCCACCCCGCCCCCCGTATTTTTAAAAATATATAGCTCCAACGGTGCCAAACGGCTTGAAATTCGAACACTGCGACTTCCAAAAAAATGGTGTGACGACGTCAGATGGAGTGAGATATACAGCTGTGCATCGTGGGAGAACGCAAAACAGCCTGGGACACTGCCAGCTCCGCGACGGCGTGGTGCGATGTCCGAGGCGGAGTCCACCACGCCGCCTACGGAGGATAGCGGCACGTTGCTGGCGGTGTGCGAGATAAAGAATTTAACATAGGAAAATTACATGCGGCACCATGGCGGCGCCCCACTATGTCTGTAGCGGCGTCTGACGGCGTTTCTCTGAATCACTCGGTGTGGTGCTGCATGGTCGGTGATTCTAAAACGGCGCCAGTGAGCCCGTGCGCGGCGCTGAAAATTCCTTCATGCATGGAAGTTTTGCACGAAGAGCCGACGCGGTATACAAGCGTGACTCACACCAAACCTGTCTCTCTCTCTGGACAAAGCAAGCACCATGTTTGCTACTGTGTGTGTGATAGAAGAGACGCCTAACTGAGCCACTGAACATCATCAATTTGAAGTTATAGTGTTGTTGGAGATATGCCCAACAGAAACATTTCAAGTTCATGCAAAAGTATAAATCTTTTTTATTATACAATAAAGTCACTGGTGTACAGAGTCAATAATCAAGTGGTTGCATTCAATGTTGATATGCTTGTCAAATAGTAAATCCTTAATATTTAGAGGCATCAAATGTGTCAGACTGGCAAACAGCTCAGTGCGAGCATCACCATATAGGTTACAATCAAAGAAAAATTAGCTGCATCTTCGTTCTCGGCTCCACACCCTCACGTTGGACTATTCACTACATGCAAATTATTACATAAGTCAAAATTTAGCTTGCTACAGCCTACCCTCATTCTAGCGTGGTAAACACTATTCCATCTTTTGCCATGATAATAAAGCGGTTGAAGATCAGACCTAAGAAGACCAGACCTAAATCTTGCGAAGTTATTTTGGACATTAATAATATTTTTGCTTTTGCTATTGGGTCAATGCATTTTGTTTCAGGAACTAATGTTTGTAAATATAATTTAAGTCCAATTCAATTGAAACGAAACGACCACTCGTAAGAAAATAACTGAAATTCTTATATATACTTTAGACATTTGCTCTTTAAAAGAAATATGTCATGGTTTTAGGCCCGATATGTGGGCATTGAATGTATGCATATTGACCAAAAATCATGATTAATATTCCATAGGCAGAGTCAGGCGGAGCGCAGGGATGCCCACCCCTCCTTTAGCTACCAAACTACTTCATTTTCATAGGGTCTTGATATGTCCGCCATCGATAATCCTCTCCGGGTTATTGGATACTTCTGGATCATGATAACCAATAAATTTACAGGAAAAAGAATGATGAGTGAAGATCACTACATGTTCTTACGGTGTCCACAACATGTGATATAATAGAAACACTATGAATCGTAGACGGTTCATTTCAACACTGATACTACGGTTAGTACAGTTTAAGGTACAACCTTCTCTTTCTCCTTGAACTGATACTCAGACTGAAAGAATGCTGGTTTAGTAGACATATACTGTGAGAACACTCTTACTTATGATCGTAATGCGCATTACGATCATACTGATGACTTTGTGAATATTTTTGCTAATTGTTAGTTGTTACATTCTTAATAGTTAGTTTTTTTTTCAATTTACAGTAAATATTTGCTTCTAATATTGAAGATATATTGATATATAGAACATTGTACTATGTTAGTGGCGAGTTTATACTGGAATAAAAAAAAAAGATTAATACTGATTGCAAATAAGGCAGTGATTACCGTAATGATGTCTCTTTCTGTATGTTAAGTCACAGCTTTTTTCAGATAGGATAGCAACATTTATCTTGTATTCATTTGCATGGATCCATAAACGTAAAATGGATGACAGTGGTGTATGTACTTATATTAATAATGCAATCAAATTCTTCAGCATTTCAACACAGCTATCATAACATTAGTTGTTAATCTCGTGATCGCTCATTACGATCATCATCAAAGCAAATGAACATAACTTATTCATACTGTTTTTTGTGTTTTTCTTTTTTTTTTCAACCGTTCAGTGTACGATGAAAAACGTGGAAAATTCATATTAAAGCAATAAGAGAAAAAAAAAATATTCTTTTCTGGGTTTTTCATGAAATTAGCCCGCTGCTTGGGATGATGGTATCATTCTTCCAAAACCTTTACCTACGTGAGTTATAAAAATTAACCGTTTGGAAGATATATTCCCCTATGTCAAATGCAAACTAATTTACTTGGGAAAAACTAATTTAAATTATACTGTCCTAGTAAACATTTACATTAAATTTATTTATACACGAATTCAGAATATTATTTGAATATAGGCTTTTAACATAACGTTCCAACTGAACTTCTGATGTTGCATAGATGTGTATTTATGGATGTTGATTTGTTTGAACAAAGCTAACCATTAGATATGTTTAGTAAAAATATATATATGTATCATGGCCCAGGCATATTATTTAATAGCAAGTGCACTCTAAAAGTAATGCGTCCACTGGGCTCCATAAATGGTTTTTGAAAAGATAATCATAAATAAATATATGTAATTACAATATACTATTGATGAATATAATAAGTATGATAAATAATATGAGTAGATGTATAAATAATTATGCAATATATATGAGCATGTCAAGGCTTTAAACACTCTCTTGCAGCGTTGAAAACTGCTATTCATATGAGGTGAGATGCTGGTCCTGAAGTTACTGTTAATGTGAAGCCCAACACACATTGCAGGACTATATTGCACCATAGAGCTCTATTAAGATGACAAGCATGGACGTGCATTGTGGGCAAATGTTTAATTTCTTCATTATTTGTTGTGCACCTTTGTATAGTTGTGCATCGTGCATTCAACCGCTGTTAGACCACGTTTGTTGACATTATGAGTACAACATTTTGAATTGCTCACCTACATGCAATGGAGAAAACTGAGACACTTGTCAGTGTATACATGTACAACTGTGTATGTTGGACACCTCTATTGTGTTTCTCCCATTCTTGAGACAACAATCCACACGTATGGAATGAGTCTTTGAATACTGCACACCTATTGTACATGGACACATTAGGGTTCTTCTAGATACGTCCACGTAAGCGTAAAACAGGTTCACATTCTTGGAGCGAGGGGGGTTCACGCACCGTTCTCGTATTCTCAAAATTCCTAACATTTTTACTTCAGCATTTGATGTGTACGTGTGCAGTGGCACATTCAGTATGCGATTACTATAATATTCTACCTCAATCAGAGATGAAGTCCCCAACGCCACCCCGAAAAATCAACTGGGCCGTGATTCACTGCCCAGTTTTACAAACCGCTAAAAACCCACCTATTTCACTGATTTCTGTACCGAAAGTATTTTTTCTAATGTCTTTTATGCATCAAACGCCCGGAATTTTCTCTCATCCGTTTGCGCAGTCCCCAGACAGGAGCTTATCCCGTAGTCAGTCTGCTGTTATTATGTAAGAGGTGTCGCCACCTGCATTCATCACCGCACAATTCTTCATTTCCAAGTTGCGCAGAAAAGCTGCGCACTCGTCTTTTTTTATTTGGTTTTGAGACACATATTTTTATGGGTAGGCCTACTTCCAGTGTGTATTATAAGCCCATTTAAAATTGCATTTAATGCTATATCATTCAAAATGTGTATTCCACATAGAATTGATGACTGCCACGTTGGTAAACGTTGGAAAATGAAGGAAATACATCTATTTTAGGCGTTTGTAGTTGTAGTTCGCAGTCACTGCATGGTCGTCTGCGATTTATTTTTTATAAAGACCGGTCTTCTGCCCATATCTTGGTCAGTTTTTATGCTAACTAAAATCCGATTACAGATTCATAATCAGACAGCTCTGAATAATGACGCAGAATCAGTCATAGTATTATAGCCTTTGTTGACATGTGCACGGTCTCGTCAGAGGTATTGTGATAAACGGTGAAATTGTATTTTATATACTACTGTAATGTACACACCCGGGGATGAACAACCCGTGACTGTCAGACTCGGGCTGTAGAAAAAAGAAGGGAAAAAAAGAAGAAAAAAAAAGTGGTACCACCTGTATTCATCATCACATAATGGCGGGTCCCTCCCGACACACTTACAGAAAACGGTCGTCCCGTGCACGAGCAATCTGCGACAATGGTGATGAGAAGACAGAGCGTCGCGGAACAGGCTTTTGTAAGCCACGCTATGGCCCATCAGCTACAATTTATGTGTGCCTTGAAAGGAACAGAACCTACAGTACAACCTACATACAAGACCACCTCTATAAAAAAAGACCACCTCTAAAATAAGACACCTTTGCAGAGTCTCAAATTACGTGAGGAGACCAACGCTAACCTCCATGCCATTATTATATCTTGTTATAATGGCAGTTAGAATGAATGGGCTTGCTCTGGCACCGGGATGGAAAACAAGGGGCGGGGGGGGGGGGCATTTACTTTTCATCAAGTTCCATGCGATTGTTGGCATCTTAAGCGAGGGGCACATTCCACCGCAAGGTGGGTCTACAGCCAGTCTACAACCAAAAACGCACAGAAATCGCAACGATCCGTGAGTGTACAGTGCGGCAAACGTACGTTTTTTTCAATGCCGTACGAGCGTCGACCACCCTACGTCATGGCCTAACCGTACGGAGGCAGTGCAGAGACCTTACGTGAAACGCAGAGGATTTAACCGCACGTTGTCGGCACAGACACAGTACTGGGGCCGTGCGTTCCCTGTACCATGAACGTGCGGATCCCGTACTTTTGTAATCACAAGGTGCGTAGAGCGTAAGTTGTACGCGAGTACATCGCACGTTTTATGCAAGTTGATCTCACGGCCACCTCAATAAAAAAAAAAAAAAAAAAAAAAAACTCCCTGTCCCGACGCATTCCTAACGCACGGGGTCCGTGCGTATGTGCCCACAACTGTACTTGTTGTCAATGCATGCGAAAAACGCCGTTAACGCCGCAGACCTCAATACGCCTTGCGGCGACGACCGCCGCAAGGTGGAATGTGCCCCTCGCTTTAGCAGTGCAAGATTTCACGCTTACTAGACACGTGAAGTCAAATGGTTGCACCGACGCGTTTTAATTAAAAAAGAAAAAAAAAAAAAAAGAAAAGAAAAAAGAAAAAACTTCCCTCGTCAGTGACTTGACACTGATGATGGTGTTCCTGTGTATGACTTACCATGCACCATTTTTGTTTGTGATTTCTTCGAATCTAGTCTATAATTCTAATCCAAAAATAATCGTAATCGCCCCGAGTCTGGATAACAAGAATACATCACATGAAATTTCGTCAGCCAATAGAATGTCTCTGTCCTCACAAAGCGCTATTTATTGGCACATTTTCCTCTTATATATTGTGCATACCCCTCATAAGTTTTACTTCAGCCGCAATTTTGTCATCAATGAATCGTTCGCCTTCCTCGACATTTACCATAAAGCGAATACGCCGAAAATGGATCAATTTTGTTGAGGTCCTTAACATCAAGTATTGCATGTATAGCAAATTTCTTATGTGTTGTCGAGGAAAGTGCTCTGATTTGTGCCTACGATAATAGATTTCGTTTGGTGATGGCAATTGAAAATAAAACACGATGACCTTTGTGTAAAAACTAAATCTAAATACTAGCCCAGCACGTGGCCAGTAAAATAGAAATGCGGAAGGGAAATTGTGATCTTTTCTGACTACAGCCAGATTAAAGATTTTGCTGATGACAATGCATATTCAATTCACTGAGCTGGGCTAAAGCGTGTTTAATGTCAGTATTCAAGGCCTTGGTATATACAAACATTATGTTCTGCTTGCTACGGGTGTTGAGTAAACCCGCCATTTAGAATTGCTGATGGAGAACTACTAGCATGTATGGTAGTTGTAGTCTGACAATGTTATAAGTACATTAGAACCTCCGCTACATTGAAGCAGCCGCTGTAATAAGACTATTTCTCGATGCTGCAATGCAAATTCTCATTACGGGCCACAAACAAGAACCTTCATGAAGAGATCACCTTTCTATATTAGGCCACTCGCAGACTGTCCCCTGGTGGTCTCATCTTAATACTCAGGGTTATTTTTTTTTGTAAAAAAAACATTGCACGGATAATGTCAAACTGAAACTTTTCAGTTCCTACTGTAATAGCTTTTATTGTGCGTAGTTGTGGTGTATGGCATACGTATAAAAATGTAAATGTCAGAAAACTACAAACAGCGTATAATCGAATATTTAGAACACTTATGAATCTTAAATATGATGTCAATATTTCAGCACAATTTGTGTCTAAAAAATATTGATACTTTTACTGTGATGTGGAGGAAATTTATTGCTAGTTTTAGAAAAAGGTGTTAGAGTCCAGAAAATAGTATCATCACTTGTATTGAACAACCTCTTATGTTCTTAGACTCCCGTTCAACCCAAATATAACATGATAAAGCCTTTTCTCTTGACATAGAAATTAAACTGTGATATATTAAATCACATTACTTTACAAATATTTCAAATACAAATACGATTTTTACTATGTTCTGTACATAGCTGTGGTTCTATGGATATGGTCTTATGTTTTTAAAATACATTTATGTAGAAAATATCCGAAAAAAACCCTGTTATCTGTTACTGCACTCGGGTGTTTGAGATATGTGTTTTGTCACGGATCATTTGCTGCACACTCCCCTATATGAGGTGAAAGATCATGGAATAATCATACACGATTTGAATGTTAAGTACAAAATGGCTTTACATTTTAGTGTTAGTGCCAAATGTAATTTGCTTTAAAATAAAGTGCTAAGTAGTAGGTCACGAGGTTCCAGATTAGGGGGTAAAAAACTATTGTGCACGTGGAGTCGTGGACCCACGTGAAATGTAAATGTGCATTCGGGTCTGCCTTAAGAGCAATGCTATGCTATTGCTAAAAATGACACCCCTTATAGAAGACATCATTTAAGAACAGAATGGTAACCATGGAAGATCTATCAATATGTCTCATCTGCAGGGTACATGCCTATAATTAGCGCCGTCGATGATATCATGTGATATATTATTAAATCAAAGGAACATCCCACCTTGAGACGGGAAGGCCGAGCCCAGGTGGGCTGAGATGCTTGCAACTGAAGCTATTTTTGGTATAGCAAATATATTATAGCATCACAGATTTGAAATGAGGAAAAGAGAATATTCATTTCCATTGATTTTGGTTAATAGCTTTCATAGCATCAGGGACTTATTTCAATGATTCGAAAAGAATGCTCATGTGTCTTTGGTGACACTAGCTATAGCAACCACCATGGGTGCCCACGGTGTGGCTGTGTATCTTAGATTTGGGATTCACGTGAGTCATTATGGGGTTACAGGCATGAAGTCAGCCATCTATAGTCCGCTTCACAAAAATGGCGGTCATCTGGTGAGTTCAATACTGTGCTTCGGTTACCCAAAATCCACGGTCTGACATGACCATCCCCAAATGTTTACTGTCCGGAAGGAAATACGCCCTGTAAAATATACCCAAATGATATATTTATATATTCTTTAAATTTGCGACAATGTCTGGTTAGAAAATATGCGAATCATGTACCTTATCAAATGCAACTAATAAGCATTTTGTCTAATGCTTTATTTTTTTTTTCACATGGATAACCGCAGAGGAGGACCACTGTAGTATTACAAGCCAGACAGAAGTACACGTACAGCACATCCTAATTGGGAGCGTCGGCGTTAATTCTACAATGAGTGTTTATTGTGAAAAGACTGCGTAAATCTAAATTATGGCCCATTATTGTGAATGAAGGAACAATTACCGCACACAATGAATTACTGTCCATTTACTTCATAATATGAATTATTGACTATTTACAGAGCCTCATGCATTGAAAAGTCTGCGGATTTTTGGGCTTTGTTAAGCATGAGCAATAGAGTGTGTGTGTGTTTTTTTATATATTAATTTAAAAATTGATGTTGAATTATTCAGACTCCTTATGTCTTTTTCATTGGGACGGTGACGATTCTATGGTATACATAAAAATAAAATAAAAAGTTTTTGTGTATGAGGACGACAAAGCAAGTGAAATTGTGGGAAATTTCCCTATTGGAATGTACAATGGATTTGAGTTTTATGTCCATAATAAAATGAGACTATAATAGGAATTAGAACTAGCAGCACAGACCACCACATTTTTCACATGTATACTGACTACTGAGCAGGCCAATTCCACTCAGTCCACATTGACATGAACATAGTGCTGCATTTTAAAGGGCACTGATAGATGTTTTGATAAATGTACAAAAAGGCACATGTTAAAACAAAGAAAATTACTACCGGGTATGTATTCAAATCCCTTAAGCTACTCGTAATTACAATATTGTTTGCGAAATGTGATCACGGCACACTAAAATCGACATGGGTTTTATAAAAGTGAGGTCGTATTGAGAACGTTATGTACAAATATATTATATAAGTGTAACGTCAAGTTTTAGATTAAATCTCTAAATAATACATAATACTTATTCGTTTTATAATAAAAAATTGTATGTAAATTTATTTTAATGTAAGTTTTATCCGTATTATATGTATCAAATATATGATTTTATAGACATGAAGCAGGTTTTTATTAAAAACAAATTATATAAAACGTGTGTTTTGCATGAGTTGCATTTTCGTAAACATTGCAAACGTAAACAACGTGGATAACGCGAACGAAATGGCTGATACAGAAGAAATGAGCGTGGATATTAATAATTCTCCTGAGGCTGGTGATAAAACTTGTGATAGTGAGTTTAAAAAAGATGATTTGAAAGAAATAACGAGCCAAACGATGATAGAATCTAGCCCAAAGGATAAATCTCCAGAAAACAATGGCACGGACTCTGTGGAAACAATGGATGTAATCGAAGACACGCGGGAGAAAGTTAATTTCAAAGTGATTTTCAACAAACAGAAACACGATGTTACTTTTCCGTTGGATGCAACTGTGATAGAATTGAAAGCTCACCTAGAAGAGGCAACAAAGGTTCCCAAAACGATGCAAAAACTCATGTTCAAGGGAAAGTTGAATGATGATGAGACATTGCGAAATTCTAAAATATCAAAAGGAACAAAAGTGATGTTAATAGGTAGTACAGTGACTGATGTAATGGCGGTTGCTGCTCCAGACATGAAAGTTTTAAAAGAAGAGATGAAGAAAGAAGAAGCTGCGGGGAAAGAACCCCTGAGTAAACAAAAGCCACACAAGACTGTTCTAGAAAAACATGGTAAGCCTGATGATGCTATGGTTGGTGTTAAAAAGAAGAAAGAACCCCTGCCTCCTGTTCCATTGTCTGGGATGTATAATAAGTCTGGTGGGAAAGTTCGATTAACATTTAAACTTGATCAGGACCAGCTTTGGATCGGTACAAAGGAGCGAACAGACAAGCTTCCACTGGGCTCCATCAAGGCTGTGGTCAGCGAACCTCTTGATGGGCATGAGGAATATCACATCATGGGAATCCAGCTGGGACCGACTGAAGCTTCGAGGTAAGGACTCGATCATTTAATGTGTATTCTGGTAAAACATCAGTACGCTATCGTATTGCTACAACAATGAAGTTTTAAGAGATTAGACAAGTAGTTTGGATCATTTCTTACCTAGTCAATTAATTTATTGTCTGGCTTTTGTGCAGTGCTGAATATATATTGCAATATTTGTACTATTTTTTTTTTCATTTGTACTTCAGCTACATGTTCATGTTGTATGTTTCAGATACTGGGTGTACTGGGTGCCTGCACAGTACGTCGATGCCATAAAAGATGCTGTCCTCGGCAAGTGGCAGTTGTTCTAAACATGTGATCGTCCGAATGAATGTGGCCTTAATGTGTGAACACAAATGTTCGTAGATGGATGCTTGAAACCTGACGTGATAATATTGCTATTATATTCAAAACTTGTGGACACAGTCAAACTGATACAAGATTTGTGTATTCATCAATTTGAGGGCATTTTCTATTTGTTTGTTCTTGGATTATATGATTTTAAATTGTAAAGGATTTGTATGCTTACATGGTTCAATAATGTGTGTATTTTTTTTTTTTTCAAACCTAGAGTTAAGTAACTTTTTATGATTCAAACGCTTTGTGTCAAGCTCCTATGATATAGAAAAAAATTAACCCAGAATGCAGCTTAAGTAAAAGAAAAAACTGATAAGATGCCAGTTACCTTATTCCATGACACATGGTGCAAAATGTCACATCTTTGATTAAATATAAAAATGTCATGCTGACGTTTGCTTTGTTACTGCTATGATCTGGGATGGATTTCTGCAAGCAGAATGTGATATTTTTTTGCAAAAGAAATAACTGAAAACATCCTTATTTCTCCCTATTTTTCTTGACTGCATCATTCTGATTTTCCTTTTTTTTTTTAAAGTGCTTGTGGCTTGACAACTTGCGTTGTGCATCTTTCATCTTGAGCCTTATTAGTTAGAGTAATTAAATATGCAATACTCTAATTGAAACTTGTAGGATATAAGATCTTGTGATTGGGCTTTGTTTTGGATTATAAGCTCTCAATGTATTTGTATCAAAATAAGCACCAGAATGTTTTGCTCTGATCATCATTTTAGATTTAGTAGCTACATGAAAGCTACTATTTTTGAAACACCAAATGTCTGTTATTTGTGACATAAATGTTAACATTTTATGAAACAAAAGGATATTGTAAATATGTTTGAGTTTGTAATTATTCCTAATGTTTGTTGAATGAGTAAATGTGGCCAAGATGTATTAACATCTACTCAAGATGAATTTTCAATGTTTTGTGGTACGGATTTTTTTTTTGTATTTTCTTATGATGTAAGAATGATGTGGTAACTTTCTTGCATTTTAATTGCGTTGAACCTGTATCATTGGAGAAAATGTTCAAGATAAAAATTATCTAAAAACTAATTTTGTTTTAGTCATTTCAATAAACACTTTCATTCTGTTTGAAAAGCAGTATGCATAATCAATTTGTATCTGAGCTAAAAATCTTAATGCAATGATGTAAACATTGATGTGTTTTGGGAAAAAAATAACGCTTTTTATGCTTGTTACTTAATTAATTGGGAAGCATATGAATTGAAGTTGACATATTAATTTAGCTGGCGTGACCATTTGCTAAGTTGACTATCGAACATAATATCTACTAAATGATTTTAGAAGTGGAGGTTTGAATATGTTGTAAACTTATGATATAAGCTAGAAGATAAATTTATTCCACTGAAAGTCATGAAAAGTTATTGTTAGTGTTGCCAGATTTTAAAATCATTTATAGCAGGGTGTGCGCAAATCCTTAAAATGTCTTATTTTGTTTTGGGGGAAAGTAAGCTAAAGTTATAGGTATTAAAATTAATATTTTACTTGAAGTAGTCTTAAAAGCTCTTAATTGATCTTTTTCATTGTTCATAGTTATTGTTATTTTTCTTATTTTTACACATTTATATTGCCTTTGATAAAAATATTTATGCGGCAACAAGCTTGGAGTTGCATGGTTTGAATTTAGTAAAAGATAGTATTTTCGTTCCCTAACAGGCCGCTGAGAACCTGCATTACCTTACATGTCTGGTAAATTGATGCATGTGTATCTTGATATACTGTAAATTTAGACTGTTCATGTTCGCCAGCAAGTATAAAGTAAAAAAAGTTCAATTAAAAAAAATGAAATGAAAACCTTTCATTTACAACAAAGTTGATTTGCAATCATGGTTACATTGCTAGTATGGCGACTTATGCTCTCTGCACAAACATAGACCGACATCCTTTTATTTGGGTATTAAATCGGAATTACACCATTGACTGGCCACTTGTGCGACAATGCCAACACCTGTAATTATCTCCTGTGGTCAACAACTGTTTCTTAGGAAAAATTTGGGGTTGTGGGGTGCTGGGGCTGCTAGGAAATGACAAGAAGCCAGACATTGACTGACCATTTAATACTAGTCGCCTGATTATCCTATGATGTCCTAATGATGGCAAGTGTATACAAGGATATCGTGAAAATATAATATTTTACTCCTCGATTCATACCCTATATCCGCTGATACTTCAATAATAATGTAAAGTATATGTTATGGAGCAGATTTTATACTGTTTGACGTCAAAAGGTTATGATCGAATTTCCCTTATTCAAAAATGAAATTAAATTTTTTTTACTCAGCATAAATGTTAAAAGGAAGCATTCAATGGTTATGAAAAATATATCTGAATCAGGATGCTTTATATATTCATATATATGAAAATTAGAAAAACTTTTATGGAGATATTTTCTGACAAGGTTATCTTGCGGATGAGTCCCAGCTGTTCGTTAGTCTGGATTTTTTCTAATTAAGTTTGGAATCTATGTACAGGCCTATATAAACATTTTCCCAAACCCAAATAAACATGGTTCTGAACATTATATTTTTGTTGTCTACAAGCTATGTATTCTTTTTTATTTTCATTGATTTTACTGAACTGTTAGCAATAAATTTGAAATACACATTTACAATGTACTACCTGATCAGCTTCTGAGAGCCTTAAAGATATCCAAGACAAAGTGTGCAACAAATCTAGCTAAAAAATTCTGTGAAATCAATGAGAATGTTTTGAATGTAAGGCAATTCTCAACGCTTATTTTTCATTCCTTGTAGATTTAACCATTTCTTTATTAGTGCAAAATCTTCAACTATAGCGAGTTGTTTGATTTCGATTTTGACTAATATATGGCCAGGTAGTCTGGGTGTTCTAATAAGGGGTTGAAACGTGAGGTCCGAATTTGTAAAAAAAATAATATGGCAGAAAATGTTAAAAGGGCAAAAAATGAATAAACGCAGAAGAGGTTGGTAGGTACTTTTAAAAAGTGAAAAATGTGGGGGTAAAAGTATTATCATATTAAGAATATGGGAAAAGAGGCCTAAAAAGCAGACGAGGGATGTGTTGATCCATTAACCCCCCCCCCCGCCCCCACAAATAAGCCTTGTTTTCTCTTTCTCTTCACAACCTTTGGCATTACACATGATGGAGGGTTGTAAAATCTGAACATCTGATTTCTGAAAATTGTGACAATCAGGTTTGTTAAATAACATGATTCAAATGAATCACTGTTCGACATTTGAATTAGTCACATCTACAAAATCATGACGAATTGTGACACAGATGTAACATGACGGATGTTGTACCAAATGTCTGCAGATGTAAGAGTAATATTCTAGTTTTAGTTTTGTGGTATAAATATAACACAGAATTTCTCCCTTCCATTATTTCTAATTACGTTTTGCATAATAGGAAATGAGAATTTTTATTTAAACAAATGAATATGGGGATTCTATCTAAGTTCTAAAATATCTACCCATTCCACAAAATTACATACTAGTAAGTTTGGATTTACAATATTGTCAAACATCTAAATCCAACATTACAGGTCTTAAACAAGATAATGAGCAAGATGTACATGATGCAGAGTAACTCTTACAACTCTATGGATCATTTGATTGATTGTCACATTACATAGACAGTCTCTTTATTGAGGAGGTCTTAGTAGGAGGTTTGACTGTAAAAAACAAATTCAAGTAAACAGCACGTGCATTATGTTCTAGTTTCAGATTGTCAATTTACAAGCAGGAAAAATCCATCAATTTTCCATCTTCACCTGTCAACTTGATCAGCATGTCAATGATTCCTGCCATGTCCCAAAATTACAGAATATTGCCCTCCATGAAAAGGAACGTAGAGAAGCGCCTTGCACTAAAACCACCTCCTTAAATAGACTATATCTTTAATGAGGCCTTTATTTGTGGCACAAAGCCTTCATAAAAAGACCACTGCGAACCACAGTAGAGAGACCTCCTCTCTATTGTGACCCCTTTAAGCTAACACCTGGGTGATTTTAGTAGAGGGTATACTGTATATATAAGGATGGTGTAGATGTAATAGAAGGGTGTAGTGATAGATGGAGGAGTTTTCAAAGGCATAAATTGCCACCATCTTCAACCCAAGCTAATCCACATAATTGGGTTATAGGAGTGTGCAACGAATGCATATATATGGGAGATGTAGGTACAGTGGAGTCCTAAAAGGTTCTATCAAAATATTTTGTGTCTCAGTGACCGAGCACACGGGCAGGGTAGGGTTTGGAAAAAGTGGGATGCAACCAATGGATTGCAACTGGCAGATCCAGGTTTTCGAAAAGTGGGATGCAACCAATGGATTTCTACTGGCAGATCCAGGTTTTAGAAAAATGGAATGCAACCAGTGGGTTGTCACTGATAGATCCAGGTTTGAGAAAAGGTGGATGCAACCAGTGGATTTACACTGGCAGATCCAGGCTTTTGGAAATGGGGGGTGCAACCGCTGGATTTCATGGGTTTTGAATGCGTGAAAGCTTATGCCAACATGCCAAACCCCCTTAAAATGACTCTTTTTGGCTGAAAAAGGGGGAGGCTGGCTTTCCTTTTGCCCCGTATGTCTGGCTGTGGTGGCTAGGCAGTTGACCTCATGACCCAAAGGTCACATGTTCAATAATTGGCCGCTACTTGTGGTGAGTGTTGAGCACACCCATCCATAATCTGTTGTACTGCTTTACTTTAATGGAACAGGGTAGGTAAATGGAAGGTGAGTGATGTATACCATGTTGAAAAAGAAAGATTCCCAGAATTAGTGGCAGTGAACTTGATACAAGGCAAACAGGAATTTAGTCATTGAAAACAAAGAACAACATCTATACCCGGCATCTATACTGTTTTAATTTTTCGATATACATAATAGTATTCATGTTAATTCCTAACAGAGTACTGTCAGTCCATAACTGTTAAAACTGTTAAAGGCATTATTTAAGATTGCTATAAAACATATAAAAATCAAAAGACAGTATTTTAGCTTACAACATAAAAAAGCATTACAATCCATTAAAAGTGAAACAATATCCATGATGATCCTCGTTAATGATCGCTAATGCCAATCAATGAAAAACATCTTCATCTTATCAACTCAAAATTTTCACTAACAGTTCCCACAGTGTTGCTCGCTGTGCACTTGTACCAGCCGAGTTGAGCATCTACATCTTGATCACCATTCTCAAAAAAGTACACCGTGTCCAAGACATCCGGTCGCACTTGGTAAGAGGTCAAGTAGGGGCCTTCAAGAGTTTTCAGAATTGGGCATTCACCTTCTTCAGGATTACACTGAAACACATAAGAAAATAATTATATTGGGTGACCAGCAACAAGCATGTCAAAGTATGACAATCGGTGTAAATACAACAAAGTGCAAAGAGACAAAGTAATCTTTAATTGTAAACAAGGACTTTTAGACTGGCTCATTTAAATTTGCTAATTTCATATGCACATTACCGCCCTGTCTAACGTACATGTACGTACAGATTTAGACCTCCATTCTAGGGAGCATTCTCACGATGATGATTGTGTCACATTTACTACACTGAGATTGCCATTTTTGTACGGCTGACATGGGCTTAAGTGGGTATAGGAAATAGCCGACAGTTTGTTATATTGTTGGCAATTATTAGTTATTACACTAGATTATCAAATCAAGACTACCTCTAAAAAGAGACCATCTCTATAATAAGGCCATTTATTTGGAGTTGCATGACTTTATAAGTAGATCAACGTGAACCTCTATGATTAATGAGACCACCTCTCAAGTGAGACCAATTGAGTTCAGTCCTACGGATGGTCCTTACAAAGAGGTGGGTCTGCACATTCCACTCATTAATGCATAACACTTAGTAAAATAACACTTAGTAAAAAAAATAAAAGAAACAAAAGATAAGCATGTACACATGCACATAGTTGAGATATGCCTGTATAAAACTAAGTAAAAAAAGAAAAAGAATTAACCCGGATCTCAACCTGCCCCACTCTCCCCATAGTGCACATAGATTTGATTTGATATTATCTATTCATAATTCAACATGCTAAAATAGGGTGGGTGTGTGTGTCGGTCATCCATTTAGCAACCCATTTTTTCCCGAATTCACCAGTCATCAAAACATTACGTTATCTTTCACCAATAATCAGGAATTGTAATTGAATATGATCAATTATTTTGTTCTCAGAACCATTTCTTTACCTGGCTTGCAGACGTTTCGCGCATGTCTCATGAGCGTCAACAGTGCTATTGGGAGCTGAACCTCGGTTCCCGCGACCATGTAGGTCACGTGATGCAAGTTGGAATGTAATTGAATAGTTTGCATCACATTTCACACCCGTAAATACAGGCAGTTCACAATTCACGCTCAAGATATAGGGCAAATCACAAATCACCGCCCTTGTAATGAGCAGATCACCAGTCACCAATAATAGGTTCCATCACATTTCACGTAATTAAATACAGACAGTTCACAATTAACAATCAAGATTTAGGTCATATCACCAATCACATTTTTTTGCTATATGACCCCCTCTTAAAATGCACATTAAAACAAAGCAAAAATAAAATAGAATATAAAAAGCAAAGACAAGCAAACCATTAAAAAAAAAACCTTGAATATAAAACATAGATTCTGAACATAGGTTAACAATAACATTGGGGAGATACTGATGTTACTGACAATAGATATGAATGATATGAATAATTATGCAAAAACATGATAGATTACACAAAAAACAACAACAAAAAAAAAAAAAAAAAAAAAACACAACACACACACACACACACACACACACACACACAGAGGTCTCACCTGCGCATAGTGCTGTATCGTCACCTCTGGGAGCGGATTTCCGGCACCCGAGCACCTTACGTAGCCGGCGTCGGCGTAGACTTGGGGAGTCTGACCATTCCTCTTGCGACCAACCTTGATCTTCCCGCCGACGTCAACCTGCAGGGAGGATGAACAGTGACAGTGATCGCAGGCTAAACACTCGCGGATCCTGGTTTTTGTAACTGTGACCATTGTAACAAACGCAACATCTCTGTGAAAAAGATAGTTTTTTGTGGTCTTACGCATCACCAAAGAGATGGGAACTCCCATAACCAATCTATCGATGCCATTATAGACCAGTTCGACGAATGTTTTTATAGATAGGTAAACACTGTATGAGACTGTCAACTTTGGATTTATAAAAAAAGTCATCGGCATTGATTGGCACACAAGATTTTCTTTCCTAACTCCCCGGGGAGCAACCCGGGGCATACATCACATTGTAACCGTGGTGCATACGGCATAGTATTGGTGTTTATCATTCACGTTAACGTTAGTGTCCACTCACCCAGACGGTGCCTATTTAGTGTGTAGGTACCACAGACCAATGAGATACCAATTAAGGACAAATTTGATCATTGCCAATCTCAATGGTGACTCGAAAGCAAAGCCTTCTGGTTATAACGCGTACTCCTTGCAAATGGATCATTAACGATTGAATTATGATTTCTATACAAATTGTTTGAATTGGACATTACAGATGGTCTCATTTTGACATCTGGTGTAGTCTTATTCTGTAGTGATTTTGAGACTAATTTCTTTTTTTTAGAATTCCATGAATAAAGAATAATTTGGAGTAGTTAGAAAGTTATTTATTTAAAACGATATTTTTTCCAACCTTTCAACACACAAGTGTCCTCTTCAGGGAAATATCATAATATCACAGTACAAAATATTAAAATATCAACAAAATCTAGTCTAAAAACAATGAAAATGCATATTAAACTTAATGCTAGTGATAATAAATCTAATTATTTGATTGCAGGTTATTAAGCAAGATATTATCCAAGCACTTTGAAAAATTATCCAATATGAACTAATGAATAGTTCATTTCATCTAACTTCAGAATCTATACTATTTTTTAACCCTTTATAAGCAAACCAACCCAATGTGTCTGTATGTCAACTTCGTGAATACATTACGAAGTTACCCTTTTATAATTCGCCTCAATCATCTAGTCATAAATTTTGCTGAAGCATATTATACTATGCTCATAATATAATAATTACATGTAGACAAGTTTACTATTAGAAATATACCTCATATATTGGATAATATCTTGCTGAATAACTTGCAATCAAATATTAAACTAGATTTATTATCACGGGTCATTGTTTTTAGACTAGATTTTGTTTATATTTTAATATTTTGTAGAGTGATATTATGATATTTCCCTGAAGAGGACACTTGTGTGTTGAAATGTTAGAAATAATATCGTTTTAATAAATGACTGTCTAACTACTCTAAACTACTCAGTTTATGGAATTCTAAAAAAAAAGTCTTCAAAACATAACAGAATAAGACTAAACGATATATCAGAATTATGATTCGTTTGAGAAAAAAGCATGTATAAAGATTATAGTATTGTCTTAAAAATGCTTATTCGAATATTGGCAGTATTTCAACAGCATGCGTGACCATATAAACTAGGTCTAGAAATTTGGCATTAATTAATTAATTGATTAGGGGCTATCCACAATATCAGAAGTATAGAAAACGCAATTCATCTGATGTCACAGAGATAATTTGGTTAACAACTCATGGTCCTAAGTGACTTAGTTGACCTGCTTGTGTGTGAGAAGTGGTGAATACGTTACTTCAGTAACGACTGTCTAACCTCTGGTGCCTTCCCATCATACCACGACTTCTGACCTTTCGTCACCACTTGAATGTTGCACAAGACCTGGTCGCCCCAATGCTGACTAACGGCATAGCCGTCTGCCACCCCAATGGTGTAAAGGCCTTGAATGAGATCAGAATCTGGGTCAATCACCACTTTGAGTTACAATTACAATTACACTTTCATTATCAGGCTCTATTACCGTTACAATTACAGATACATGTTCAAATACAATTACGAGGTGACTTCAATTATCGTTCAATTGTAGCTTTATGCTCAATAATAATTGCTGGACAATGATTATGTGTTATTGAGTTTATCATATCCAGTGATGAATCTACCATGATGAAAGATATAATCCACATTGTTGAATTGTTGTTAGACAACGTGTAAATCATCTTATATCACAATCTTCTGTATCTAAACCAGAAAAACGTCTTCAAGGAATGACGTCAGAAAAAATGTCAGAAAGTCATTCGATTCTCACCAGGTTTTCTGAGGATGAGATCGACTGAGACCGGAGTGTTTTTGCTGCGCTCTCCCCTAATTGTGTAGTTCAGTATGGCGCCGTCACCTCGGTCCAGCCAAACATGCTCAGTGCGCGTGTACAGGGGGGCATTTTGCAAGTCAATTGACCTGTACTCATACAGATCTGGCGTGTTTCTGTGCATGGGAACTCCATATCTAAATTGAATGTGACCATGTGAGATTTCCTGTCATACATGACAAAACGTTAACATATTAAAACGTACTTGATGAAAAAAAAACAATAGTCAGGCAAGACAATTAGAGATGATAAACAACATATATATTTGCTTCAAAGATAGTAAATAGATATCTTAGTTATCTTAAACTTTCAGTATCATGGTGGTAAATGTGTCGAGTATACATGAATCCAACTCAATAGAGCTCGATCAGTTTAAGTCCATATACGAGTTTTAATTCCAAACAGGGTTTTTGCAGAACTCAGTCTATTTAGGTACTACAGGCTTACCACTCATGAAAGTGACAAAAACTCCATAAAAAACATTTTTTATGGACAATGGGGGAAGCCGGGAGGGCTTGCTTGTGCTTTTGTGCTTGCTCAGAATCTACAACTGGAATCAACTTTGAAATTTTGTCATCACAAATCAGAATTACCTGTCTCCGACTGATTGGAAATGAGAAAAACTGAGGCCTCCTACTGATTTGATGCTAGAAGTGTCCACCTCAAAATTAATGGTCGCTACAGCTTCGGCTAGTTCGATAGGGGCGGTCGGGCACAACGCTATTTTGAAGCGGCTACCTGACTGAGAGTATAATGTAGAATATAGATTAATATAAATTATCTAATTTCTGTTTAGTAGTATTTGTAAAAGGTACAAGCGCAAGCACTCTCTATGTGTCCATTATGTTGAAATAACAAATTTACCAATATTGAACAAAGTTGATGATTTTCATTTTCATTTTAAGGATCTTTACTGGTGAAAGGTGTTAAGGGAGTGTTCATAAAGAATTGCGTGGGCAGGGGGAAGTAACTAAAAGGGGAGAACATGAGGCGTTTCACCTATCATGCCAAGGGGACCCATTAATTACAACGTCAAATAATGGCATTTTTTTTTTTTTTTTTTTTGGCATTTTTTTTTTTATTCTTTTTTTTGTTTCAGGTTCGAAAAACTCGCCAGTCACCCACGATTTTTGTAATGAGTGTTATATAGGTAGTTACATATGTATATATTGACCATATAATTATGGCACAAACACGTTGATTCTTTTATTTAATGGCTCAAGAAAACTGCCTGAATTCAAACACAAATGTCCCCTGTATTTTCCGTGTGTAGCATGTAGCTAAATCGCAAATGTGAACACAGGCTTTATATAACAACCCATGTCAGAAAGACAGCTTCAGATTCCATAAAGTTTATCGTGTACATGTATCTACTTCAGTTGTCATATCTAATATGAATAATACAGACAATATGTATATTGTCTACAGTTTGAATCAAATTTATTTTATTTGGAAATAAGATTTACTTGCGCAAAAATAAATACTTTTTTTGGTGGTGGTGGTGGGGGGGGGGGGTTCTTTAGATGTTTTTTTACATACATAAATGCATGCATAAACTAGGTGATCAGTTTACGCCAAGTGGATTTATATTGGGTCTTGGAAAAGTGAATGAGGGTCACCAAATAAGTGATATAAACCATGTACTATAGGTATCTCCATCATTTTACAAAAGCCTGTGCATCGAATAAAGGCTAAATGATTACGATTGTGTATATGGCATTACTTTTATAAAGGGGGAAGAGAAGAAAGGTTTTTACACTTCAAGGAAGTAGTACGCAAAACAACTTGATTCTTCAAGGGGGTGGGGGTGCTTCAATCACCGACTTCTGAAAATTACTGACCCTCCACCTCCAGTACTTTATGAACACCCACTAGGTACTCATCATAATAGTTAATTTTCTCGGAACTATTTAAGAATTAAAATTAGTATATTTTTCATATGTACTATAAACAAGTAGAGAGCAAACAAGTTGTTCAAGAACACATAGACATGATTGATAACATCATGTGGTTTTTGGGCTGGGGTTATCAGAGGTAAAGAAATCCCACATCTCTCACAATTATTGGTTTAGTAAACACAACAATTTATGAAATGACATTTTATAAAATTGCATGAGTGGTACCTCCTCCCCTTGGATCTCCCAGCCATAGGCAGATCCAGGGGGGCGAAGGGGGCACCCCCCCGCCCTTTCCCACCAAAATACTTCATTTTCATAGGGTTTTTCATGAAATCCCGTAAGTGCGCCCCCTCTTTTCCTTCAGTGCGCCCCCCCCCCTTTTCCGAAAACCTGGATCTGCCTATGCCTAGCACTTACCTGCATGGTATACACGTCAGTTCGGTATTTTGTGGTGTCCAGCACAAAATAGTTGACCATATTGCCCGACTTGTCTGCAGCAACGAGGTGGTTTTCCATGTAATAATTGTCAGTTGTGATGAACTTGGATGTGTATTGTTGAAGCGTGTTTCCGCCCTCTATTGGATACGGCGCAGAGATCTCTGTTACCTTGTAATCCCGATCGCCTGTTGAAAAGACAATACCGTAGGAATTCCACTCATGGGCTGGTAGAAACAGAGACGTGGTTGCTTTTCATGGAGCCACGTGGTGGAGAAATATTAGAACAGAAAAAAAACACCACACATTATTTCTTTTAAATTTTCTCTATACAACCACCATGTGGCCTCAAGTGGTTGCAAACGAGATATGGTCGTGGTGAGTTCATCAATTGAGAAGGGCTAATAGAGAGAAAATCTTATGTTAGAGGTCTCATTAAGGAAGTGGTCTTAGTTGGAGGCTAAAGTGTAAGTTCGCAGATTAACAAGGTTCCATACGATTTTTAAAATTGAGATGCTAAACTTGATATCACATTTATAAAAAAAAATCCTATGGGAAGGGCCATGAGACGATAGTGCGACTGCGTGTGAAAGTACAGTAAAAACATTCAAAGTTGCCCAGAGGGACGAAAATTAACTACATTAATTGGACATCGCTAACTTTGTCTAATGAGTGGTTTTATAAAAGTAGTCTCAACGGCAGGTTCTGCTGTACGGTCAAAAAGCACATTAATGCAATTACTTGCATTGACATCACACTCTATAGAGTTAAACAAATGAAAGTACAGCCTTCTTACCCTCTAGAATAGGCACAGGATGCTCAAAGACGGCCGCTTTCTTCATGAGATATCCTCTGGCATTTTTGTCTACTTCTAATACAGAGAAATATGTGGATGCAAAATCATTTTTGGCGTCTGGGTGTTTATCAGTGTACTTGAAGCGCAGTAGGCCTGGCTGGTTCTACAGTTGGTAAGGTAATGACAACAAATGGTTAAATTAAGTAATAATTAATCAATACTCACTCATGTTGCATTAATCAATCTGTAATTGAGAGAGTCAAAATTAAGTAACACTGAATCATCTTGAAGTAATCGTTACGCAATTGAGTCATAAATAAGTAATATAAAAGCTGAAGAAACAAATTCCGACTTACCAGAGAGTGTACATGGTTGTAGAATACTGTGTTCACAACCACGAATAAAATCCACGTTTTAACCGCCATTGCTCACCAAATACAATACTAAACATCGGACTCCTGCTTTATATAATGCTTTAGTCCACAGCCTAGACTAACCATGTCAGTAGTATAAGTTGGGAGGTAAGGTAAAAACGATTAAGGGGCTATAGGATTAACTCATTAACATTCCAAAGAAATTCCTTGGCGGGGGTCTCGCGGCGGGGCGGCGGCGGCGTGGGTCGGGAGGCTAGGGCCGTAAAAGGGGGGGTCGACGTCGTCGAGGGAAGGCGTAAGGGGGGTCCAGACGGCGGGCGGCCGGGGGGCGTCGCGGGCCTTGAAGCGAGAGAAGACTGGGGAGGCGGGCGGCCGGGGGGCCACGCCTCGTAAGAGCGAGGACTGTAAGACTGGGAAGGCGGCCGGTGGGTCGCCTTGTAAACAGTGAGGAAGGTATCAACTATGGGAGTCGTAAGGCGTGGAGTGCAAATGAGCCGGTGGCGTCGCCCGGGGTATGAGGGATCGCCCGTAAGGCGGAAGGCTCACGACCGGATCGCCCGAGGGGATCGTCTCGTAGGCAGCCGGGAAGGCGGCCGGGGATCGTCGCGTAAGGCCCCAGTACCGGGGAAAGGCGGCAGGCCAGCGAGTGTAAAAGGCAGTGGGAAGGCCGTGTCGCCCAGGGGGGAAGCGGTGATAAACCTTGATACGGAGGACCCAGCCAGTACGTGCTCGATAAACCCCGGGATCGTCGGGCACAACCCGGCGGTACCGTGCTTTCGATAAAGCCCGGGGCCGCACATCGTCAGCCCCGGGGTGCGAGCGCGGATCGGAGCCCGCC
>CM032659.1:19925765-20011204 GCA_019095985.1 Streblospio benedicti
TTTTTAAAGACTATCTGACAAATATGATTTAGAGTATAAAATCATTCACATGGAATTCATATAGTAATTTCTCTTCTATATCTAAATTTATACTGGTCAGTTCCTGTTTTGTGTGGACAAACTTTTATCAACAGGCATCTTAGTTGTTGTTTCAACAGAAAAAAAACTAGAGTAACTGTTCATTGCATTTGAAGATAGGTTGTTGGTCATGGTTTAACTTGAATTTTCAATATTACTTTCCAAAAGGTTGACATGCGTTTTGTCGGTCATATGGATATCTCTTACATCAGCAATTATATTTTCCTTATCCGAAACATTGGATTCTGAACAATTCAAACAGAATCCACCAACTTCGTAATTATCTTTACTTGACAATGACACAATTGAAGCAATTTGATATGCTCCACATCAAAATGTTTATTTACAGCTTTCAACATAGGTTCTACTGGAGGTAGTAGCTTCAGCAAACAAGCATGGCGAATCGTTTCAATTTCTGAGGATTTGTGCAGGTAGCAATTTTCCAAGTTTCTAGTCATAGGATGTTCATGTGAAAATTCATGTAGCGTAACAAACAAACGATTTAAGGACTTTGTTTGTACGGAGAGAGGGGTGGGTGTACTAGCTGGGGAGATGGCTGCAACATTGGATCCCTGATTACAACTAACTTTCATTGGTCGTGTGGGCACTTGAAATAGTGGTGGTCGTATAGCTGGCCGATTACTAATGTCAGGAATTTGGTAAGAATTTTTGTGGGCATATTTTTGTGATGGAAGACTTTGTAGATGTGGAATTGTTCGTATGAATCTTGTTCATGTTACTCTGTTGAAGAGCCCGTTTGTTAGCATCTGCCATTTTAGCTTGCAGCGCTTGCACAATTGGATGAAGATTGCTCGATTTTGTGGAGTCCTGTCCAGAGGTACATGATTGCACAGGTTGTGTGTATGAACCACAGTTCGTATTTACTCTGCTCATGTTGTAGGAGCGACGACCTCGATCTCTCTTTGAACTTGAGTCCTGCTTTACCTTGCATGTGGCTTGTTTATTGGTCTGTCCTTGACCAGGATTGTAGTTAGCACGGTGTCGAAAGACAGAGATATCGACGGCTTTATCTGATGAAATGGAGGAGTTCAAATCTGAACAAACTGGGATGGCAGAAAATCGATGCTTTGTGTCATGATTTGTACTCCTATATCTGAGTGTGCTAAAGCATTGTGTTTCGTTCGTTTGTAACTAACTAACTAACTAACTAACTAACTAACTAACTAACTAACTAACCAACTAACTAACTAACTAACTAACTAACTAACTAACTAACTAACTAACTAACTAACTAACTATGTATGTATGTCTTTGGACAAGCTAGAGCTTTTAATGATGAACCGATTTCGTTCAAACTTTACACAACTATGAGGTATGATGCAACACCAAGGTGATTCGATTTTGGGCACTCTGCCAATTAAAGTGTTCTTTCCACAAGACCATTTATGACATGTTTGCTGGTATTTAATGCACTTAAGCCAGCAAGAAAATTTTGATTTTCAACACAACAGCAAAAAAGTCTACTTGGTGCAGTTTGCTGTTTGCTTCTATGTAGCATGAAGGAGCCAGTAACTGATTAGACAATGGCCATTTGTGGCTGCTAACGTACATTATAATTGTGTATTTTTAATCAAGATATCATCAATATTTTAGTATGAATATGAACAATGCTACAGTACTTTTATTTTTAGTTCACTATACTTACACAAATTGCTTGAAACTATCATTGATTATCATGTTATTAGTAATATTGCAACACTTAGAGCAATATGTTTTGCTGAATATTGATCACTGCTGTGAATTCATTCTGCGGTATTCTCTTTAAATTCATAAAGTTCTTTATTGAGATGTATGCATCGTTTAAGTATGTATCTTAACTACCCATAAGTCAACAATGTACTAATGACGCCGTGTTCTTTGAACACTCTTGATCTAGTTGTCTGTTGTAAACAGCGATTATTTGAATTTTGTTATTTGTATTATGTGAATTGCATGTTTTTTCAAGTTCATATTTTAAGATTTTTAATAAATATACCTCAACACCAACCAACCAACCAACCAACCAACCAACCAACCAACCAACCAACCAACCAACCAACCAACCAACCAACCAACCAACCAAAACAAACAAACAAACAAACAAACTACAAACAAACAGAACGTTGTACAATACTGAAAACAATGTACAATGATGGCTGCTGGAGATATGCCCTCTGTACATCATACTCTCCGCATCATGGGTGCTGGGTATGAGGTGTCAAGATACCTCGTCAATATTTTTGATTTTTACCCCGCCCACCTCCCTCTATATGCCTATTTTATAAGAGTTCCTTTTTCCCTTCATCCCATTTTCTTATAGCCCTCACTCTAGCAAAGAAATAGGAGATCCTGGTCCATAACATAAATAACCTTTAGACGTGAAAGATTTTAGTCTGTAAAAATACCTCTGTCTGCTAACAAAATATCTTACTCTGTGTATTGGTCTGTCATTGAAGGATTATTAACATAGTTCCATTTGTGATAAAATTATAGAAACAAGTAGGTTAATGGAATTTACAGGGGGATACAATCAAGCAACAAATAAAACAAATATAACAACAACGATGATGACTACAGCAGCAGCAGCGGCGGCGGCAGCAGCAGCAGCAGCACCAGTACCAGCAGAAGCACCAGCAGCAGAAGCAGCAGCTAATTACGTTGGTAAAACATCTAATAATGGGACAACAATAATTATTGCCAATTACTGCAAAGCAATTCAGACGAGACAAAGATAATGACTTTGGTAATTACCTTCAATTTGTCATGAACACGAGCAATAATATGGTCTGCACAGACGATGTGACGGATCTGTCCTCAGGAAATCCAATAAGAGCATTTCTCATCGTTTACAGTTACACATTAGAACCTCAAAGGGAAGACACCTCTATCACTGACAGATCCAGGTTTTGGGGGAAATGGGAGTGGTGCAATCACTGATTTTCGTGGATGTCATATGGGCAAATGCTCACAAACGACAAAAAACATATGAAAATCGTTTTGACCTAAACAAACGTAATGTGTGGGATTTGGGTTTAAGGGGTGTGTTTGTTGGTTTTAACTTTATAATACATTGTGAACATTGACTTATTCACTGGAACACCTTAAGTTACCAACAAATGAACACTATAGAGTCTAGAACGCAGGAACTTGTCTACTGAGTAGTTACAAATTAGAAATGTACATTTACGAAAGGAGATAGGCTACAGATGAAATAAAACAGGCTATATTTAGATTGAGTAATCACTTCTTCAGGTGATGATTGCATCTTCTCATCAACAGAAATCAATTTATTGTAGTGTAATCAATTTTAGCGCACCTGCTATCAATAGAACATGGCACCACACAAACATTAAGCAAGGCTTAGACAGTCTCAAATCATGATATTTTACATGTAGTCACTTTAAGCTTGTATATTTCATTTCTCTTTATGAACGTCCTTTTAAAGATAAACAAACCTTTTCTCTACACATTTTTCATCTCCCGTTGCATTGTCATAATTCGGATTTAGAGATTCGCGGTTGTCGGACTTTATATCTATCTTGCCTCCATAGAAATCCTTACAGCTTTTAAGCATGAAGTTATGGTAATATTTGCAGTATGTTAACACCGTACTGAGTGCAGATTTCTAACCAATCAATTATTATTACTTTAGGCTTGGGAAGCGACGGATGAAAATTCATCATAAAATGTGAAAATATGAATTTGTGACATGGGTCATTTCCATTCAAGAGTTATATTTTTTACTGTGTAGTAGATTAGAAATACATTTGAGAAAAGACTACCTGAACAAAAACACGTTAGTGACGAATGAAGGCGAGGATTTTTAAAATGAGATTACATCAAAACCACAACTTATTCGTCATCAATATTCAGAAATGTCCAACCCTAGTTTAATCCATAGCACATCAAATGAAAATAGAACAGAACGCCCTGGGATTCACCTCAGTTACACCCTACACCATGTAAAGCCCAAATCCATCCAGTTGATTTCAAATTAGTTGCTTCAAGACATATTACATTAATTTTCCGGACAGGACAATTTTCTATTGCTCGACTTTAGCGTGCGTATGGAACTGTGCAAATTTGGCTAATGGGAGCCATTTATGAGGGTTTGTCGATGGTTAGTCTTTCCGTCATGCATTCCATAAATGGTGTAGCATTTCTTTTTTTTTTTTTTTTTTTTTTTTGCAAATTTCACTTATTCAGCAAAGCAAGTATCATCAAAGGCAGATCCAGGGAGGCGCCACCAAAATACTTCATTTTCGTAGGGTTTTTGGCATGTCCGCCATCGATCCCTCGTACGAAATCCATGAAATCCCTAAAGTGCCCCCCCCCTTTAAAAAAAAACTGGATCTGCAAGTGAGTATTACACGACTCTAAAATATTTACCGCATTAGTATGTCATGAAATCTCACATGGATCTCTGAAGACGTATCATAGCTAGATGTTCAAAGGCCGAGACAACTCCCTCTACGTGCAACCGAGATTTACGTGCAACATATATATAAACGGCCATTTTTCTCGCGGTTCATATCTTCCTGTGCCTTGATATCATCAAATACGGTGTGTTATTGTATAGCTGCGGTGATGTACTTCACGTGTTATACAGGTCATTTCTGGACGGTGCTGGTGGACAATTAACAGGGATATATGTAAATCTTTATATATATATATATATATAAAAAAAACGGGCTATATATATATATATATATATATATATATATATATATATCGATATATATATTATATATATATATATATATATATATATATATATATTTAAAAACGGTGGCTGAATAGTCAACCGTTTATCGTATCACATTGAATATGAATCTCTCTGATGATTCCGTAATGCTATGGCACATGTCCTGATGTGTTCTTCAAAGGCACAATAATAACTACCCACCCCCCACCCCCACGCCATTGCTCACACTACATATTTAAAGTTTTTATGAAGGGCCATTCGGCGATGAAAATTTGTGACTGTCTGACTGAAGTTTGTTGAACATTCGTGACTCTGGGGCTTTACAAACAATATGACACCCAAATATCATCATGAGCAAATGGTTGATTTGGCATTGACGGCCCAGTACACGCCATCACTGAAGCCTCAATACATTGGCAACTATGTTTGTTATTCTATTAATAGTATGAACGCCATTATGATCCAATAAACCCCGTTTCCTCTCTGTGCATGGCAAGATATGAGTTTAACCACTATGTGGGAGTTGCGGTAATGGTGTGTGGAATCTGAAAGTTGACCCCTAAAATATATATATATATATACTATATATATATATATCCATTAATGGAAAAAGTGGGACCGCCCCATCCATCAGGAATCATCAGAGATAAATACAGGATGGACACGCCAAGCTGTTTATGCCTCAGTCAAAGACACACACATTCCAGCCGTCAATCATACAGTACAGAAGGACACCACAAACATTGACCACCAAGCCCAGTTCTGGACCACACATAAGTCTGCAACGGCCAACATCGTGTATTCTTCAAGGCATCACGCCATTTCTCATATTTAAAGTTTTGTAAAGGGCCATTCAGCGATGAAAATTTGTGACTGTCTGTCTGCTGTTGTTGAACATTCGTGACTCTCAGACTAGGGCTTTACAAACAATATGACACCCAAATATCATCATGAGCAAATGGTTGATTTGGCATTGACATTTAGTAAACGCCATTGCAAACCCTCAATTATTGGCAACTATGTTGTTATATTCCTATTAATAGTATGAACGCCATTATGATCCAAATAACCCGTTTCCTCCGTGCATGACAGAATCATAGTCCAACCACTATTATGTGGGAGTTGATAATGGTGTGGAATATGAAAGTTGACCCCTAAAATAAGTGGGACACCAGGCTCAAATCGGATGAAATTTGTTTATGCTGGGGTCAGATATTCCTGATGATTCCAGCCGAATCAGTCGGTATACGAAGTTTTTATATTCTAAGTTATTTTAAGTTCCTAATATATAAGCTCGGCCTCGTGTATTTCACATCACGTATCTTACTGTAAATTACATGTGTTTATTATTTGTTACAGTCAGGCTGTGGCTTCATGATCCTGGCATGTTAAAGATTGAATTTCCAGAAATTACTATTAGTGTGACAATCGCAAATGTTCATCTAAATCCCCAATTTGACAGTGACGAATGTTTATCTTAAGCCCCAGTCTGGCAGTCACGAATGTTGATTTAAAACTTCAGTCTGACAAACACGAAAGTTCACCTAACGCCCCTGTCATACAGTCACAAATGCTCATCAATTGCCCACGGTCTTTCTGACACTGTCATTCTCGTCTCATGACTGTGGATGGTGGAGGTTCCAATCCTGGCATGGCTATTGCAGACATGTGAATTCTATGCTTAATGGCAGCAAAAAGATGAAAACTGCTATAACATTTGTTTGCAAACTATAGTTCTGACAATACACTAATGCTGTCGTCCATTATTGGGCAATCTTTCACTTGGTTTAATGAATGTACAAGTACTGTTGAGCTATTTTTAACTTTTTAATAATGAAAACAAAAAGTAAAAGTAAAGTATGATTCTATTTCTAAAGAAAAAGTTTGATTTTTAGAATTTTCTTAAATCAACATGTGAAAATCTCAAGTTGCACCCAAATTACTAGAGAAGAGCATTTGTTTGAATGAACCCGAGAAGGCATTAGTGGCGGAATGTCATTTTCAGCAGATGTAAAGATTAAATTATGAGCAAATGGAGGGTTGCGCATCAGAAAGTAATGGTCGTCTGCAAAGGGTATTAAACATGAAAAATCATGTGTGTTTGGCAGAGATACAGTGTGTTTATTTAGACAGAAGTCAAATGTAGAATATACGCATTTCAAGTCATCTGTAATTTCTAATGATCATAACGGTTTAACCCCCACTTTCACATAACCGGTGTTAGCTCCAGATGCTCCAAAAGACGCCAGAAATGAGCAAACAACATTGCCGCCCTTTTTATGGTGCCTCGTGTGCATAATTTGTGGCCAGAACGTACGGGATCCTCTGGAATAACGGCCTGTGACCTTTCTAATGGAGTGGATGAACAAGCAGGCTTATGGTACAATTTGGAAATACCACACCACAACAATACGGGAACATCTTTATGAACCTGTCAGCAATGCCACATTTAAGCAGAAAGACTTTACGATGATCAAGTTAGCGCTCCAGACGACCCAGAAAAGCAAAAGATGATTCAAATCATCAACTCAGTAATCTAAAACGGGAGCCCACAAGCCGAAAAATATCAAAATCACATCTACAGAGAAGTAATAACTATATTTGTTCCGAAACAAGACAAAAGTGTGTTATTTCCTCCAGGAAGACACCCATAATCATGTAGCACCGTAAATAACCCAAATGTTGGAACAGATGCTTCTGTTTCATGCTTCCATTGCTTCAGATTGTAATGGCAGTGGCGGCACATACGGTTTCATCTGTCAACTATAATCCTCCTACAGCAGAAGACAAGCCAAAGTTAAGCAAAAAGACCCAGAACCAGCCAGAAGTGCGTCATTCTCAACCGAACCAACCAGGTGTGCACTCCAAAGTTGAGGCCAGAACACCCACATCCACATCGAAATGAGACTAAGTTTCTGGCGTCTTCTTGAGCATCTGGAGCTAGAATTGTCTATGTGAAATGGGGGAAGGGGGCGATATAGTATAAGGTAACAAAGGATGCTGCTTGTTCAAGTTTTCAAACTTCGACTCATCACAGCCCAGGATTAACGTGACTCACCGTTATATTGAAACGTTTTGATTAGGACAAATCACCTAGTCTTTCGTTCCACCACAGATTTCTTAAATGATTCCACCGTTTACATTACATTATTACATTATTACACGCCCTGCCATCTTGCGCACATAACTACATTTGTAATTTGGCTCCGATGAAGAATGTCTGAAAATCATGTATCTAAATGACAATTAACTCACAATAATGATACCGCTTGAAATCTAATGAATCAATGTCAATTAATTTCTATACTATACTGCTTTTATTGTTACACTAATGTGATCAACTCATTATTAGTCACACTTTCCCTTGAATTTATCCTAACCATTATCACCAGTTCTGATTTTTCATTATGTTTAGAACTTAGAAGAAATTGAAGAACTGCTGTGTAATCACAAGCCGACTGGATGCCCTTGGTATACAAGGCAGTATATCCAGTTACCTGAATGATTAGATTAAAGTCATATTTTATACTTTTTGTACTTCACTGTGTAATAAAAATCAGACTGCAGGAGCTATTTTTGACATAAAACTAATACTGCAAATAAGAAGATGATAGACCACGCATTTGAAGTGTAAATATGTGGGCGGAGGCTTAGATAAAGAAATCCCGCCTTCCACATTTTGTGACATTGTTTCCCACTTGCCACACTTTTTCAGCCTTGCTCCCCCTCGCAGTCAGACATCCCTATTCCTTGAAATACCCCCCCCCTCCCCGCAATAACCGTCTTTTCGGGCTTTTTTCCCACAACCCAATTTCATACCCCCCCCCCCATCGCACCCACCCCCGCCAATATATTTGAAGAGGACTCATAACATATTTCATTATTCTGCAATATGCCATATTCAAAGGGGTTCAGCTGAACACACGATGCCTCCTCTCCCCTACCCCTCCACACCCACGGCCATGTGCTCGTACAAGGTAATATCGACATAACAATAGCCTATGTGTTACTATGACCCGTCCGTATGTTTCAGGCGAGGATGGCGCCTCCCCAGGGCGGCCGCGGGCGGCTGCTGTGTTTCCACGTGCTCACCACGGCCTTCTTCTGCCTCAGCTGCGTGCCGTACTGCTGGACAGGTGGGTGGAGGGGCGTTTACGGGGCTGTTTATGTGTGTGTATGTATAGGAGGTGCTCGCGATACATGCCTTATCTTCATGCAAGGATCTAAGTTCAAGTCCTTAAACGTCGGACCCTGTGTGTTAGACTCTCGAGGTCCTGTGGCTAAAAATAAAGACACGTGCTATGTGGGGGATCTCACGTTTTATTAGCAATACGGGCAGTTTATAGCCACGACATAAAGCTTACATTAAGGTCAAGTACAATTTTAGTACATGGTCTCTATCCAAGATGAAAGTCCTTGAGATAAGGGTCATAGTTGCCACTAAAATGTATTATACGTGTATTCGCCTGACAAATTGTCCCTGTGGTTTTATCCATCTCATGTCCTAACACACGCATATGATAAATAAAGTGCAAACTGGCCATAGCCCACAATGTATTCACTACTAAACAGCGTAAAAGGCCCTCTGGCCTGCCATCATTACGAAGTCATAAGCTTAAGGGTGTGTTTCTGTGAAGATGTATCATTCGCACCGAACGGTTAAATCTGGCACTTTTAACCTTAGCAAGCTTGGGGTCTCTCCCTGTGACAAGTAATTAGCTAAATTACTAGTACTTTGACAAGTCTATGTATTCAACAAGAGAATGAAAAGTAAATCAATTACAAAAATACTAGTTGTTGATTACATTGAAGGGTGTTGAATTAAAGTAGAATTGCTTGGAAATATATTTTGATAAGTAAAATGATAATGCTCATATATATGCTATCATAAAAATAACCACTTCATACGAATTTCTTATTTTGGTGTCTTTCCCTTTCTCACTGTACGTGGTTTATGCCTCTTCGTGCCTCTATAATTGAACACGCACATGTACATATAGATATGGGTCTGAGTCTGTCATAGTCATGAATTGGTTCTGGAAATTCATGTGTTTTGTTTTAATATTCTTGAAGAGGCTTTGAATTGATGTCAGTCTGAGACACGGCCCCATTTAATATATGCTTGCATTTAAGAAATAATAGATACACAGTTTAAAACATTGCTGTCTGGTACAGATAAAGTATCTTGAATCTTGTTATTCTTGCCAGTAGAAAGAAAGGCAACTAAAAGCAGTTAAAGTAGTGAGTCTTCCTTCTTAATGAAGCCCCAGTCTTACAAACACAGATGTTCATCTGAGCGATTCTTGTATCTTAAACATGCATGACGTTTCAATGTGCCAATACAATTGAGAATGGCTGCAATGCACCAAGTGATTCGACTTTAATTACTGAGCCATGGAATTTATAACATTTTATTTCCATCTAAATTATAAGAACAACAACTAATTTGAAGACTAGAATTGTACACACACTAAGTTACGTAGTAAAGTTTTTAAAATAATATTAGATTTTGCCTGTGACAGTTAACATGTATAATGAAAATGTCGTTTTATCTGTCTATTTGGAATCAACCAATTGCAAAAGCTATAAGGCTGCGTCGTAATAAATCAAGAACCTACTATGCATATAATAATTTAACATACTCAACAACGGAACACTCACTTCTGCTCGTGTTGTGATTAAAAATTTAACGACTGTCCCGACAGCATAAAACATAATGCAAACTATTCAGTCCGTTATATGTCATGGAGGTTTAAGACCTCGAGTTCTAATCACGTTTTATATGTGGTAATAAAAGAATAGTGTTACGAATTATCACCTCACCGAAGATTAGGTCGTCCCATCACCTTTTGTACCAGCCCAACAACATAATTTATCTGGGAAATCTCCAGTTATGATATACATTGAACAGGCACGTCCAAATCCAGCCACACGTATGGTTCTGATTGGCTGCAGGCACCAGTAACTTTATGGGTTTAGACTGTGGCATTTTTAAACGGCACAATAGACTGGGGATGGGAAGTGTAGCTTCTGGCGTACAGACACAACCATCATTCAGCAACAAAACTCGCGACCCACGTTGTGGTATTGTGCCGGCAGGTCGCGAGCGGTCTTCCTCCCGCCGGCGCCTGCCTCCCTCCACGGCGCGCTCCGCCGGCGCGGGCGGCGGGGAACAGGCGCTGCTCCGCCACCTGTTCCGTGACTATGACCAGGATGCACGTGGCGTCAACGATCCCAACACCCCAGTCACGGTCACCATGGCACTGCTGCTGCTCAGGATACAGGCGCTGGTGAGTGTGTGTGATTGAAATGTAGTAGCACCTGCATGATACCAAAATACGGAGAAGGAATGTAACCGTTGATATGTAAAAATAGGTTGACTAAAGTCACTGTTACATAGAAAAAACGGATGAAACACGTATGTACCACGGATAGATTTTGGTCGTATGTGGTTCATCCGTGGTTCATCCGTGGAGATACGCCGACCATCAGTGCCTCGTCCGTGTTTATACGGCGAATTACGTGAAGAGATTTTACGGGTCGAGATGTCCGCGCTAGTCATTTTGGAATGTTCAAAAGTATTTGCGCGGATAGATTTTCATATCGTACGTGGACTATACGTGATATTACCGTGATACAAACGTACATTGTTCGTAAAACGTCCGCGTAATACGCTATTTATCCGATATTCATCTGTGCTAGGTTTTTTCAGTACTTTGCAACCAAAATATCATGTTTGAGTGAGTGTATGTGGAGTGTACGTGGATGATCCGTGTATCATCTGTGTTTTGTAAGTGTATTGTCCGTGTATCATTCGTATTAAATCTGCTTAAGGTTTTTGTTATTTTTTTCACGGAGACCCTCGTATCAAGAAAACACCAAAACATTTGTACGTCCTACATACGTGTTTCATCCGTTTTTTCTATGTGACAGTGACTTAATGTAAAGGCTAACTATAAGTAATGGGTTCAATAACTGATGACTTGATTTAGGTGATTGGCTCCATCATTGTTTACATGTGCCTACCAGCTGTGGTGTTGTACCAGATTGCAAGTAGAGCAAGTGTACGGTAGCTCAGTGCAGCAGCAGCAGCAGCAGCAGCAGCAGCAGCAGCAGCAGCAGCAGCAGCAGCAGCAGCAGCAGCGGCAGCGGCAGCAGCAGCAGCAGCAGCCATATTCTCTTTTCATAGAATGAGGTAGCCAATTATTGACAACCATTGCATCCGGAAACTGTCCCGGAGGGCTGACTAGTAGTGCCACTTTCCGTTCTGTTGTCCATGGTATTATCTTGGTCTTTTCTCCGCCAGGACGAGCGCAGCCAGGTGCTGACCACCACGGGGCTGGTGATCACCGACTGGCGGGACGAGCGGCTGCGCTGGGACCCCGCGCAGTACAGCAACGTCACCGACATCGTGGTCAACCCGCGCAGGGTTTGGCTGCCCGAGCTCGCTCTCATGAACGGGTACGTTGTGTGCCGGTATGGACACGTTGTGTTGGTAAATGAGTACGTCTTTGTGGATCTCTAGCGTGATGGAGCTATTGTTGTGAAAGTTTGAGAGTCAATGGGCCGGTATGCATTAGGACTGGAATGGGGGAAACTTATATGGAGACATTTTATTTGAACATCTGCCGTTGAGCTTCTCTATATTAGACAGTCCACTGGACTCGCCACAAATGGTCTCAACAGAGGGATGGTCTCTCTTACTAAGGTGTTTCACAGCAGTCTGGTGGTGGAGGTTTAGTATCGCAAGGAATGGCTCTGTTGCATAGTGGTTTATAAAGAAAAAATAGATATAGTTATAACCGGAGGTTCTACTGTAAGTGTCGATGCTGAGTTCCCGCAAAGTTGTGAAATTTAGATTAGTGCAAGACCAATGTTATAAGCTAAACACCCACCGAGACTAAACCGTAGGTCTGTGGTAACATGTAGTGTGCTTAGGCGACTGTGACGTCACGTGTTTCAGGGCAGATGAGCTGGCGCCGGACTTCCGCAAGATCCGCGTGCTGCTGAGACACGACGGCGCCGTGCACTGGGAGCCGGGCGGCATCTTCCAGACGACATGCGACATCGACATCAGGTCAGTCAGCCGACGCCTGTCTGTCTGTCATCAAACATCAGGCCAGTCTGTTTGTCATCAAACATCAGGCCAGTCTGTTTGTCATCAAACATCAGGCCAGTCTGTTTGTCATCAAACATCAGGCCAGTCTGTTTGTCACCAAACATCAGGCCAGTCTGTTTGTCATCAAACATCAGGCCAGTCAGTCGCACCTGTCTATTTGTCACCAAGCCAGGTGGCGAACACAGGCTTCTGCACCTTACACCAATGCACAGCTGATGGTTCTGAAATGTGAACTGTAGCCAGCCTTAACAAAAATGACTCAAGCATAAAATAAGATGCCTTTGCAAGCAGATGGTCATTATTAGTAATGATTGGTCACAAGCTTTGTGGACGTGTTTGCTCATGATATTTTAATCCAGATTCTAATAGTCGTATTCCCCAGGGCAGTCGCTTTGTAGTCCTCTAAATTAATCACTATACTGGCAGCAATATATTTTATATCATTGCTTAACATTTGCTAAAAACCTTAGTTCTAAATCAAGAAGAAATCCACGGTCCGTATACATCCATTGCCAGGCTTCATTCATGCACGCGTTGTCTGGTTGCTGTAGGTACTTCCCGTTTGACGAGCAGAGCTGCCCCATCCAGTTCGGCGCCTGGGCCTACTACAGCGCACGCATGAACATGACGAACTCCACGCACGAAGTACGTACTCAGCTGTTGATTCGTGTAAAATATACTTTTAAAAAGATCTAGTAGATTGTCTAGTAAACAGTTTTAACACTGGCAGATCCAGGCTTCCTGAAAAACGTGTGCGCAGAAACACGGAATACCATGGGTTTCTTACGAGCGAAGGCTGACAGAGATGGAGAATAAAAAACAAAAAATAACATAAGAGTTATTGTGGTGGGTGGATCTGCTTATTAAGCGTTCTTAGTAAGAACTTTAGAGCTCTTTTTAGCGGTCTAGTTTCATTGCTTTTTGTTTTGATGCAAAGATGGAACAGCCATATAGAAGCCATAGATTGTAAAACGAATAGTTATTAAATGCATTATTTTACAACCCCTTTTCATGCCAAGTGAAAAGCATGTGTTGGTAGCAAAAGTTCATAATAAAAATAATAACACGTTTGTTGATTTTTCAAAAAGTCCCAGTTATAAATCTTGCCTGTTTACTGGCCAGAGTACTGTTTAGCTGTGATGGTGACCAATGTGCTTGACGTCTGCCTATAGGTTCTTTGCTATATAGTTCCACCTGATTCACAGAATGTAGTATTTTATACAAAGTTAATGAAAATTGGCTAGCATCATTACAAGTTAAACTGCGGTAAAAAGCATATATGTAAACAATTGTGATAAACGTTGCTATTCTTATTAATAATTAACTCGCCTTACAGGAAGTCAGGGATAGCATCAGTGATATATTGTGCTTTCTAAACCCATAATATGTTTTTTCAACTGTTTTTAGAGAAGGGTGTTTGAGAAAGTGATCATAATAAACTCTACACATTTTAGGGCGAAATAAAGGAGTCAATTTACTGCTCATTTGAAAGCCAATGATACTCAAATAAAGATGGTTACAGACTGTTGACACATTTAAAATTTAAATTTGAAGGGCAAACAAACGTAAAATGATGTCACAAGCAGCGGGGTTTTGCCGTAGATGTGACCAATGTGTGAAGATGAGTCAATGCTTGATTTTGTTGCAGGTTATTCTCAGTCAATCAGATCTACCAGAACAGGTGATCACAATGCCTCAGATACTAGCTTTTATAGTGTTCTATAGTATTTTTCAGTATCTATCTGCATACAATATACAACAGATTTGTCTTTAATCTTAGAGAAAAAAATGTTAATCTCATTAAATTGAAAACTTTGAGACCATGATAGTACTAGTCGGAAATAATATCTAGCAATTCTAGAAACATGATTAACATTAATGTTTGGATAAGATTAGAATACCTTCAATGGTAGTAAACAAAATGGCGTCCCATGTGCTATTTGAAATTAATGGTTTAGTATCTGAGGCAAAATATATTGAAATTATCTTTATTTTTGTTTATTATACTTCATTTCAATCATGCACCAGACACCGAATGTATCAAAACCCTGTGCTGTTATTCATTGTTTTGATATTGGTCCATGCTTTTGTTTCTCATTTGTAATTCATTCATGTTGGAATTCCCGTTTAGACTTAGCTAGCATCGTTGATTGGGGACTTACCCAGATGTCAGAGACAATTAAGTAGGATTTGTCATACATAATTGTATATAGTCTAGCTCCATTCTATGCATCTTATTTTATTTGCACACATTCAACATATTCAAGCCATTTAGGTGTTCATTTCATTTCTTTTACAAATTCCACCGTTCACAGTTAACCATACTAACCTCTATGCAAAATATCTCTTTGGTTACAATCTACCCCGTTTTAAGCATATTGAACGTGGGAATGGCTATATTTGTTGCATTATCATTTCCTTCATGTCTATTAATAGCACTCGTGGTAGTAAACAATCACACGTACTCATCTTTTACATTTACAGATTAAAAAGCGCAGATTTTTATATCTTCAAATAAATTCCTTTGACATTGTTTCAACAAGAATTTACAGCATTTCATTGATCACTATAACGTCATGAGTCCGAACCCCATTGTCTTCAATTATTACTCCTGCCGTTTGATTGCACATTACGGGCTGAATTTAAAACTTGAAAATATACTTTTCCCTTTCTCTCTCCCCCTTTTCAGGTGGTGACGCATGATTTCAAGCTGAATGGGGAGTGGGCAATCGTGCGGACCAAGGCCGAGCCCAAGATGACCGTGCTCCCCTGCTGCCCAGACACACACTACTCCTACGTGGAGTTTACACTGCTGCTGCGAAGACGGTGAGGCAAGGATGATGATTGTGATGGCAAATACAGTAGAACCTACAATAAGGACCATAATAAGTCCACTTGTCCCTGTGCCAAGTCTTCAAAATTATTCCAATGGGAACCTTCATATGAAGACTACTTCTACATTGAGGCCATTGAAAGTCGGTCCAACGCAGTGGTCTTAACAGAGAGGTTCTACTGTAGTAAAAGCATGATAATGATCATCCTCATCTGTTTTTGGCGTGTTTCTCGATTCAAAAGTTGTAGAAAATAACTCCCCACCCAAAACGGCCCGCTTTGTGGGAAGATTTCTGATGCTTTCAGCAGCCAATGAAAACGGCAGGATCATTTAGGTGTAACAACGCCGAACACATTATATCGTTATATTCAATTACCTTGGTCAAATGAGGAACTAAAAACTGCTATTGATTTTGCTCCACATGTTTGCTCGTAGAGATTTATGTAATACCTGTTTCACAGTGTGTGCCAGTAAAGCCAGGTTTGCATGAGCATTTGTATCCATTGATCAAGTCTTTGCAACTTCCTCCATGCTGTGGCGTTTCTCTGGGCTTGGTTGTTGAAGCTGGACGTATGCGTGTTGAATCTGGTTTTAAAAGCGCCTTCCGTAAGCCCTACATATGTTTCTTTGTTGCTGTTATCACCTCTTTCCACTGTGGCCTGGTACACGAGTGATGCTGCTAGGCAATTGCCATCCAATGTGCATGGTTGGTTCCTGCAATTGCATCTATTTGTTGGTTCAGCGTTAGACTTTGTTTTGAGGATGGCTTTGTTGTGTGCGGATATTTTCTGTTTCATATTCGGCATACAACTGTAGCTTAATTTCAGAGTGTTTTTGTTGAAGATTTTATGTAGGCTGTTCTCCGGGGGGAAACATTGTTTAATCAGACTTAAGAATCTCCTACCAACGTTCGTGCCCACATTATCACTGTATGGTGGGTTGAACCAGGTTATGTTTCTATTTCTCTTATTTCTATTTTTCAATGGGTGCTTGTATGCGCTTTTTCTCAGCGCTTCCTAATACTGGGGTGTGGCTCTCGTGAACACACTACTGGTAGAAGAGATCTTTGATAACCTTTTGTTAATGCTCAGTGGGATATTTTTTAGGATTTTTTAGGATGGAAGGGGGTGGTTACTTTCTTTATGGACATATTGTATATTATTGTTAGGCTTTGAAAATGGCTTGAAAGTTCCTGTGTTGAGGTCTAAGGTCACGTCCAAAAAATCCACACATTTCTTATTTGCCTCAACAGTTATTTTGAGTCCATTCTCGCTAAACACCTTGCAAAGCTCTTTTTTCAGTCTTTCAGCTTGCTGCGGCGTTTTCTGACACGTAGCTAATCCGTCGTCCCTGTAGAGGCCAACGTTCATGTCCAGCTTCTGGATATGCGATAGAAGATACAGGCCAACCAGTTCACACGTCTCGGCCCCGTCGTAGGACCCCATTGTCACATCAAACGTGGTGCCCGTTTTTGCCCAGGCATCGCCATTGTCGTACAGTAGTGTCTCTTTTGCATGGCAAATTATGTCAGCTTTTTCCTTGGAGATGCTCACGTACTTTGACGCAAAGTCGATAGCTCTTTGCAATAGGTCTTTTGATATCGACGGGTAGAACTCACACACATCGAAGCAAATAAATGACTGTTTGCATTTATCATTGATGTCTCTGAACCACTTTATCACTTCGTCAGTGCTTCTCCATTGGTTTACGTTCAACTTCTGGCGCAGCTCGCTATTTATCCTCTCTAGGATCTTTTTGCTTATTTTTCCAATCTCTGATTTATTAGGGTTTATTAATCTGCATGTGGCTTTTTCCTTGAAGTTGGCTTTATGGTCTTTAAGCGTAACGAATGCCTGGTTTGGTGCTGTGATATCGACCCTGTCATCGATTTCCAATTCCATCGCTATTGCTCTGTCTTTTATGGTGATGTTCTTCTGTGCTTCCTTATCTGCCTTTTTGTATGTCTTTGTTATAGTCTCTTTAAGTAACTTGCCATATTGGTCGGTTGTCATCTTGTAGAAATTTGTTGTTTTGTCTGCTGCCACAAGTAACTTGGTTTCTTTTTCTATTTTTTCACATCTTCACACAGTTTATATTGGAATTGTTTGTGGGACTTTTTGAATTTTAAATTTTGCACAATACTTAGCATTCCGTCTTCAAACTTTTTCAGCTCTTTCATTTGCGGAGGTGACTTTGTAGATTTGAAACCGAATACTTCTTTTTGTTTAGGCTTTTTGTCTGGATTTAGAAAAAAATAAGCTCTCCATCTTACCGCTCTGATAAACTTCTCACATTTCTCACTGGCTCATGAACGTTAGGAGATAGTAGTTGTCTAAGACGCTATGTGGCACCTTGTTGATATAGCGAATGCAGTTGAGTATTCATGTTGGTTGTATCCATAATAATATACGCGACCTAGTAGTGCAGTATCAACAGTGGTTAAGTAGTCGGGGAATGTGTGTTCTATTTCTTTCATCAGAACAATCGAATTACTAAGCCAGTTGAAATGCACCATGTCATGAACGCATATACCATGGTGTGCTGCTATGACACTGCTGACCATGCCGCCGTCCTCCATTGCAGCTACACATTCTACGTGATGAACATCATCCTGCCGTGCACGCTGCTCTCCGTGCTCGTTATGATCGTCTTCTGCCTCCCGCCTGACGCAGGTAACACACTTGGGACAGCAGGGCCGTAGTCAGGAGGGCGCACGATGGGAGGCAAACTGTGTTAGGCAAGGATACGGGCAATTGCCGTATAGGCGCACAGTTATTCTGGGGGCTGTTGAGGGCAAGGTCGGCCAAGTTGTTTTGGAAATTCAGATCCTGTTTCGTAGTATCTCTATATGAGGGTATATCAGACAGAAAAGTAACTTTGAAACAGTTATGTTAGAGCTCAGCTTTATTCAGGGTTCACATAAAAGCACCCCCCCCCAAAAAAAAAAAAAATAAGTGAATAGAAAAAAACACACACAAAAAGGAGACAGTTGCCACAGTTGCCTCATATGCAACTACGGCCCTGCATAGGCATACTCATTTATAAGTATAAATTTAACTAATTACAACTAGTTTTCACTTGCTCTCTCTTGTACACGCATTCACATACAAGGCAAAACTCTTTCTTTTGAAATGCGTAGATATACTGTAATTAAATCACCTGTTAGACATAGACATTAGAGGATTCTTTCTCCAAGTCTGCAGCACTATATCACATCCAAGTCCAGGTTTCAATTCCTGGCAGAGGCTATATGATAATAGCCCTATAGACTTGTAGAGGGAATTCTCTACTGTCTGAATTTATTTTGTCCACTCAAATGTAGAACTAATTTGCAAATATCATTGTTAGAAGTACACCCAAATAGTTAACATGATGATAGTTGTGGTCTTAAACGATGGTGCTGCTTAGTCACACCATGTTCAGTTACCTGTCAGACTTAATGGTCGAGGTCGTGCAAGTACTAGTTGGAACAATGTGACATACATTACAGATCTACTTGAGAAAAAGAAATCACACTTGGATTGCGAAACAAGCAACATCATATATATTTATATACATGTAGATACTAGTATGATTTCACTCAATATCATTGAATATACGCTTCACAATGCATTTGAGTCAAAAACATGGTTTAAAGCACAACATCTTCTAGAATACACAAACAGCGAAACAGTGAAAATTTCAACAAGGTGTCTAAGACTACTATTTTGATAAATTCTTTTAAAACATCAAATTGATTTGTTATGGGTGACTGATTTACCCATTGTTATAGCTATTCAGCTATATATAATTGATAAATAAAACAAATGTTCGAGCAATATCATTAGTCAAAGTTTAACAATGTAAATAAACTTGCTGTTAAATGTCTATTTCTTATCTGTATACACATTTCTGTATACATATCTGTATACGCATTTCACTTGCGTGACAGCGGACCATAAAATTATTTGTTGTTCTATTTCCCTATGATATGCTGTATATATGGTTTGCATTTTCTCTACATTATTTCTACAAATAGGTGAAAAAATTACACTTGGTATTAGTTCCCTGCTGGCGTTCAGTGTATTTCTCCTGATGGTTGCTGAAAATATACCTCGGACATCCCTAGACTACCCAGTCATTGGTGAGAAGCGACAATTCGTCAGACAGGCAGAGAAAAACAATAATATAAAAGTGCATAAAGAATGTGTAATTTTCCCTCTGTGAAGACTATTTGACACATATTTGCTTTTTTAAGTTTGTCCAAATTTATAGCCTTTTCATGGCTTCTCTCATAAGTGTTTGAAAGCTCCATTAGAATTGTGATTTTGACAATTGTATTTCTAATCAAAAGTGCATTCTCTGTGAACTTTTTAATCATTTCAAACTTATGTTGACTTGAAAAGAAAAAAATGAAAATAAATAAAATGTAAGCACAAACCTACCCTTTATATTTTTTTCCGATTACTTTCTATGTTTGCCAGCTCAATTTACTTTTGAGGTTCAAAAATAGATAGCATGCTAATTAAATAAAATAGTATGTTTTGTGTATTATTCGATTATTCCTGTTATTTTTTAGCAGTGTATTAAAAAATCATTTCTTACAAATTCAATAGATACAGCCATAGTTCTAATGTTTGTGTTCACATTATATTTGTATTGTTGTCAAACCAGAATAGATACTGTAATTTGTTTTGCTGTATGGCTAATCAAATAATTGCAAATAGATATTAGATTTCTTTCAGAGTGTACATTGTTTGCGTTTGCTTATTAGGCAAGCATAGATGACCTCTCCAGATAATAGCTATATTTTTGCTTTATTTCACCCTTTTTGCATCATACATATACGTCATGTACTTTAAAGTTGAATCTCATATATGGTATAAGAAAATTTCAAAGATATTTGTAAAATCAATGGCATAATTTATAAAGTAGGTTTCTATAAACACTACTACATGTACCTACAATTCATAAAGGTGAGATTCTTCTTTACAAGTATTGGACTGGACTTTGTTCACTGCACATTCGCACACACACACACACACACATAGTCTATAGCAGATTACACCATGGGTATAATGTACGTTTTAACACTCGAAGTCACAAATGTATCCACATTTTTCACACCATTGCTTTTTTTTCTTCCTCGCAGCTAGTCTTCCCAAACACTTATAGACCTTGAAATATAACAGATGATATCCTATTGGCTAATAACCATGGGCCTGATGCGCAGCTGAACCAAGCATAGACTCTATTCGAATGATTTGCTATTGGCTAATAATTGTGGGCCTGCTGTCTGTTGTGTTCTAGGAGAGAAAATTAGTTTGGGTATCAGTGTCCTACTCGCCTTCACTGTCTTCTTGCTCATGGTGGCCGAGAATGTTCCTAGGACGTCGCTACATATACCGATCATGGGTGAGTGTTAAACATCTTTATGGGACTCCATGGTACTTCTGATGATGCCCTTCGTTCTGTATTCTTTGTAAATTGTTTACATACCTTTTCCACTACTTTTGAAAGGTGGCCCATGTGGATAAGAAATCTGTACTCCAAGGTACACACGTGATAAGCCATTAGCATGGGCTTGATGAAAAGCTGTATCACTTAGTATTTTTCGGAACATGCCCGGGGCAACGTTTTACTGTAGAGTTTGTCCCACAGAAACCTGTATGTAAATGTTGAACATTATTTGGCATATACAAGAGTACTAGGTAAATCACTTGGTAAATATTTCAGGTTACTGGCTGGAGTTTAATGATTAATCTGTAGATGGAACACACGATATTGACACACATGATAGTACAAATTATCAAGTAACTTACAAAGATTTTATTCATTGAGTTTCATGCATACTTTTAATTTCAATTACAACTTTGAGTTTGAAATACGTGTTGGATGTTTTGCGCGTCATTCTATTGTTTGGATGCTGATCTACTTTACCTTTCACAAAAGTCAGATCAACATAGTGTGATTGTGTGTTGTGATTAAACAAATTTGTATCATTACCGCATAGTGATTTATGTGTAATGATACTAGACTGAAATGTGATTTCCAATATCATGGATTTTATTTCTACTCAAGTACTGATGCAATTATATCATATGGTAATGAGTTGAGCGGCAGCAGTCCTTCTCATGATTAGTATTGTGACCAGAAGACAATACTAATCATGTTAGTTGTTTTATTTTGGACATTACAGATGGTCTCATAATTGTTTTTTGTCAGATTCTGTATTTTTGTGGAGACTTATTTTGAATCACAGAAAAAAGGAATTTAGAAATTTCACAATATTTTATGAAACGTAGGCACTATTTAATAAGGAACTATTTAAAAATAAAATTTCTAAATTGTGATCCAAAATAAGTCTCCACAAAAATACAGAATCTGACAAAAAACAATTAATCATGAATAAGTGTTACGTTTTTGACTTGTGATTTTGAGAATTCAAAATATACACATTGGAATTAGTAACTGAAATAATTCGTCAGTGGAGAACAATAAAAAATGTGTTTTTTTTGCATCTAGTTTTAGTAACAATTAAGCCCGCACTGCTATTAGCATTCTTTGTTATATATAATACAATGAAAAACATGTTTAAGATGCAATGCAAATTAATGAAAATATGTGCCTGCATGTTGTGTTGGATAGAAATGTTATTATAGAACATGCGAATGACAGACACATTTTCTTTGAAGTGGGTCATTGTACCAGTAACATAATATACAGGTGAGGCCCAAAATAGTTTGATATAAATTGGACCTTTATCTTTTTTCATAAAGTTGACTTGGAGGCATACCGGCCTACTGTCAGGACTGTCGCACTGCGCCACTTATCAATGCCAGTAAAATCCACAAAGATACTGGTGCCTGCCGCCAATCAGAATGTCTTTACATAACATGTGGTCTCATTTTTATGTTGTGTTTTCTTTCTATGCTATTGTAATATAGTTCTAAGATTTTTGCAAAATGCTTTTAAAACTTTATTAAAGCTTTTCAGCTCTTAAGATCTCTAATCATAACCTCATGATTAGTGATCTTCAGATCTGAAAGGATTTAGTATAGTAAAAAAAATGGAAACATTTTAGAACTTGTTTGGTATTTGATATTAAAATAGCATAGAAAAAAATACAATACAAAAACGGGGTTACAAAAAATTTAGATTAAGAGTGCGTGACAAAGTCAGTTATCTAGAATGCAATTTTCAATTATGACATTTTGAAAACAAGTTTTAAGAAATACCTCTGCATAGATTTTAAAAATAATATAAAGTCCCGTGAGAATTTCTTTTGACATGATATGGACGATCTACAAAATATCTGCTGCCTTTGCCTTAAAAATGTTTCTTAGCTCCTGCATACGATAGAAACATTATTAAGTGCGATTTTAAATTTCAGATTATGAATAAAGCATTAAACACAAAATCATGCATCCCAAAATTATAACTTGGTTGTAGATGTGATAGAAATATGATATTAGTGTGATTTGCATGGTTTGAAGTTATGTAGAAAAAACCCATAATAGTTGCCAATATTTTTTTTATAATATAACCAGATCTCTCGAAATCACACAAACAATTTGATCATTAATTATTCTACACGATATTTTGTAACCAAAAGGGAACACCGTAAATAAACATCATGTATATTATCCGACTTCATAATGTAGCCTTTCACAGTCAATCTAGATTTTAGATTATGAATAAATTTTCAATATTCACGATATTATACCCCCAAATATTATAACTCGGTTCTAGATGTGATAGAAATATGACAATAGTGTGAATTGTGGTATTTGAAATCAAATTAATATACAATGCATATGTAATATGAACTAATTAAAATCAACTATTTTATCTGACTTCATAACGTCCTCAGTGGTTTACCTGACGTGCACGATGGCCCTGGGCACGATGTCCGTCTGCATGACCGTGCTCGTCCTCAACTTCCACCACCGGGACTCCGAGCGACCAGTTCCCAAGTGGGCCAAGGTCCTCATCTTCTCATATCTGGCCAAGGTGAGTGGCTCATGTGTATGAGTGAACGTTACTCTAAAGGCGTTTCAGTTGATGTAGATGAGTGTCACTTGGCTACACGAGGAAGGGAATATTTCACTCTATGCAACTGCAATGCAATTAATTGGATAAACTTAGAACACGTACTTATACATTACAAGCAAACGTCCAAATTCAACATACCTTTCAATGGCAGATCCATTTTGGAAAAGGGGGGTGCGCATTCAAGGGATTTTATGGGTTTCGTACGCGCGATCGATGGTGGACATGCCAAAAACCCTACAAAAATGAAGTATTTTGGTGAGAAAAGAGGGGTGGATGGGCGCGCGCCCCCTGTGCCCCCTGATCTGCCTATCCCCGTTCCTACCTGGTTTTCTATTCGCCATCCCAATGGATCCAATCACATTTTGTCAAAGTACATTTCCAAAAAAAATCATCCATAACTTCAAATTTATACAATTTGCTGAAAAATTAGCTTTGAAATCACATGAAATTCCACCATTATAACATCTACCCTGGTAAAGAGTTGCGTGAGGAATCTATCAGAAGAACGAATGGTGGATGGTAGCTTGTTGTGGCAAGATGCCACTAAAAGGATTGTTTACAATGAGCTGGTTTGCGAGTCATAACTCCACCTACATCCTTGTGCAATTCATAATTTCAGGCCCTTTGCGTTGGGGCGCGCAAACCCAAGACGCTTGCCGGCAGCCTCCACCTGCTGGACAAACACTACCACAGGGGCACCGGTCACTGTCACCATGACAACCCTCGAGGAGGGGGCGGCTCCGGCAGTGACAGACGCAACGGGGTGAAACACGGATTGCGCCAACTGGCTCATGATGTGGGGATGCTCAAACCCATGCTGGCCGCATCTAATGGAGAAGTGGTGCCACCTAGTGGTGGGAGTGGAGAACAGCACAGAGTGCCAGGGGACACGGAAAGCAAGCTAGCGATTGGCTGCTGCCGGGACGGTGTGTACTGTCGAGGGGGGCGCGCTGGGGGTGGGGGCGGGTTGGGAAGGGGCGTGGAGAATAGCGACTGGAAGGAGGTGGCTCATGTGCTCGATCGATTCTTCTTTATTATCGTATTGATTCTGATGACTTGCTCGTGCTGTGTGATTCTGCTGGTGCCCATGTATAAGATTGAGTTACACGGGGATGTGTGACAGGGGCAGCGGGGTCAATGGATTAGTGACCGGAGGATGTGTGGATTTATCCAGTAAGCTATAGATCTAGAATTATGATAGAGGATTTTGTAGAGACTGGATACATAGCGAATGCGTAATCTGAAATCGAGTGTATGCACTCAATGATAGGTTTCATATCAGTGGTATTGACTTGATTCATTGAATATTTGTAAATGATATACCGTATGGCTACTGGATTATATGGATAATACTCTTAAGTGTTAAATCTGTGTACAGAGCCTCATGCAGGATATTCAAAGAAAGATATGTTTTTCAAGAAGTGCATCACTGGCCTAGTGTTTTTGGTTGATGTAGGCCTACTATACATATATGCTCACTTGAGCTAAATTATTTGCAAGTCAAACATTGGACAATATTCTAAGGTACCGTGGGAAAGTTACATACCTGTCACAAGTTCTGTCTATCCCTTGCATGCGCTCTTTTAGTTTGAAACCTTCCTTGACTGATATATTGATATTGTACAAATTGTGAAACATAAATGGGCGATATTTGTGAAGGAAAGTGATGTACAATGGAAGCTTGATTACGATAAAGCAAAAATCCGGATGTTTGAGTATACGTTCATCTAAACAGATTTATGCATCAAACAATGTATATTCGGTTCATCCTAGGTTTCATCCTTCATGTTCATAAGAATGTGTTCAGATACCTATTGGAACCTGTCATTTTGTGCAGTGGTGAGACTTTCGCTGTTGCAACAACTTCAGCGGACCGAACTACAAGAAAAAAAAACTACTTGTCTCTGCTGTCGCTGCCGCCATGGCTGTCACGTGACCAACAGGTTTTTCATGCGGGCTAATAGAATAAAGTCGTTGTGACAACAGCGAACATCTTCGCCGCCGAGGTTCAAAATGACAGGTTCACGGGGTAACTAAAATATTCGTTTGATTTCAAGGATAGTCAGTTCCTCATAAAACCTATCTTGAAATGTGGTACCTATGCTACATTGGAATTACACGAGGCTACACGTTTATCTCTGAAATATATAGCCTAATTCACACAGAGGAGCATTCTTACCAAAATGTTTGTAGAATCAACTGACATGTCACGTATAATCCGGTGGGTATGATTGAAATTCTCATGCTTGTAACATTCTCTGTGAAATTATATGTTTTATGCGCCATTCGTATATAAGTTTGTCCCATCATATATTAAAGATTTGCTTCTAAATATATATGAAGCTGCTGCACTACTCAGTTTACATATTGTTTGCAAGTGATGTTTGCGTTGTGTTTGGCATTACTGGCTGCATGATGTATTTAGAGCAATGCATTTTATGTACTAGGACATTAAAATAATTTTCTTAAACGTTGTAGTTGTGTCAAGTGTATGAGCAAATCCTAAACAAGCTCTCAAATTGGATTACAAGAAAGCTAACAAAAGCTAACAAAAGAGTGACTTTTTAATTCATTGATGTAGCTGTTCATTTTCCTTTTGTTTTGGAAAGGGCTGATGGGAACTGCAGGTTTAAGTGTTGTTTTTTTGCATACAGTTGTCATGGTAATACAATGGTTCTTTATAATAATTTAAATAATTTAACTCATTCCTTAATACCAGTTATATGATTATGTAAATAATTAACTAATTACCAATGTACTAACCAATGCTAACTATATAATTATATTTTGATTATTGAGTGATAAATAGATTATAGTAGGTAGTGTACTTTGAACTATTAATTCAATTTTGATGTTCACAAAAACAGAAGATATACTCAACAACATTCTGTTAGTAGAAAAGTTATTCTTGAAATGATTTATCTTTACAATGTTCATAGGCATAAAGATGATGGACTTAAAATGTAACAATCAAAGAATTATAAAAGGGCAACCACACATTCTAATTGTGTATAGATTAGTCATGTGATTAGTTTCTTTGTGAAATGTACACAATAATGTGCATAGACTATAGAGTGATAATGGCAACTAATTCTATTACATGCTTTAAAAGAAACGGATGTAAAGAAAACGAGAACATACATGATATTTTTTTTGAAAAAAATCATGAAAAATGGAGCATTTGAGAAATAAAATAATTTACAATTGAGACTGTATGTTATGTTGCAAGCAAGCTTTATGATTAAACTTATTTCTTACATTGTTTCATTGTATGGTAAATTGCAAGCAAGGTTTATGATTAAACTTGTTTCGTACATTGTGGGTTTTCATTTTATTTGAAACACACAAATGTTGTTACTATTCTAGGAAACATTTTAATTTGTTCAAACACAATGCAATCTTCCAGACAGCACAGGGCTTTCAATTTCATATGACATATCTTTAAATGTATTTTAGCTTATCAATAACAATTGACATCCATTTACACAAAGAAATATGCCTACAATGAAACAGTTTTGATATGAACAGTGTATAATATGAAGTGCTCGATATTCAATTACCTATGTGTCGCATCGCTATCTAAAGTAACATAAATATATTCTGTTTCTTAGTATTATTCAATTTCTTCCCTACATCTTTTTTCAAAGTATTCAATTACCTAAAGCTTTTGTCGGTTTTAACATGATAGCCCGAAACCTTTTAGTTTGATAATAAGATATGGAAATAAATAAAGCATAGAAAATAAAGTACAGAAAATAAAGTATAGCTAAGATGAAAACACTTTTCACGATACCATATGGGTCATACAAGAAGATGAAAAAACTACTTAGATGCTTCTTTTTCTCTAGAAGGGCCGTTTGATGACATTTCTCCTGCCCCAAGCTTCGATGGCAAAGTGTGCAGGTTGTTGTTTGTTTTGCACCTTGCTTGTGCTTTGAGTCATTTGCCAGAAAAGCCTGAAGCAGGATGAATGTCCCCTCCTTCGCTTCAGACGAGAAAAGAATCATCTGAGTAGGTATTTTCACCTTCTTGTATGATGATTCCAGATGGTAAGAAATCATTACTTTATGATATACCATATGCTATTAAATCACCCCCCCCCACACACACACACACACACTTTTTTTCTTTAACAACATATCTGAATTTGCACAAAATTATACATTGTGTGGATGTTCAAGTTGTTATTACTCTATTGTCAAACGACTGGCGATGAATCAGCAGTTCCTACGCAGCTGTCCATTGCCATTTTATCAGGTTTGCGGCCGCACGTTATCTAATCTTTCGTTACCATTTGGTAAATTCACACGAGGTATGTCATTCAATGTAACGTTTACACTAATGAAGATTGTCTATAGCAGACAAAAGTAATTGTGGCTGTATTTCGTTTGAACTCGCCTCGCTCCTTTTAAATTTGAATGGGTTTCTATGTAACAATGTTTTGAAGAATTCGATGTTTAGAGAAAAAAATCCTCCAAAAATATTTCAAGAAATTGAAAGTAACTGGATCTGGAGCCTATATCATGACTGCCTGTAACGCATCATAGTTTTAGCTAGAGACAAAAGCCCCATTTTTACATACATTACACACCACATGTACTTCCTGTACAAGCAAACGTAACATCCATTTTAAAGGACACACATTAAAAAGGACCCCCCACACAAAAAAGATATTTTGAATTAGCATATTTATTTTTCACAATGCACCCAGCAGGTAATTATCTAATTCTGACAGTGAGGCTCTGCCGCGTCGATGCCCAGGTTGTACTTGCCGTCCTGGCCACTGTTCCTCACGTAGCCCATGCTCGGGCAGTTGGAGCAGCTGCTGCATGAGCCCTGCAGGGGAAAGAGAGGAAATAACATGGCTAGGTTGTGCACGTTCTGCGTCTCAACATCACATTATATGGTAGCCTGCGTTCCCATGCCACGCATAGCCATACCTGGGGTCGTTTGTAGGCCTACCATAGCTGTAGGATTCCTGGCGAAGTAGCGCAGGGTTCATATACATGTATCTCATGTTTTTATGTATTGTGTCTCTATGTGTTCACTCTGGAAGAATGACCATGGAGTTTCATCGAGGGTATATAATACAGTAGGTAAAGGCTTCGTTACAGATGTCGTGCAGATTGTGGGGGTTATCTAAAATAGGCCATGAATGTTGCACTTACGGGGATGTTGTTCTCGTTGGTGCAGATCTGTCTGACCTTGAAGCAGTCACTCTTCACCGACTGGATGAAGTACTTGGTGGCGCGGCCATGGCTGCATGCGATCACTGCATCACAAACAATAGTACGCGATCACTGCATATCATGAGCTCATGAATATTAGTGTGACAATTTTTAAAATTATAGGTCGAATCTTTACAACCCTCCAACGTCTGTTACGAGAGAATTTTGATATTATCAATAATGACTACAATACCACGTATAATACCTTATACAAGTAGCCGTTTCAATCATTTTGGACTATATTAAAATGTCACTAAAAGTGGATATGTTTCCTTAATGGTATTACTGTCCGCTATGTAAAAGTTATACTTTTCACATCTGCCAAGGGATTCCAATTCTGTGCCAAAAATGTGTGTTCAATGGCAAAAATTCTGAGAAAGGTGTCAGCCACTCTGAAACTTTGAATGTCCATCTTTATTTCCAAAAAGAGTAACAAGTGAATCCCACCCCCTCCCCCAATGTTGGTGCCTTCAGCAAGCAGCGATCGATTTCATGCAAAACATGCCATTATTTGCTCCACTATGTATTATGTATATAAATCAGTATTCTCATGCTTACGTGGGTCGTCCTTGAGGTCTGGGTTCTCCACCTGGGCGGCGAATCCCTCATAGAAGCTGTTACAGCCGGGTTGGAGGCCGCCCTCAGCGGGGTAGAAGTCACGTTGGCCCATCGGGGTCAGGGTGCCTGCAAGAGCTGATTGCATCATGGTGTGGTCCGGCTGTTTGGTGGATGGTTTGATGGTTGATTTGTTGATTGGTCGGTTTCCTGTTTGTTAGTTTGTTTGTTTGCTAGGTTGGTTTTCATATACATGAAGTTTGAGTTGGCTGTTGAAATCACGTTGGAATGGTTCTTAGCTGATATATGATAGGTCTGTGCCTTTGGTTAGTAGGTTAGTTGTGTGGCTGATTAAGTGTTTGTTTATCTTTAGGTTGAGTAGCAAGTTACTTTATTTTAATGGAAACCTCAATGGACACCCCAATACACACACTGACGACTCACTGACCACCACGCACCGACCACCCACTGATTATTCATGCAGCGACCAAAGCTAATGTCCGGGTCGACCCCTCGACGCCCCCCCCCCCCCAACACACACAATAACCATTCTCTGTCTATCCACTGACGACTAACTGACTATTGCTGTTGACGGAGTCTTTTCCGTCCTTGCCTGTCCCACCTTAAGTTACCACCTCTCTCTCAGATTACCCACTGACCATAGCAATGCGAGTTCTTGGTTCTCGTGTTCCCCCTCTCGCTCCAACTGACCACCTCCTGACCACCCACTGACCGTAGCTGTTGATGGAGTCCTTGCCGTCCGTGTGCCAAGCCTCCACGGCCTGAGCGCTGTTGACGTTAAGACCGCGCATGGGGTCAGCGTCACCGAACAGCGGGCCGGCCGGGTCCAGACCTGGAAAGAGGAGAAGTCGTGTACACTGTATGTCCATGGGGAAGACCCATGAAACAGGGCCCGATAGTGTCCAGACCTGTGAAGACTAAGACTGAGCAGAGGACGGGGTGTGCGGACTCTACCACAAATGTGGTCGGTCTCGTATTGCACGTGCGCACACAAACAACTGCCTTTAGGTGTGCTAAACTACGCGCAACATGGTACGATAAGAATTAGCTCGAACATAATGGAATTAAGGGCATACACATTTCGAGCTTTCAGAACTTTCGACATTTTTATATGAAGTATATGTGTAGGGGAGGACTTAGTTGCTCGTATCAGCCATAAACTCGAGTCGTCAGAGTCCAAGTATATACGCATTGGGATCACTTGTTATATCTCTGTTCGTTTAGCTGATATTCATCTGAAAACATCAATCTGGCATTTAAAAGACCGATACCTTGAGCTGACAATTGACTGTATGGTATGAACAGGAGTGGAACAGGTGGAGATAGATGGGCGGGGCGGGCACGGTACCTGTGATCCTGTTGACGCCGCGAAGGCCCTCGTACGTGCCCACGTTGCCGCACGAGTGGGCACCCAGCGAGTGGCCCACACAGTAGAACTGGCTGCCGCCACGACTCTGAAAAGGGAAGGGTGCACTTGCAGATCCAGGTTTTGTTTTTTCTCTCCGCCCCTAATCTAATCATACACGGTGGGCGCACGCTAATGCGGTCAGGTTTGTGACAAAAGCTAGTCTCATTTTGGCAATGCTAAGTTTGCAGAAGTGGTTAGCGCATTGTTTTAAGCCACTAGTCAGACATCGTATTCTCCAGGCTTCTTGTTAACTCTTTCAATTAGTACAGAGAATGAGACTTAGCACACTTGTTGTGGAATTTTAAACTGAATTTGTTCTTATCCTCAAAGTCTGAGTAACGGCTGAAGGCACGCAGATTTACAGCAAACTAAATTTTATGTGCTACTTTTAATTTTGATTGTTACTATTTGCATGGTAGAAACAGGAAAGTAATCATTTATTGGAAATCACTATTGTGTGGTTTTCTTCCGTGAAAAACGACAAAACAGACCGCCACCGCCACCCTAGTCTACTGTTGCCATTTATCAATGCCACAGTATTTTTAAAAAAGTGCTCGGGTTTCATTGTCTGAAGATATCATAACTACTGACCATTCAATCACGGATTAATACCTCGTGTTGAAAGCTATCCATTGATCTAAATAGTAATATGGGAGGGGGGGTATAAGGGGTCTTGCAATCCAATATCCCTCTTTTTGGCCCTTTTTCACTTATCCCTCTTTTTGGCTCTTTTTCCCTTATCCCACTAATTGGAGATCCCTTATCCCTCTTTTGGCGCCCTTTTCCCCGTATCCCCCTTTTCAGCCTTTTTTCCCTTATTCCACTACCTTATACCCCCCAATAGGTGGTGAACAGAACAAAGTCTTGTGACGAGCTAACCTTTGGCTGTGTGAGCAGAACACAGTGATGTGACAACCTCACCTCTGTCTGGGTAAACCCTGTGAACAAAGTCTTGTGACGACCTCCCCTTTGGCTGGGTTAACAGAACACGGTGACGTGAGGACCTCACCTCCTGCTGGGTAATCGCCAAAGCCTTACCTTGAGGATTTCGATGATGGCCCTGGTCTCGGCGCCCACCACTCGCGTGTTGGCGGCGCTCTGGGCGTAGTTGGCGCGGTTGGCGCCGGGGCCCCAGCCGGTGATGATCACGTTCTTGTCATCCTGCAGAAACGACATGACGTGTGGTAAAACCTCACTCATTATTACACCTCAATTATAATAACGCCCCACAATCAGGGCAGCTTGTCATTTATCCATTTTTCAGTTTTACATGCGCTACAAATAGGGCCACCTCAGCTGCCCAACTCTCATCCAACAATGAGATTATGAGAGACGTCCCACTGTACTATAGTGTGTGAAACAGAGTATAGTGTGTGTTTCTGTGGCGGAGTGAGAAGGGAGTTCAACTTGTGACCAACGGTCGTGGGTTCGATTTCCGATCGGCTCTGATGGTGCGCGTTGAACAAACTGGTCTCTTATGGATTGCTTACTCCTCCTATCAGTGGAACCTAAATGTTAAATACGTATAAGTCAGGAAGATGAATTGCTAATGTGAGTGATGAACACTTTGTGCTATGGATGGCATTTGTTGTATGTTCCCCAGGGAGTTGAGAAAATATCTTGTGCCAAGGTTGCCCTTTGATCTGGTATGTTAAGTTGCAAGAGCATGATACACGATGAAGTACTACTGTAAATAAGAACCTTTTCGTTCAATCTACAGTACAGGCCTCTATAGATAGTATTCTTGTGTGTTGTCTGCAATAGTAATTGTTTCACCCTTTCTAGGATGGCCAGTAAAGGGTTAAAATCTCACTGGCTAGGATGGCCAGTAAATGGTTAAAATCTCACTCTGTCTAGGATGGCGTTCTTGGCGTCGATGAGCCACTGCGTGTCCTTGTTGTTGTTCCAGCCGTGGATGAGGAACACGGACTCCTTGTTGGAAGCCCACACGCTTCTGCAGACATCAAACCACACGGGTATGAAATATAATTGCATCATTGAAAACTAATTTTTTCTGCTGTTTCCTCATAGAAATTATTACATATGAAAGGTTCAAGCATCTCGGATTCTAGACCTAGATCACAGCAGGCTTACTCACAGCCCACGCGCACCTGATAGGAGGATGGGATAAACTTAACTAAATCACTTTCTATCACCAAAACCTATCAATAATTGCCAATTCTAAACCTTCTTCACTATCCTATACAGCCAGATTGCATTTCTTCTAAGCTATTGTACATATAATTTATCAACATCTATTCCAAACCATTTCATCAGTTTAATCAACGTTTATGTTTAAAAGTCTGTTAAGCAAGGAAAACGTTAATAAAACGTACTGCCCCAAAAAGGACTTTAGGCGCACAGTGGTAGCACTGAACACGCTCTGATCCCAATGGGCTTTTAGCTGTAGAGACACAGTAGGGAGGCCCTGTTTGTGCTCTATGCTTAAGCTCTGGCCACAATACGTATGGCACATTGTCTACGATAGGGGAGGGGCTGGCATCGAACTCACACCACCATTCCACCACCTTGATCAATATAAAGAAGACAGAAACTCCATCATAGACACTCGTCCCGGTGACTCAAAGTCTACACCATCATTTCAAAGCTCATTGACCCAGATAGATTTGGAATATCTACCGGCAGCTTAACCGCCCAGCTGTACTCACGGCACGTTGGTCCTGGTGATGGCCTGTCCCACCAGGCGGTTGGCACGCGTGAACACCTCGTGCGTGATGCCGATGGACGTCTGGCACTCGGGAAGCGGGATGGGGCCCGACCACGCGCCCGTGTCACTGAAGCACGTACCCAAGTTGGGGCAGCATACCTCGGCGGCCCTGGCAGTGAGAGTGAGAGAGCTCAGTCCAATACTCAGAGGTTTAGGTTTGAAAAAGCAGATCAAAACGCCCCTGGCGGCAGGGGAGGAAGCTGAATGTAAAATCCTACGAGGTTCAGTAAAAGAAGTTTTGTTTTTGACAGGGTAGATAAATAAAAGCGTATTGCAATTAGAATACTGAGAGGACGTGACATCGAAAACAGTGCCGACTCAGCATCCCGCCGTGGCAGACGAACACAGCAATCAGTTTGCACTGGTTCTTACGGACATTGGGGGGGGGGCGCATTTCTCGCCGTGACTCAGGTTACTGTGGAGCTTGTCTGTGGCCGTGACGAATTGGCGTTCAGTGTTCCCACCACAATATACTACAGGCCAGAGGGGTGAGCGAGTCAGTTGAATCTATTGATAGAATACTGATAGCTCTTCCACGTATGTTTTCCATTTTAATACATTAATGTTTGACTTTCATGGATACAGAAGCTGAATCTGTCGTGCTATTGTAACTATTGAGGGTTGGCAAGTTGTCTAACCGCAGAGGTGCACCATGTTTTTTTAGAAGGTACAATCGTCATTTCTCTCATTTATTCGTTCATCTACCCACAGTAAGAATATGTATTGTGAATGAACATTCGAGACTGTCCTACTGGCGCTTATTAATTGACCTGGCTTTAGTCCCTTTATGGACGTTTTGGCACATTTTATCTCACACAAAATAGGTACATGTGCGTGTTTCTAAATTTGTGGCTTTTGTAAACACACGTCGAACTCAGATGACTACCGTCTACCATGCCCATACAGACCAGGTATTAAATACTTAAAAAGGTCTCGAAAACAGTTAAATAAAATCATTTTAAAACTTTTTAAAAACTTTGATTTTTGTATTAAAACGTAGCAGAAAAGAACGTCAAAGAAAATATAGATTAAAAAGGATTATACATAGATCTAGATATATTGGAATTAATTTTAAAAAGGTACCACGGTGGGTTTGTGGCTATGTGATATAGCCCTATAGTCTTGGAAAAAGAATCATCTACTGTCAAAACTTATATCAGAGTTTAAAATCCCCCAAAACCGGACGTAAGCACTTTCCGGGATATTTCAATGAGCAATGCTCGCAATCAATTGTCATTTATTTTCTGGAATAACTTAAATGACTAAACAGAAATACGCACTTCACCTTCAACTTAAAGAGAAATCAGGATACCAAAACCACAATAAATTCTGAAATAAACTATCAGCGAAATAGTATACTTGCCACGAGCCTGCCACGAAAGTAGCAACCACTATCAGCAGACGATTCATGATGAAAGAAGCGGCAAGAGCTCGAAACGAGGCTTATTTATATGCCCCTCTGTAGATAACGGCTGATAAAGTCACGTGGTCAGACAGGTGCCCGTTTACCTTTTACATGGAAGCCGTCTTTTCTAGACATGCTAGAAATATCCACTATATCATTCTAGTGGGTCAGTGAAGTGGTTTGGTTGGTACTTGGCGTAAACTGAAGGGATATATAAAGTTTGGTTTATTGATGATTTGAGAAACTTTTAAACTGGGGTATAGTGCTTTTATGACGTTTTACAGTGTATTCTCCAAATGTTTCATATCTATTATCAGGTGCACTCATCAAGAGTTGTGCCAATGAACTATAGATAGTGTAATGTCCATGTTAATAATTGGATGTAAGTTATTAGCTCCCAATTAAGGTCAGCCATACATAATAATATGATAAACCACAAACTTAGCTAGTATAGGCCTGTATATTACACAAAAATCCTATAAATATTCAAGATTTACACATATTGCTGGTTTGAATAAATGAATTCCATGTTTATTTATAGTGCACTTAAATCTGCACTCGGCCTTTCCTTTCCAAGCAAAGGTAAAACATGTAATATCATACGGGCAACTAATCTATTTCCCTCCTCACGTATGTGCAGTCTGAAAGAAGAAAACAATCAACCTATATAGATTGATTAAAAGGCTATATCACCTATTCACAAGATTGCAAAGAAAAAAATATCGGCTGAATGAGATAAAATTAGAATTTATTTTATTTAATTTAGAATTTATTTTTAGAATATGTACAATCCAGTGTGCAAGGAAACTGTATGTAACGTCGTTTGGAAATGTAAAGCCTTCCTTACACATAAGCGAATCTATACTACCCATTCACACGAAATGATAATTAGATGTATTGCGACAATGCTTCCCGAAGATAAAATGTTCCTGTGTCGTATTGAGATGTGAAGCCACCCGAACTGTTACTTACATATACATGTATGCGAATGATCTGATGCAACTTAACTTTTACCACCGAAGCTTTACCAAAATTTGTTCGCCAGTGTACGTAGGTCGAATTCGCTTAAGTGTAAAGCCGTCTTTAAGCGGGCATTATTTACATGTGCTTGCAGCGTACAATGAAGCTAACTGTGATCAGACCCTGGTCGTGAACCCGCGAAGGCAGCTCTTGTTCTCATACACCCCCGGTTATATAAAGCTATGACATGTCCTGTCCACCTAATTATCAGTGCCAATCGCCATAGCGACGGCACGCAATGTGCAGAACGCTACATCCTGTAACATACAGGTGCACACAGCACTAGACGTAACAGCCGTAACAGTGGTAGGGTTGAGAATCCATTATCAGATATGTGTAGGTCATTACTACGAGTGCAAGACGCTCATTAGCATTATGGATGTTAGCACCCACAATACTGGTGTTGTTTTGCATATTACGGATAATGTGACAGGTGTTTTGTGCTGCGCTGACATCATCTTTGTCACTATCATGCAAATACATTCGTGTGTTTTCTCAGGGTGTAGAGAGATGGATTTCAGTGACACGTTATTCAGAATGGCTCGTGCCAACGCACACGTAGCATTTGTGCGTTGAATGCGCATGCTCAAACTCTCATTGTCGTGCGATGCTTTCAAAAAGAAGTAGTTCGTGTGAAAAACAAGATTACACAAGGAACGCTATGGAAGATTCTAAGAGAATGCACCTAACTGGGGAGCATTCTCCGCGCCTGCTTCCCAACGGCAAGAGCGCCGAGACGGCTGCGGTAGCCGACAATGTTTGCGTTAAAGTTCCATCTCTCGGCACTACCCACAAAGAAAGCAAAACATGGGATGCCCACGAGCGCTGGACAGTGGTAACAAATACCAACATAACGAGCATTTCGGCGGACAAGCAACTAGCACCAATGACTGGTGGGTTCAAAACAAGGTACCAGCTGCCTGACCAGGTTCGCGCACCTGCCAAAACCGCCTTGCCTGACATCCCGGTGGTCAGGTCGCCCAAGCCCTGGCCTCAGAGGACGGCGACCTGGACGACGACCAACAGAACGGCTCTATCTGTCCACGACGACGCTCCTGCTCACAGACACGTACGGCAAAGTCTGTCAACTCCTTTGGACCAGTCGCTACCTCCGGCCTCGTCCGTCCGCGCGACGTCCCACGTGATCTCTACTTGTTGTTCAAGCAAAAGACGAGCCACCGAGCCGGACATAGGCTGGATATACGGGGAGCGCAGGACTGCGGACGTCAGAGGAGACGATACCAAGTTTTCGGCTGCAGCAGCCGATGCTGAAATCGATCCCGAACTTTTCAACGCACTTGGCATTTCAGATGCGACACTGGAACGTGTTCAACGGCGGCCTCAGTTGCTGCCCCGTTTGAGGGATGGGCCTCATAGTGCAGTGAAAAGGGAATAGGGTCAGGCAATAACAATAAAAAAGAATGCTGTTTAGAAGATTGTATACTGGCTATGTAAACTTCACAGATTTTTTTTTCGTATTTTGTGCAATCTTTGATTGTTTGTAGACGTGATATTTTTTGTATCGGTTACAAATTAAAATGTATTTACACATTGTACTTCCCACTGTGTGCTGTGAAATCCATATAGATCGGTGTGTACTATTTGGTCGTTTGGACAATAGTGGCACCATCTGCACATCCTGTCAATCCAATCAGGTATCGTATTCGTGCTGTTGTGAGTGATTATTTTTACTTTTGTAATAAATGATAAACCTATACAAGGCCGTGTTTGTAGATGAGTGTATTATCGAGATATCAAGTATGATTCCATGTACTTCTGTGAGCGAGTGTATAGAGTTAGCCTTGATGTGATTGCATATTACAATGAAGATTCGTTTACCAAGTAATTAATCGGGGACTTGCTGGTGATGGGAATCGTCGGTTTCGCAATATATTCAGTGTTAAAATTGGAATGCTTTCAATGAACTACAAATTGAATAATAAGCTCGAACATCAACCTGGCGGTGTCTCTGGAGAAAAAATCAAAGTCCTGGCACCAGACACCATGAAGATAAGACTTCCCTACCGCAGACCTGGCGAGGGGACCACAAGACTTCTAAGTTTATTGAATTATTGGAGTAATATGTAAACAGTGTTGTTGTTAAAGAGAAGCCATCGAAAAATATATGTTATGTACACAACAAACGACTTTGGTCTTTGAAATATATCAGGTGTTGTGACCATTGAGCAAACTCATTCTTACCTGTGTCAGATTGAACGGTAGATTCCCAGGAGTACGGTAAATTAAACATGATTACCTCTGTATGCTATGGGAGCAAGTAAGTACTGCACGCTTTCCGTGGAGTGTAGAAAGGAAATACACAAGTGTAACAAGAGTGTCGATTATCTGGTCTTATTATGTGATCAAATTGATGGGTGTTCTATGATATGTCAATGTGTTTTATTGACTTGCATTGGTATTTTTGTTTGTATGTCTGGACTGGTATTTTCACTATATATGAAATAATTCATGTGTGTGCTGTAGACTTCGACTCAACAACAATTACATTTACAGTTAATTAAGGTTGGACTGGAAGTTTTTCTTTTAATATGTAATGATTACCATTGTAAAGTTTAAAGTGTGTAGATGTCATTTTTTTTACTCATACTAGAGGAAATAAAAGCTAAAAAAGGCCTTATTTTTCAAGATACCTCGCGCGAAAAAACCGCAAGCACCGCTATGCCTCATTATGTTCCTGGTGGTCCCTAGTGCAAAATAAGCCACGGTGCCATCGCGGCATCTGGTGGCGAGCCGAGAAAACGGCGAGAAATGGCGGCCATTACCCGAAAATCTATTTAGGGCCATAACTTTGTAACCAGACATGATATCATCATGAAAGTAGTGTCTAAATCTATGTTTTTGAGGATGTCTTAGATGAAGAAACACGTTTCAACTAGACATAACTGTATTTGAAGCATCAAATTTACTTAAAATGGCGGCCATTACCCGAAAATCATTTTGGACTATATCTTTTTAACCGGACATGATATCATCATGAAAGTAGCATCTAAATGTATGTTTTTGAGGATGTTTTAGGTGATGAACCACATACAAATTACAAATAATAGTAATTATGGCATAGAACTGACTTATGGTAGCTATTTGAAATACATTTGACTACACAATGCAACTGCATTACACCAATTCAAACATACAACAATGATGTTAGCATAGAAAACACTTGAGTATAACATTTGTTAATTTCATTTGTCATTTTAAATGTACAGTGTATCAGATGAAACAATAATCATTAGATCTCTAGTCACTAAGGTCATTGTCTATTGTTTCATATAATGCATTGTAAGTAAAGGGGTTACAACAGATGTCGTCATCATTTCCATTGCCATAACAAAATTCTGCCCTACAGGTACTGCTGTGCAAGACTGATTATAATTTGAGGATGTACAATTATTGTCACAGGACACACAATTACATATTATGTCATTTAGGAACTCTGGAGCTGCTGCTGGTTGAGTCATCAGTACTGGTTGAACAATGTCATTGTCAATGTAATATCCACACTCTGTCACTTCCGGCAATTGCACATGAGTGCTGATCGCGTTTCTCCATATTGATAGTGTAAGTATATCACTCTGTATTTTGAGCAAGGCTGTCTCAGTGCTGTGGAATTGTTTGTAGGAGGATTGATGAAGTTCATGAAGTTTATTTAACACCATATGAACCACAAGCCTAATTGCTCCAGCTCTCTCGATTACTTTTGATAAAAATGATAAGTTTGACACAGGACGAAAGTTTTTTAAAATTTCAGCGTCCAAGCCAAGCTTGTTCAACAGAGGGATAATCAAGGCCAATTTCCATTCATCTGGGATATACGCTAATTTTTGGACTTTGTTTGGCTATCTCCTCTTTAACCTGACTAGCTGGACGCCATCTAACTACAGGAGATCGTTCATGATACTGTGTAGTTTTGCACGAATATGTGTTTTATCGTCAAGATGACTCTGATGGTTGTTAATTAGCGGTTTTATTACAAAAATAGCAGACAACGGCAGCCATGACAGCGTCATGTGGAGTAGTGTGATGTCATAAAGACGCCAAAGGTGTCACATGGGTTCAAATGCTAGGGATTACCACCACTTTGCCAATTGGGCTATGTGTACATTAGAACCTTCAATCAAGAGCACCTCTATAAATATACCACCTCTATTATAAGATGATTTATAACATTCCCAAGTATTCATAAAAAGACCGTTGCGAACATCCCTAAAGAGACCACCCATATATCAAACCACTTGACGCCAGTCCCTGGGCAGTCTTAATAGGGATGTTCTACTGAAGTGTGTGAGAATATCTGTGCCATGGAGAGCATTATGTTCCCATTAACATAGACACTAATTTTTCATCCCATAGCTTTTGCACATTAGATGCCAAGTGCATTTTCAGTGATCAATGACTTACTTGAGAAGATATACTTCTCCGTCTTCGCCAAGTATACCACATCCAAGCTCAGAAATCCATAGCTTGTTCTATTGCTTGACTTCCTGCTCATTGTAAAAGATTCTATATAGTTGTATAAGAACTTACCTATCTTAATTTACCTTCAGTCTTAAAGATTGTTCCAAAACACTCTTACTCTGATACTTGATACTTGGAAGGTACTAAGTTGTCAGTACAATGATGTGTGCCAATATTATCTATTATTTATTTGTATGTACTAAATAACAGAGCCAACGTTACAAAGTATCCCCCATGCCCACGATTTGCACAAGGGTTGTTGCTGGAGAAAAAGAGTGCTGTACTCATTTCATACACTTTACTCAATATATCTCTTTCCTATGTCCATGGATGGGTGGTGGGTGCTGTCAGGACGTGGGTAAGTGTCGTCAGGAAATGGGTGCTTGAAAATAAAATGCTGTAAAAGCATATTTATACACTCAGCAAATATGTCCATGGAGGGCATTGTGTTCCCATTTACATGGCCACTAATATTTCCTCCCTTAGATTTTGATTTTACATGCCAAGTCAAAGGATTTCACCAATGATTTAATTGGGATCGACTTATCAGATTATGTAACTGGAGTGATTCATTGTGATTCTCAGCATGCCTCTTTGACCACACGGGTATAAGCTAGTAATGTATCCTATATATTAATACGCTATTTTTTGGACTTTGTTCGGCTATCTCCTCTTTAACCTGACTAGCTGGACGCCATCTAACTACAGGAGGTCGTTCATGGTAATGTGCAGTTTTGCACGAATGTGTTTTTCATTGTCAAAATGGCCATCGTGGTTGTTAATTAACGGTTTTATAACAAAAAAAGCAGACAGCGACAGCCATGACAGCGTCATGTGGAGTAGTGTGATGTCATAAAGACGCCAAAGGCGTCACATTGGTTCAGATACTAGGGATTAAAACCACTTTGCCAATTGGGCTATGTGTACATTAGAACCTTTAATCAAGACCACCTCTATAAATACACCACCTCTATTATAAGATGATTTATAACAGTCCAAAGTCTTCATAAAAAATACCATTGCAAATGTCTCTAAAGATACCACCTCAATATTAAACCACTTGACGCCAGCCCTTGGGCAGTCTTAATAGGGATGTTCTACTGATGTGTGTGAGAATATCTGTGCCATGGAGAGCATTATGTTCCCATTAGCATAGACACTAATGTTTCATCCCATAGCTTTTGCATATTACATGCCAAGTGCATTTGAAGTGAACAATGACTGACGTGAGATATACTCATACGATCTTCAAGTTATAGTCAATCCAGGTAGTTCTTACTCTGCGCAAAGTATATTACATGTAAGCTCAGAGATCCATAGCTTAGTCTGTTGCTTGACTTCTTACTCATTGCAAAAGATTATATATTGTGGTCGCCTTTCTCAATTTATCTTCAGAATGGTTGATCTAAACCACTCTGTCTCCATATCATATTTGATACTTGGAAGCTGTCAGGATGGGAAGAATCCTATCAGGACTTGGTGATCGGTGTCAGATTTGGGGATGAGATTTTTAGGACAAGGGTGGGTGCTGTCAGGACAATAGGTGGTAGTGGATGTTGTAGAGCTGTGCTATGCAATGTTTGTTGTTAATTATCGATGGGGGATGGTTGCAGGTACTATCAAGACAGGGCGGAGGGGTTGGGGTGTCAGATTGCGGAGTGGGCTTTGTTAGGACAGTGGTCGTGCAGCAGGGGGAGGGGGAGGTTGTGAGAACAGTGGTGTGTACCACAGTGCAAATGGTGTAGACCCGTGCTATGTAATAATTGTTGTTGAGTAGTGGGGTGGATGTGGGGATGGGCAGCTGTTTAGTTCAGAAATAAGGTATATTTTGGAAGGTGCTAAGTTGTCATTGCAGTGAAGTGACAATATTACATATTTGTGAAATTGGTCAAAGTCAATGTTGAAAAGTATCACCCATGCCCGTGGTTTGCACAAGGGTGGGTGCTGGGGAAAAAAAGAGTGCTGTAAATCCCTTTCCTATGACCATGAAGAGCATTATGTTCTCATTTACATAAACACGAGCATTTACTACCTCAGCTGTGACTAACATTACTTGGTGAGACCTGCTTTTACAAACATGTACTTGAAGTGACTATTACTGTAGTCATGCTATCGTAATCCTCATTATAGATGCTTGCAAGATTAGTAATTTCGTTATTTGTTATTATGTGTCTGGGTGGGAGTGGATGGTGTAGACCAGTGATGAAGACCCCCAACTACGTAATAATATTTGTTATTATTAGCGATGTGGCATTTTTTGATGGTTGCTATCTTGACTTTTTTCATTTCATGCATTGACTGCTGTTATATGGTTCGAGCACCTCCCGCTGATGATTTTAATTTTAAGTTTGATGCTTATGTTTGCAGTGTAGTTATCGTGTTTATATTAGTTATGTGTTTGTACTCTCTAAATAAGAATATACTTATAGCCAATGTTGGGGGTCACAATGTTATTTTGAATTTCATTGGCTATTACAGAGGATGGTCACGCTGCCATGTTTACATGGTCAAATTACTGCCTTTCAAGGAATGATGCATTGGTTTGATCATGGATGTTGTGTGCACGGGGTCCGGATGCTGCCATGGGGTGCTTTCAGTATGGGTGCTGCTGCTGTCAGGACGTTTGCAATTATTGTCAAGACAAGGGTGCTTGAAGATAAAGTGCTGTAAAATCATATTCATACACTCACTTTAAAAATTTTATGTGTGCTTTTTCCTGTGTCCATGGAGGGCATAAAACTGTGTTCCCTATGTACATAGACTCTAACATTTTCATGCCTTAGATTTTAGTTTTAGATGCCAACGTTTCAATCGATTGTTTACCATGATTTAGTTGAGATCTCACTTATACGATTTGTAACTGGAGTGATTATATACGATTCCGACCAGCGGGCCTCTTTGACCCACGGGTAACTGCTGTCAATGATTAGCTCTGTAGAGCCGAAATTTAAATTGAACTTTTCATAAAATTTATGTGTTTGGAGATTATTATTTGATAGCATAGGCAGAAATACAAATGAGACCATATATGCTATGTATAGGGATACATGAAATTTAGTAATAATAATAACGAAATAAAACGCATGTGTTAACATTTTCACATCTCCGATTTTCAACTAATATTAGACAAACTTAATTAATTGTTGATTTCTTTATTTTCACGGGCCAAATCAATCGCAGTATTACCGTGGTGTATCATATGATGGGTTCAGTCATTTGCTTCCTGAAAACACTAGTAAAACGCAAACTTAAAATTTTCATGCCCCTAGAAACGACCTGTTTTTAACGCAAACTTAAAAATGCATTTTTTTGAAATTTGAATGACACTACTGTTTTGCAATAGTTAGTGTTCTTAGAATGTAAATGTACTCCAATATATAAATAAGCATATAGTCTAGACCGAAGCCCCAGGCTGCCAGCTCAAGACTAGACAATCGTCAATGTACACGTATCTGAGACTGACCTGTTACTGCTACTATTAGGTCTACTTGTTCTCACACAAACCGTCACCTTAAAGCATAATATATTCAGATAAAGGCATTGCCTTATAGATGGCCAACCCTTAGATTTTGACCTACAGACTGTTGACAATCGACATAATTATTGCTTAAAAAATTACTTGTACGTGTACAAGCCATTATATTTAGAAATTAATTCTTCGCTTTTTTCATGCAGTCTGGTCTTGTTTTTGTTTGTTTTGTCTTTTTAATTTTTTTATAACAATATTGTAAAACTACGTGCTTATGCATAGTTCCCCCCATAAATGTAATTTATACCTGTTGAATCAACATTTTATCATGACTCTAGTCAAACCAGTATCTTATAATGAGATCTACTTGTGTCACTAGAAATATTATAATGGCTATTTTGATTGGTATCCTATCTAGTAATCAAACTGCGAAGTTAATTAATAATCAATCTGCGAAGTTAAGACACTCCTACTCCTAGTCTCATAGGAGCTGCGAAGTAGAGTTTTATTGCCATGCAATTGCCTAATTTTTATAACATTAGAATAATGGTCGCTTTTTGAGGACATTATGATTGAAATTAAAGTATAATAAAAAATGTCTTTTATGCCATTGGAATCTCATTTCTAGAATATTTATGTTGTGCGTACAAGATAACATATGCAAATAACTTTTGTATGTAAACTAAAACACCTTTATGTTTAAAAAATTGTCATTGTAAACCAAAAAGGGCAAGATTCAAGTAATGATGGGGTATATATTTAACTGATTATCAATAACGCTTAGTTATTAAAATCAGTGAAATAATGTGGACAGTGTTATGACTTCTATGGCATGTATGGTGGTATTGATTGAGGCCATTTGAGGATACCGATGCTGGATAGATGATGTATTAATTTCCAGCATGCACGTATCCTTACTACGTTGTGACGTACACCGTTTAATCAACATAAGTAAAGCATTTACGTCACGCGTATGTTGGAGCAGTGCTGTTTGTTTACGAACTAAACCGAAGCACTTTCGTAAATATTATGGTGTCCCTTTTTATTTTTTAACGAGATTGCAGGAAGTTGTCCGTTTTCTAATCAATAAGCATCATCGGTAGGATGTTAGCCTTCTTAAAATTCTGTAGCAAATAAAAATAGGTCGCAGATCAGAGTCAGTCAGATTTTTCATTTCAAGCACACTGGTTTCTTACGACGTACGTGCGATGACCTAACACGTCCAACGTGGTTGGCGCTTCGCGCCAACCCGGGTTGGCCTTAATATTCAGAAACATAATTATACTTCCAACTTGTAGATCTAGGGCTATTTGAGTCTATTAGTCTATGAGTCTACTTAGTCTATTTCATATGTGAAACATTTGAACTACGTTGTATTGGCGATGTTTGCTACAAATCTGTCAAGTACTAGCACTAGTATGTTGTACAATAATGTGCACTAAATGGGTATTAATTCATAATTACTATAGAAAAATATACAAACTTCAAATATTTAAGAAGAAAACGGACACTTTCCAGTGCATTTGTATGTGGCATGTGACAATGTTTTCACCTTGGTGTGTTATTACGCAGTGTGTGGCGCCACCTCTTTTGTTATGTATAGTGTTGAACAAATGACGTAAACAAGTGACGGCTGGCGTAATATTTAATACCAAAGTATGTGTGACATAAAAACAAATATTGCCTAAATTTTGAGATGAATTTTGTCTGAAGCCCATGATTTTTTAGGCTGCAAGCTTATAGTGTATTGTATTGTAGTGTATAGTCTTACGTTACCAATCCGATCGGGCTTTGGGTATAATCTAACTTATAATGCATTTTATTGACAATGATCAATAAATATCTTTAAATAGCATGTGAATCAATAACAATGTCATGTGATGCATTAACAATGCCATTGAGCCCAATTTGCTGGAGGGGTCCTTGATCACCAACAGTTAAAACCGGCCATACACATAAACCGTGAATTGTACGTATGACATAATTTTTAGTGACATCTACAGCAGAGAGTTTACTTCATAGTTCATACGTAAGATTCACGGATTGTGTGTATGGCTGAACAGTGCGATTGATGCTCTAGCTTTTTTCAGGTATTGTTGATACATTATTTTCGCACTATGAGAATGACAACAATGTGCTCTCCAATCAAAGGCATGCACTTTATTGAGGATAATAGACTAGACTAACTTATTGCCTTATCTGAGGTCCGGCCAAAAATCTAAATTCTCTAAAAGAAGGTTTTAAACCCATACATGTTACGATGTAGTAGTGATTTCTTCGCATCTGGATTCATCGTTTGGAGAAGGTACAAAGCTACTCAGATGCTTCTTTCTGACATCTCTATTGACATTTTGGTGCACGTTGCACCTGCAACAGGTTTGGAAGGCAACGAGAGCTGGACATTGTTGTGCACCTTGCTTTCATGTTTGTGTTGAGTCACGTGATTGGTGGGATTCCCAATCACGTGAAGTAAATTTGTCAGAAGTCGTATGTACCCTCTTAAGACACACAGATCACCTTGTTACAGATAAAGTTGATCACGAGATTGAAACTAGATAGGTAAAAGACTTTCTGGAAGTAAATTGTTACAAGCCTTGGTCGTTTAAGATCCCACAAAAATCATTCAAATGCAAACCTCGAGGAAATCAAGACACTTCATACGGAACACAAATGAGAATCCCTATACAATTCCCATTCATGTAAGGTACTTAGGAAATGATTCAAAGAATCTTCAAAAACCTTAGGGTACCTGTTATCACAAGCCACTGAACTCTCAGATCCAACCTTTTGAAGACCAAAGACAAGCTTTCAATGTCAGGATTAAGTTGGAAATTGCTACTCGTCAGCAGGACGAGTAGCACTCAAATAACCATTGCTTCTGCAAAAAATGTACTTGTCCTCCTTGTCTTAACTCTATACCTGTATGCCAAATTGACCAGAATTGCTACTCAACAAGAAGACAAGTTCCTAAAACTTCTTACTCGTTTTCTACAAGTTTTTACTTGTCAATATGAGCGGACGAGTGGCTAATCCTGACCCTGCAAGCCCAGGCCCCTGAAGAAGTGTGGTGTTGTTTATTGCTTTACCTGTCCACAGTGCAAGGACGAGTACTTTGGTGAGACTGGAAGGACCCTTGCCACAAGAATGACCGAACACTTTGACATATAACTTAGTCAGCACTGCAGATCCACACCATTAAAAATGGACATGTGATCCCTGATAAAGAGGTGAAGATTATTGGATTATATTGTAAGGAGAACTGGAGCCGGAGGAAGACTCTTGAGGCCCTGAAAATTGCCGTGCGAATACCAGGGTTCAACCTAAAGCAAACCTAAAGTCCCCCCAGTTCTGATGAAACATCTTCACAGACTGGGAATTCCCCTCATCACATGACTCAACACAAGCATAAAACCAAGGTGCACAATATGTAACGCACTTTGCCTTCCAAACCTGATGCAGGTGGAACGTCCACCGAAACACTGCTAGAGATGACAAAAAGAACATCTGAGTAACTTTTTACCTTCTCCTTTTAATGAATCCAGATGCTAGCCAATCACTACTAAAATACATTCCAATTCGCAAAAATTAATCCATTTGGCAAGTGGGCTTCAATTTGCACCTGCCACTTTGGCGATTGCCGTTTCTATCAAGTTTTTTTTATCAAATATATGTATGTGTTAAAGTTACCCTAATAGCGTGTAAAATCATTGAAAAACAAAACATGATATAAATACCTCCATTTCATCAAAATATAAAAACTACTTTCTCAGAAAAGGAATGCACCAGAGAGTTTCTAGAGACATCCATTTCAAAAAAATTTCTGGAGGAGCATTCCCTCAGACCCCCCTAGCTATACTTTGTGCCTATGGCGCTCGAAACCGTGCTATCGGCGCTCCCCTTTTCAGCAACTTTGGATTTTGGCCAGTGCCCTTTCAATATCACCTGCCAAATTTTTGCAGGTGCCAATAATATTTGGCTAGTGCTCCTGTTATAGCACTGGCCACATTGGCTAGAGGTGTTTGAAATTAGAGATTTTCCCTGTGTATATTCATCCTTTTACATTAGTAACTTGTTATATTTATGACAAACCTATCTATTTTAGAACATGATCGATCAAAATGTAAGTCTCTGAGAATGTACTCAGTTAGCATGGATTTTATTATGTTGGACATAAAAACTCGAATCAGTCGATTTTAAGACTTGCCAAAAAAACTTCATATTTAGGTGTACTCATTTCAAATAAAAGATTAGACTTTTCAATCAATTAATAAAACCCAAAATATATTTAGGTATACATGTACCTTAATTATTACTCAATTTCTGATATGCAACACGTTACGACAGACTCATGATCAGTGTTGGAAATATGTGTCAGCCCGCCAATCCGGGGCAAGTAACTTTCATTCAGGACAAGTAACATTTTAATGTTTCATGCCCTGATGTAAGCCAAATCTTTGTACAAATTTCCAACATTGGTTATGAACAATATAGGTAGGTCCACCACTAAACTTATAAGATAAACAATTTTAAGTTGATTTAGCGGTTTCATAAATTGCCATGATGTTGACATATTGTGGCTTTCTCAGGATATATACCGGTACATGTTATAGTGGTAGAAAGATTGGAAAAGAAGAAATCTACTTTTTGAATTATTTTATTGTATTAGATTGGCAAAATATGGTAACAGAACAACATATGTGTGTGGGAGAGCATTCCATCAGCAGTTGGCAATGTCAGCAGATCATCTTGAAAGTACATCGAAAAATTCAAGAAATGAGGTATATATGTGTTTGCAAATTTGTATATTTTCTAGACTACGGTTAAAAAGGTAAAATAACAACAACAACAACATGAATTTCAATTGCCGCCATAAACCAATCAGATTAATTTATAGTGTAAAATCATGTGCAAACATACAATTAAAGTAGTCTAAATAACTGTTGAAAAAATTACATTCTAATTATTTCAAGATAGGCTACAAATATAAGCTGCTTGTTTCTAGGTGATAAGTAGAGCCACTGTGACATCCATCTCGGAAATAAGTCCAACTGTTAAAATGCTCAACCTCCACGTGGGCGATGAACGTTTTACTTTCAAAGCTGGCCAGTGGTAAGATTTTAACACAAATTTCATGTGCTTTGTTGATGTATTGATTTCAAAATGAAAATTATATTTTTTTTGTAAATAAAATGTTATATTATTGTATTCAACGTACGAATGTGATAATAATAATAATATTCCATTTTAAAAGTAGGAAACTGACTATTTTGATTTATTCAATAATTTTAGTAAAAAAAATCTTGTTTTGAAAATTAACGCTTTACTCGGAATACTACCAATTATATTGCCGCAGAACTTTGATGTATGGGAATTCTTTGAGAACCTGTTAACACAGATTCCTTTTCAGGGTAGACTTTTTCATCCAAGGCCTAGATGTAGTGGGAGGCTTCAGCATTTGCTCTTCCCCGGCGCAGCTGCAGACGGACAGATCACTCCAGCTAGCAGTGAAATACAGCAATCATCCACCAGCGCACTGGGTTCACAAACAGGTCATTTTAGGGAAAAAAAGAATAGCAACGTATTTACATCGCCACAGTGGTTTGATAAGAGCAGAGGAATAGGAATTAATTCCACCCTTTTATTAAATTGGATAGGTTCAATTGTAGTAATAGTGCAGTAGTGGTATTTGTTAGTTTTAGATCACATGCAGTGAATATCTGGTTTACATGTGATTACTTTTAATTTCAGTAATTAATAATAACTTTTTCATAAATATTCCATTATTTAATAAACCCTGTGAAGGAATGGTTCTACATGTGTACAAAATGCTTTGAACTTGTTTATTACTTCACCTCAATATTTAGGGTGTTCCATAATAACGTTTTTTGGTGTAGTACATGTACCTTTTACAGCACTTCACAAAAGTTGACCCCATGGTCATAGATCATGCGGATTTTTTTTCAGAATTTTTGCAATCATTTAGATTGCCTTCAGCCTAGGGGCAAGACAAGTACTCGATCTCGAGTTGAGTTCTGTCATTACTCGAGTACACTTTTTGCACTCGAGTACTGGAATGTACGATATTGTCCGTTTTATACACTATTGGCATTATGGTTTTAGTTATCAGTTCTTTGTTCTAAAGCAAATGGCGTTAATGGCCTATGTTAGCAGCCAAGATAAAAGGAAATATGACCCTTTGATGTAAGCACCTTGGTTGCATGAACTGAAATGAGGAGTTGTGAGAGCAGTAAAACAGTCAATGTTGGGGGAAGCCACATAGCTGAGTAGTAGTGGTTAGTACTTGGCATTATCAAAGGTAACATTCTCTTTGAAAGTGAGGACTTTTTGATCGATTTGTGTTGGAACTGTTATATTTCCTATTGTTTGGGTATAAATGCAACTGCAATCTGTTCATATCATTCATATCATTCATTTCTTAGTCACTTTTACACCAAGGTCAACAGTTATCAGTTACGTTGCTACTATATTATAGGATTACAAGGATATTATCACTTGAATAAGTTGTACTTGTTAATAGTTTCTTAATATGTCAACCACAATTAAAACACATGATTTAGCCTTTTATGGTGGAAAAATGATAACAAAGTAAGTGAGTAATCCAAAGATCAAGTACTCGTCCCGCCCATACTTCAGACATTTAAATTTTCAACCTTAGTACCCTTAGTCTTAAGTGTAAACGGCAAAAAAATCCTGGAAAAACTCAATATTTTTTATAATCTAGGGTCAACTTGTCTGAAGCTGTAAAACGGCTATCATGGAACACCCGTCCCCTCAATGATGCTGTTGAAGATGGACCTTCATAATGTGGTATTTGTTTACAGTGTGAGGTTGGATCGAGGGTGAGGTTGAAAGCTGGAGGAGATTTCTGGTACGACCCTGGAACACAGAGCAATGACCGGTTACTTTTGGTGGCTGGAGGAGTGGGCATCAACCCGCTACTGTCTATAATGAAGACAGCTCAGCCGCTCAATAGGAGGGTGCTACTGCTGTACAGCAGTCAAACAGCTGAAGAACTAATATTTAAGGTTGTGAATAATACTTGTATGTGTTTAAACAGTATATTAAACAGTTCTAAAGCTCGGTGCAGATGGAACTGAAGCACTGAATCTCTCAGTGCGAGTTTTGTGTTACCTATTTTTATTCTAAATTTCATTTTAACAAATTGTATAATTTCAATGTACACTATATATTATAAAGACTATGATTGTGTCTCTTCTTTTAAAGTCCAACTGAAGATATTTTTATTTAAGGGGCATTTCACTCATAATTTTTTTATATGCATGTGTGTTTACTGTTTTTCTTAGATTCTATATTGATATTTTATTAATTTAATTTATTTTCTAACTGATATTTTAGGATAATGTTATTGGTTTACTACTCTATTTCTTTTAAGGGGCTTTAGTACATTTTATTGATAGAGCACTCTACAAATGTATTTATTATTTGTTATTATTTGTATAAACATTTTGATATTAGACCACTTTTGAGAAATATATGATATATGATAGATGTAAAAGCAAACAGTTTATCAAGTTTATCAATTAGAATACATTCAATAGAATTATTTTGTGCTATGTTTACTGTATTACAGTTTCAATACCATGCCGAGTTAGACACCACAATTTTAACAACAACAATTGTTACAGGATGAAATCGATTCCTTATGTAGAGACAACCCTAAATTCAGCACCGAATATTTCATCACTGCCTGTGAATCACAAATCATCCCTGGCGTCAATGGTGAGATTTATAGATTTCTGTGCCTAAATAAGTCAGCTTTTTAAATCATGCACTTTACTTTTAGCATTCAATATATGCATTTATGCAGGAACATGAATTTAAAATGATGCGATGTGTTGCTGTGTAGAATTCTGAATTATTTTAAAATTTCATATCTTAAAATGGTAGGCTGTTAATAGAAGATTTACCGTATATTAGATATATTTAATTTTCATGTGTGTAAAAAATAAATCAACAATACCAAATATGCGTATGATTTTGTCATTTGCTGGGTATGTGTCTAAGGCACGAAATATATTTGAGAAGAAATGAATTGTTGGCTCAAATTTATCTCTATACCATACTATGATACAGCATTTTTGTCAAATTGTGAATTATTTGCTGTGACCGTGTTTATTGCAGAAGGACGAATAGACCAAGACAGGCTCCATGTGAACATTTTGAAGTATTTGTATAGAGTGGAGCGTGTTTTGGCCTATATTTGTGGACCTCCTGGTATGATTGACAGTGTAGAAAACATGCTCCGAGCTGTTGGACTCCAGAAGACACAGGTCAAGTGTGAAAAATGGTGGTGACAAGGACATGTGGTGCTTTGTTAGGTCAATGATGTACATGTATGTAGTAGCTGTAATAATGAACGCGTTAATGTCAGTTAAATGTAGAGTAGTGCAGGTAGTGTAGATTCCTTAAAAAAAAAGATTATTTTCCTTCTCTACAGCTTTGAAACGCAATTTTTCATGTTTCGGCAGTAGCTACTGTCAGGCTTCTTGAGAAGCTAGCCCATAAAATTCTCATAATATAACTAAGAGTGTCATCTTATGAGGAAGGGGGACTATGACTGTTGGTGAAATATCAAAACACGAACCTCCAAACCTGTGCAGAAAGTAAATAAAGATTTCAAATAAAGCATTTAACTGCTGTGACAAGTTTTTATTTACTGGTTGTGATATTTGTATTAAATCTTTAATGCAAAATGCCTATTCTCACGTCAACCCCCGCGTTACACGTCACGTCATTACCTGAGGTGATTACACATAAGGTGAAACATTTCCACATGCCCTTAGATCTACAAATGCACAGGAAAGTAGCCATTTTTGATGTGATATTTCTGTAATTCAAGTGATATATTTGGCTAGTTATGAATCACAACTGATTCAGTGCACAATATTGTATAACATAGTTCTGGCTGTATGTGGAGAAGCCCTTTCTTATAAGTGTACTGCGGCTTTAATCATACATACATGTACTACATTGCCAAACAATCACAATTCACAAGTGAATCCCATTTACACCACACGCTGATTTTCCATTGTTAGAAATACGAACATGTTTCAGATATCTTCTTGTTTACGCCAATATGGCACATGTGCGTTTGTTGTCACTGCGTAAACAGGAAACGGAATTGAGGGTTTTCTTGGGAATATTCAGAAGTATTAGTGCATTGTGACTACTATGTCCCAATATTGGAGCAATCCCACCTATGTGTATTATTATTTGTATTATGGTAAATCCTTGCCAATTTAAATGTTCAGGGATTATTGATGATGACAGTATTTATCAGCATAGGCATTTTCAAGTAATGCATGTGTTTAACTGTTTGTGTATTGGTCTTGATATTTGTTGCATTTGTAAATATATAAATAACAATGTCAAAATACAGTTGAGATTGTAGACACACACCTTGTTTCTGTGATAATGTAGAGTTTTTATATGATTATGATATTCTTCCTACATAAAAGTAATTTCTACAAATGTATGTGCATAAACCGAAAGCTTGTTTACAAGTATATAGATTTGTTGATAATCAGTTTGTAAAAATTAACTGGTTTGCACCTCAGTCCTCTTCATGTATTTACAGGAATACATTTACTGGTTTATTTATTGTTTCAGCGTGATTTTAAAATCAATTTATGAAAAATTTACATAGAATAGATTTTACCTGCCGCCCTTGTATTGTTATTAATGTGTACATCTGAAAAATATTTCTTGTGTGAGGGGAAATATCTTATTTCCGTTATTCAAAATATAGACATATATTCAGAACAATTATGCTTTTAGTAGATATATCATGTATTCTATATATAGCATGTCACATTTTTTATTTATTTTCTTTTTATGCCATTTTAACATCCAATATCAAAGAAGTCCGCTCTTAAGGGTTGAAAAGCTTTAATAAATGGTAAGAACAATTTAGGACTCATTGATAGTGGATGTTAACATACCATAGAAAGAAAAAAAGTTATGCTTTCATAGAAGCAATGTGATGTGTTTTGTGCTTTCAAAATCTTCCTTTAATTTCAACAGTGCTGAGAGCTTTGTGGTAAAAAAAGTGTTCATTTTTTACATGTAGCCATTTACATGATGTCATTTTAACAAAATATATAGGTAAAAATCTACTATTTGCATACAAGTGAACGTTTAACTTGTTTCAGTATTTTGCAGATTTTTTAGGTGTCAAATGTTAAGTTAAACTGTTATGATATGGTCATTTATAAAGATTTTTGATTGGTTTATGAAAATTTGTTTAGTTTTTAGAAATTGCTGTAGTTGACTGGGTTTTATGGCAAAATGGTGTTATGAGGTGGCGCAACTTATCAATATAGCTGAAAGTTTCAAAGCGTTTATATAAAATGTTGCTTCTTACATGTTACACATCACATAAAGATTTTTTAAAGAATTTTGAAGACAAATATTAAGTTTTCTAATACTGTTAAGCTCTCCATTGTCGGTTTCACGGATTTATTATTCACACGGCTGTTACAAATATTGTACATAATATTAACCCGTGGGTTACACCCAATCCCACGGAACTTGGCAACGATGCCAAAAATTTTAAGTCACGTTTGTATTGATCTCAAAGCCTCTGAAAATTTCGGCAGTGGGGCTCCTGGTTAGTTGGATTTTGAGACCTATGTACATTTCCGAATATTAGGGACTTTAAAGTATATAGCCATGAGATATGACAATGTATGTTCTCTAGAAACTTAGTTTCCATTCTACTATCATACAGGTTTGTTTATAGAAATTTTATAGAGTATTTTTGAAGTTTTTTACCCATACATGTATACAAGTTCAGTTATGTTTTCAATATCAGTAGATCTATCACATATTAATTACACAACTGAATGTGATGTCATTTTGTTGTGTGAATTTGGATAGTATCTAATATGTATACATAAGCAGTTGCTTAAGGCCCAACCCCCTCATATTACACACGTATGTCTTGTTTATGTGTAGAAAAATTAAGGAAAAAGAATTATTATGAATGATTCTTTATTATGATGATGAATATGATAAATGAATACGAAAGATTGTCATAAAGTATAGAAAATATGAGGACGCACACAAGTAGTATAGAGAGAACTCTATATAGTTATAGACACTATAAGCCGATAGTGGCTGCCTCCATTAATAGTCGTACAACGAGGGAGCTGGGAAGGGTGGTGATGGTGATGGAGACGCATTTTATTCTGCTCGGACCTGTTTTGAGGAGGGGTGTTGGCAGAAAGGGTGTGTGTGTCCATATGGCGGGGGGGGGGGGTGGCGGACATGGCTGGTGGTGGAGCATTTAATATGTTCCAGATCTCATCAATTTCAACCCGAGCAGCAGCAGAAAGGAGATGATTGAGATGCACATTTATAATGGTCTGCACGTGTTTACCAGGGGTAGGAGTAGCTGGAGGGAGGGATATTAGAGGGATCAAGCATTGTCACATACATGTCGTGTGTGTATGGCTGTCACATATGACTGTGGGAGGAAAGTGATGGGGGCGTATTTAATCTTTCCCAGATCTGTATAGTGACGGGAGCTGGTGTGAGAGAAGTGGGACAGGGGAAAGAATGGGAAGGGAGGAGCATTTAATCTGTTCCAGATCTTATCCGTTTCAACCAGAGCAGCAGCAAGAAGTGTGTGCATTAATTATGGACCTGTTTAGATGGGAATGGGGTAGAGAGGGTTGGGGAGAGAAGAGGGGGGTGGGGTGGAGGTAGAAGGAAGGGTAGGGATGAGTGGGACATTTAATCTGCTCCGCACGTGTTAACCATGGGTAGCAGTAGCTGGGGAGGGATATTAGAGGGATCAATCATTGCCATATTTAGTACATTTAGTGTGTAAGTGAGTGTGACATATGACGATGGGAGGACTGTGATGAAGGTGTATTTAATCTGTCACAGACCTGTATACCGTTTCAACCCGAGCAACGCCGGGTAAACAGCTAGTTTTATATAAGAAAGAACTCAAAATGATACATAGTTTCCAATATGCTATGAACCTTACTCAACAAATTTTAAATAACGGATCTAGTGAACATTATAAGAACAAATGACCATACTGAGTAGACTGACTGCACTGATCAATTGACTAGAGTGCCTTCTGAACAAAGGACTGTACTGGTTAGAATGACTGTACTGATAAATTGACTGGTGTATATTTTGAAAAACTGACTACTGATTAGTCTGACTGTACTGATCAAAAGATTCGATGTCATTATGAACATCTCACTGTCCTGAAAAATTGACTAGTGTATATTTTGAAGAACTGACTGTACTGATTAGCCTGACTGTACTGATCAAAAGATTCGATGTCATTATGAACATCTCACTGTGCTGATCAATTGACTAGTATTCATTATAAACAGCTGACTGTACTGATCTTGTTCTTGATTTCTACGTCGCAGGAACAGTTACCACTGTTATCGAGGCGACGGGGCAGAGCGCATGAATTAATGACTCCGAGAGGTGAGGAGATGAGCAAACTCCTCAACAGTACCTGCGGTGACGGTACTTTCCACCAAATGGTTCCACTCTAAGGGAGTTTTTACAAAGAATGACCCCATGTGTTGTGGCGTTTTGCTTGGGGGGACTACATAACACTGGCTGTTCATACTGATCACCAGATCACCAGATCATATTGATCAATTGACCAGTGTACATTGTAAACAACTGACTGTAATGAGTAGCCTGATTGTACTGATCAAAAGATTCGTTGACATTATGAACATCTCACGCATGTGTTTAGACTAAATCAACGACTGTGGTGGACTGTATCAGGTACCGACTACCAAACACTAGATGATGTTTCATCATGATTTTAAAAATTTTATTTTGTTGCAATTATACATCATGTCAAACAGTTGTTATACATTTTTAAATACATTGATAAATAATTCCTGTTCTTTTTTGCATAAAATAAAGTCAGCTGGTAAGAACGTCCTCCACCTTCAACCTCCTTCACTTTGTTTCAATACAGTGTGACCGTTTTTAATATACATGTAGATTATGCATAGCTTTGGCTGAAAATATACAGCTATCCGCACAAGACATATCTCTTTAAAACGAAGTTAACCACTCTGTGCTATAAAGGGAAACTGAAAAGTCCTGATATGGCAGGTGTCCTCTACAGTTATGGGTCCAGGATGCACGTACGACTTCACCAGCGTCCATCACCAGCACATATTTGGATTCCACTACCCCAGAGAGATGACAGGTGACAGAATCTTCATACACTCGGCCGCCACTACCACACGCTCATCAGGAAAAGCCGAGCACCGCCAGCCCGCGGACACCTACACGCTCCACAGATACATCACAGCTAGCCCATGGGCTCCCGCAACATGAATGCAGTATGCATGGGTGTGTGTTTGTGATTGTTAGTGTTATACTACATTTGTTTTTTCAAACACTGTCCTTTTCCTATCCTATATGACAAAAATGCAGCGTTAGCAAAGCAAATGTAGTATGCAACTCTGCATACCCCTGCCCCCTCTTGTGATCACGTGGCCCAGCTAGCTAGCCCCCGTAACGCCGTGCTGTCACCGGCTGGTGGTGGGCGCGGACGTGCTGTCGCGCGGCGTCCCTCCCGGCCCTGCCGCCGCCCCCGGCTGCGGTGTCGCCGCCCTGGTGGCCGCCGTGCGTACCGCCCAGCTGGCGACGCGGCGCGGGGAGGGAGTCGGCGCCTGGGCAGTGGCGGCGGGCTGTGGCTGGGAGAAGATGCGGTCGTACACGGTGTCGTCGTCGGCGTCGTCGAGCACGCGGGCGTCCAGCGCCATCTGGCCGCCGTCACGACAGTCGTGCTGTAGCGCCACCTTCTGGTCGTCCTGACAAATATAACACACTTTTGATTAAGGTAGAGGCATACTACTAGTCCATCCACGTGGTGGCACATATATGTGCGCGATTGCATTTGAATTACCGTAGATACACCAACTGATGGTAAATGCAGTTATTCAGTGCAACACGCTGAATATAGTACATACATGTACTTTAAACTTCAAGTGAAAAGTTCTTACAGAGTTCAACACAATAGCTTTGTTTACTTGCAGGATGAATTGTGACAGGCCAGCTAATCCATTCATTTGCATTTTAATAAAATATTGACACAAACATATATTTTCATCCCAAACATGATAAAGTATGAACTATCCACTCGCAAATTTTCATGATGATTGAGAAGAATCTTTTTTTAAGAGACGTTCTGATTAACCTTAAAGTGCACATCTGTAACAAAAGTGGCCATCAACACACAGCGACCTCACTGTCGAGTGGCGTGCGCATCAGACGGATCAGAAATAATCAAGACAAGGTACAGACAGTTTATTGGACAGACTCATTGGATTTCTTGCTATAAACTAATACATAATAATTTTGAGATAAATTCTTTATACTTGTGTTTTGAAAGCCAACTATTTTCTCCTTCTCATCATGAAAGCTTCTCCAGTGCCAATCTCCAGTGAATGTCTGCAGCTGTGATAATACAGTCAGACATCCACTGGACATTGGCCCCGAATACAGAAGAAGTCTTCCCGACAAGAGGGAGAAAATAATTGGCTTTCAAAATGCAAGTATAGGATTTATGTCAAAATCAATATGCATTAGTCTAGGTACAGACGGTACCTGGTGGCGGCTGAGCGTGGACAGCACCTGCTGCTCCTTCCGCCGCTTGCTCCGCGCCGCCGCCGCCGTCACCGCCGCCACCGTCTCCCTGAAACAACCACGCCAGAGTTAGCCTCGCTCAACCATGCAGAGAGCGAAGGCAACAACAGCGGTAGTATCTTGAACGGTCTTGAACCAGCCCTTGTTCACTTAAATGTCTTGCACAGAAAGCTTAGCCCAGTGAACATCATGCTCCCGATGGTGGGTGTGGCGAGTATTGAGACACTTCATCTGTGTATGTTTATGTATGCTAATCTGCAGGGCGTTATGCGTATATGATCAGATGGATTGTAGGTGAGAAGCGCTGTTCAGTGTCTAATATAGATTACAAACTCATTTGGTACGCTGTAATGTTATTGCACCCTGCACTTCACTTAAGGTGGGATCATTTTCCACCCTGCACAGTTATTAAGTAGATGATAGTAAGTATGTACCGAGAATCCAATTATCTTAGAAAGTGATACGCCGATGGAGGACGTATTTACTGGTGTCCGATGTCGTTCAAATGGCAATGACCAACTGTGTACTACCCACTACCCACTTCCATGGATGTAGGACAACAAGGGCCGTACCTGCGCCTGGCCTGGCTGAGGAGCGGCCCCATGGTCTCCTCCACCACCGTCTGCCGGTACTTGTCCCACGCCTGCTTCTCCCGGAACGCAGTCACCAGCTCGCTGTTCTGAGGGTACCTGTCAGAGAAGCACACAGTAAGTACTGTTCTGATGGTACTTGTCCCAGAGAAAAGCATATTTATACTGGAAAGTGGATGTCAGAGACTGCTGTCCATCAACGTCAATTTTGAGATTTGTAATATTTTCTTTAAATGTGAGAGAGCCTACCCAGTCTATATACTCTATTATATAGTCCTACTGTAAGGGAACCTGCTGATACTGTTACATTGTACTCACATCTGTTTGGCGGCCAGTATCTTAGTGTACTCTGTGGCTGCTGGTGCCGTCAGTGCTGAACGGAACGCTGCTTTTTTGAGGCGCAAGAGGCGAGCGCCGGAGGACACGAGCACCAGGCAGCTGGAGTCGCTGCCACTGGAGGGCGCCACACTCTCCACCAGGTCCTACAACGGTTCAATGCCTGTCTCACAGTCACAAATATTAACCGCCGATGTGATAATGGATGGCATGAAGACCGACAAAATCAGCTGCGTTAGGCAGCAGGACTATAGAACCTTTTAGTAGACAAATGCCTTAGATATCATAACACGGCACTTTATACAAAGTGCTATAAAGATGCATGAAGTTCTGTCCCGGTTCCAGCATGCTACTCACAAAGACTTGTCCCTGTTCTAGGATGCCGATCTTGAGGTAGATGAAGTGTCCTCCGCCTGCACCGACCGCGGCCGCCTTGTACTTGATGAACTCAGTGAGAGTGAGAGTGCGCGACGTGGCGTCCACCGCAGCCACTGAACAGAGCGAATATCACATGAACATTGTGTGTAAATTCAAATACACAAAAACATTATAAATTGGTTTTGGTGATTTAAAATATGTCTTTAATATCTAGCACACACACAAAGAACAATAATTATGATTTTTGTTTTGCAACCACAAGATGGTTTGTGCAATAAGCTTGACCCACCGAACACGTAGTTTGTACAATAGGCCTGACCACCCACCTGCCTGCGCGTCGCCTCCGTCCGCCAGCGCTCGCGCCTCCTCGGCCGCCCGGCTCGTCCACTGGTCCTACAACACACAGCGTGCTCAAGCTGGCGGCTTCCGACAATCCGGCAGCTCTAAGTGTACATGTGTGTTAATCCCATAGCACAGATTTTACTTTCATCATTGAGAGGTTTTAACAAGTGCAGCTGGCATATTTGGAAATGACCATCCACACATATATACCAGGTGGTCACATGGTTATTCCGATGATGCAAGCTGAAGTTAGTGAAACTGTCAATGAATTTAGATAAAGTCCGAGCAGTGTTGTGTTGTAATGAGAAGTGTACATATATGATACCAACCCAATAAAACATGTTGAAGGATACACGAGCTATAAGATTGGACTGTGTTTTGCTGTTGCAAATCACGGCAAATTATTGCCAGCTGTAGAAGTACATGTATGTGCCGTGTCCCTGTGCGTGTGGGTGTCATCTTCTTGCACTTGAAGGAAGGCACCTGTGTTGGGTAGTGTTTGTCTATAGGTGTGTTACCCGTTTGTTAGAAGTTGCCTGTAACACACATTTATTATACGGCAGACCATAATGGTAATTTTTTATCATTCACCGGTTCCATTGTGACTTCAGAACATTATACAAAGAAAAAATAAAATGCCCATTAAATTCAGTCCTTATCGTATACCACAAATAATTCGCTTTCCCTTTATATTTAGTATGTTAATGGTACAACAAACTGCTACAAAATATTTTTCATGATTATCTTTTCCATATCAAAGTTGTAGATAACAACACAATGGGCACATTATGGCCTGCTGCACGTGTGGGTGTTCGTACCTTTTCGTCGCGGTACCAGTCGAGCCCCATGGCCTCCAGAAGCTGGTTCTTCTTCATGGCCACGTCGATGCTCTTACGCTTGTCCTCTGCAACCACAGACGTCTTGCTTTACAAGACGATAATCACTCGCCACACGTATACAGTGTTTACATGTAGTCTAGCTCGTGTAGAGAAGGGAAATGTGTGGGATATTAACCCCGGTGGGGCGCGCGCAGGGGGGGGGGGGTGTCTTTATCATGCATATCATCCCCCTACGTAACCCTCTTTTTTGTTTTTACTTTTTCTTACCAATGGAGCCCCTTTGCCCAGGATTTCTGGTTAAAGCAGCATAATTGACCTTGAAACCCATCACCACCACACTTTTTTCAGCGATACTACTGAGTGAATACCTTTTATATTATTATGCTTATTAAGCCATGACGAAAATTGATACTGATTGATACAGATTGATGTATGTTGAACAGATCAATGCCGTACCCATCATACAAATTATCGTGTGACATATCATAATCATATCAAAATCATTTGATCATGTCTTAAGATCGCAATTATATGGGCAATTTCAACATAGTTGTCCTTAAATGAGGCCCGAGCTGAGGATGGCCACCATTTGAACAGATAGGTGCCCCATTCCCCTTCCCTGTCCCAGAAGGATATCACGTGCGTACGGTGTTTGTGAGCCAACTAGTACAGGTTAGCATTATGATCAGTGGCGGCAACATTTTACGGCGTTTGCACTGCTGAGTGTGCAAAGACAATGACATCAAAGTCAATTAATTCTCGTTTCCATCCACACGCCAGTAGTGTAAGTCTTAGCTAACCTACATACATGAAAACTACATTGCATACCAAACATGTCATTATATAACATCCGATTGTCGCATATGTGATGTCCAATAAATGGTTAATTTTAGGACAATCAGACCTCTACAAAACGTGTTAATCAACTTATTAGTAAACACACACACACACATAAAATCAGTAGTGAAAGTATGAGAGAGCGTGAAATGAACACGACCACAGTGATATGTGAGGGTTAGAGAGGCGGGATATCACGCCTATGTAGCAGGGCAGAGATATCACATTAGGCACAAAAGATACACGACACACAGTAGACACACCAAGAGCAAGTAAAGAGCTTTCAATGACGCCCCCTTTTCCCACACGAGAATGTAATGTTCAAAGTTGATGGGGTTTATGGCATTTTCATAAGCCGTTGGACATACATGTACAAAGCCCATGCAATCATCTGGGTGCGCCCCCAGGCCTCGTTTCAGGAAACCTGAATCTACCAGTGCAAAGGGCGTCTGACAAACCACCAAATGTAGAGTCACGCTAGACTGTCATGCTATGGCGATTGGAGAGGTGGGGGTGAGGAGATGTAATGAGAAATATGCCAGGGTGAGATACATAGACGATAATAAATGACAGAAAGTCAAGAAACAACAGAGAAAACAGAGTGCCGAATGATCCAGAGATTAGGGAGGTGATTGCCGGGCGCTGAAGCCGAGACACGGCTCAGTGTCCGAAATACACCAAAGACTGAACTATGGACACAGACGTAGCTCAAGCCAAAGTGATAGCAGGATCTGCCAGCCGTTAATCAGAGATTTTCTACAAAAGCACACTAATGGGCATGCATCATGTGAAACATTCTTGCATGACAGACGAATAGAGACTTGCTAGTTGCTACGGAGATTTCAGGAGATCCGACTAAGAGCTGCGTCAATGAGCAGAAGCGGTGAGATCAGCGACAACTCACGTGACTTCCTGCGATTGACATTAGCTCGAGCTTTAAGCTCGCCGCCGCCACTAGAAGATGCTCTGGTTTCCTCCTCTAGATCCTCTACAACACGCACAGTTCACGCAGCCAATCAACACCAACACAACCTCGACCAACCAGCACCAACATATGAAATAGAATTAGTATTTGCAATTCCCCATAAATTCACCATGTGTTTTATTGTCATCATTATACGTATTAGTTTTTCTCAATAATTTATCAGTAAACAGCAAAATTGGATTTAGTCTTACAAAACGGGCACATTGGAGTTCATGTCAATAGTAATGAAGTTTCAGTACCCTCACTCACTTAGTGTTAGTATTAACTTCTGATTAACATTGCATTCAATGATTTCCCTGTTTTACTATCATACTTTAAATGCCACCATACCTACTAGTACTCTCCTATTTTGAGAAACGCCATTTATACGTAGCTTCACCGCTATCGTTCCGACTCACATGTCTTAAGCACTGTCATTTTGTTTACGTTTTCTGATGTCATCTTACCCATATACTAGTTGCAGTACAATACTTTATTATCTACGTAACCTATGTTTATACTATCTTTATTGCTATATTTTTATGCTGTGTGCTGTCACTTGTAGTCTCGTTCAACCAGGCTCTTTCTCGCATTGGTGAGAGCACGGAACTTATCTCTGATTGGACGAGACTATGTCACGTGATGCCGCCTAGTCGTGACGTACGCAGTTTGAGCGCCATCTTGTGGTGGTGGTCGTGCACCAGCACGTCCTCCTCCCGCACGTCCAGCGTCTGCCGCGTGACGTCATCCTGCTCCTCAGCCGCACCGCCCAGACGCAGGCACTTGATGACGTTACAGCGGCCCTGAAGGATGCACAATCATTGATAGTTTGGTCGGCACTACGATTTAACATGGTTCATGAGGTATGAGAAAACTAAGATGAGGGGGTCTGAAAAAACCCTCAACGTCTTAGGTACCTTTATAGAGGCCGCCCGGAAGATTGGTAGTGATCGTAGTGGACAGAGAGTTGGGGTCTGAGTTTTTCAAACATATGGAGTTGTGGGTTATGTGCATAAGGCCTACTGTACCACATCAGTTGCATTTGTTCATCCCACTGGGCCATAATGGATAGTAACCCCTTAGAAAGGGTCATGAGCTTGACTTGGGGACAGAATACATAGTCGGTTTAATAGCAGGAATCTTTTTCACATTGCACATAGATTGCGCTCACTCGTGGACTCTACACATAGGATAATACCGTATTTCACGTTACATCCCAATCTTGCTTGGTGACTTTTAGTATGCATGAAAGGACGATTGGGAAATATGTCGTGACCCATCAACATCATTGAATTGAATAAGGTAATGTCGGAATTCACTAGAATATTAAAATATTATAATATATATTATAATATATTAGAATATTATCAACTTTTATCAGCATGTCCTGGGTAGGAAAGTTCCTTAGGTCAAAAGAAAAAGACTTGTCCACGGGCACAACCGAGATAACCCTTCAAATCCAAACTATACAGGTTCTTCAAATGGCCGCAAAAATACATTAAATTAAATTTCCCTACTTCTATTTATTCTATTATTATGGCGCAAGTGTCTATTTCAAACCACATTGATTGAGTTGCGACCCTGTTCTATGGACTGTCTCATGGGCACTTGACAACTAAATCGGCTCCCGTTGCTGCCATATACTACCCAGCGACCACTCACAGAAAGACTTCTTTTACACAGAGGAGGTAATGGAACAAACGCACATGTAGAGCTCATCGTTAGTGTTAATTGAGTTTATTGTGTGTCTAACAGACCCAATCAATGACTCTATTCTCAAGTGTGAGGTCGTGATCAGGCGTGAAACTATCTCATTTTACTGTATGAATGGCGAAACCGTGGGCGTTACATCTATACAATGTATTAGCATAGATAGACCATCAAATGTTAAAACCATTGGCCAAGAGGTGCCAACCCGATAATGGTTCATTTTGTTCGGAAGGCAGACACTCGCGAACATTGAACCCGAATCTAATAAAGGTAGACCGACGTTTTGCTTTGCGGATTCGTCATTTCGTACCACACACTAAATCGCCGGGGAGGAAAATTCGTGATATTCCACCGTAGCTTAGGACTGTATTCTGAGATCCTTTTTTGTTCAGGCGTTTAAAATAAAAGATGTCATCCCTACATACTTTGAATAGAATTGAGTAGCGGGCTATTGTATGAAACACATGTCACCTGCCCAACAGATCAATTCAGAGAGCTTCATTGTAGTAGAGAGTCAGAAGAACAAAGACGCGGAGTGGGAGCTTTCAATTATGTAATTGTCGGCTGCCAGAACGCCTCACATTGGCGACTGTTGTGGGTCTTTGTGTGTGATATTGAATGTGAGAAACACGCACAGCTGCTGCCGTGAAAGACGGGGCGTATCGGACGCATAGGGCAATCATTAACACGTGCACACATTTCTGTAAAACAATTGTAGTTTCATACAAATCATAAAACAAGCTTAACATAGTTGTTGAATGACTTCGTTGGGATTTTCCCCTTTTCAATTAACACACACACATTCATATATTCACAATCATAACGAGGTTTAACTTTAGTAGTGCGTTAGATGACCAAATAAGGCAGGTAAAGAACACACCCGAGATTGGTGTAAAAAAACTTAGATGATTTCTTTTTATAGATTCTGTAGCGGTTATACAAATTTGGCCTTGGAATGAGGAACGTGGCCAAACCGAGAAAATAGCGCTCTAAAACAATCATAAGACGCTCCATTTTGCTCTCATCAACTGTCCCATTGACGCCTTATATATCTATGGTGTTTTGATCTTCGTTAAAAAAATGTTGTGTGTGTGCAGCAGTGGCATCTTGTGTGTTGGGGAATGCTGCTGATGTGACGAGATATCACTAGCGTGCATGTTGCACTCGTCAATTCAACGGTGAATTGGTCAAATACATGTAACAAAAGTTGTAATTTACTTTGGGATGGCGCTGTACTGTACCTGCATACAGATGTACATCCACTCGTCGTTGGCCGAGTCCTGGACCACCACCTTGTTGGTCTTGTGCTGAAACCACAATGGACATTTACACACAAGCCACACCAAAACTCTCCTGTATAGACCCGAGTATTTCCTCGGCATCACTTCTCTGCACAAAGTAGAGTAGGTTTTTTAGGAGAGAACACATGCGGACAATGTATTACAATTTTACGAGATGGGGGAGTCAAAGTAAAGGTGGTAGGAAGGCCACAGCCAGAGATAGAGAGACAGAGGCTGTGATGTCAATAATACACTGCAAATTATCATAAGTATTACAATTAGTCAGATGCCCATATGGCTAATCGCTTTTGTTGGGGTTAAATTTCTTTACACTTCTGCAAACACAGTTACCATGTTTGAATTCTTCATCAGCCTACCTCCTGTATCTGCGCCTCGAGACAAAGCTTGTGGACCTGCGGCTGCGTCCAGTGCTGGCTTGTGAAGAGCTGCAGAGAGCTGCAACAGTAGGCGGGGGTGATAACATGGTAACGTCAAATATCATTAAGTCGATTTGCCAACATATGTATTTACAAAATAAGAAAAAAAGAGATGATAGCTTGGTTGGCTGATACTTGGTTTGACTAAACGTCATTAAACAAGTTTTCTCTTCCATTGCATTTCCTCCTGAAGACTATATAGAGAGCATATAGCATAGAAACGGAAGTAGAATCGTGTGTACGTTGCATTTACTACCTAAAGACAGAGTGCTACAATAGAGCGTAGAACCGCGCAGTACATCATCGTGGGTTCACAGCGACATCTACTACACTGCCTATAAGTAGTCTTACAACATCTCGCCTGGAAGATGCTTGACAGCGGAATTAATATTATCATTAACTGGTTGAGGACGTTACGTATGTGAAGAGCAAATTTCACTCTTGATACAAAGACTTATCTTCAACAAGCTATGAATTGAACAATACGGCACAAATAGAGTAGATGGCAGTAGATCTACCTGAGGAAGACGAGCTTTTCCTCGAGCTCCATGTCGAAGATCTTGGGGCAGAGCTGCGCGAACACCTCCTTGTCGACCACGAGGAGTTCGCACGGCTCACGGGCCACCACCGTGGCGGAGCGCGGGCAGTCACGCAGCAGTGCCAGCTCCTGGGGACGGCGGGGTCACAGGTTAGTCATCCCCCAAGTTGGGAGGTTATTTTTTCACATGTATTCAATATGTTTTGATGATAGTTTGTCACTTCATGTTTCTAGATTTTACTGTGGTGATTGTAAAAGTTTATTGAACTTCTGATATGTTTAAAAACTGATTGCCTATTTGAACCTTTTTCACGGAAGTGCTTTTTCTACATTATATTTTATGATAGAAATTTTGAGAGTCAATAACCAACAAATGTTTAAAGATGGAATTTATCAGCAGATCCACGTCATCTGAAAGGGGACGGGGGTGCAACTGTTGGATTTCATTGGATTTGTACACAAAAATGTTATTGATATTGGAAAAAACCCTACCTGTGTGTGTCGGTGTGTGAAAAAAGTGGATCGCGGCCTTCCCGCGTAATCCCCCTTGGATCAGCCTTAAAATGTTATGCATTCGCCACACATCAAAGTTGCAAAGTTGCATTTGCCATTTAAAATTTTACATGCAACCAGTATATCTTAGCGGTAAGGTACGAAGTTAACTGTGGTTTCAACATGATGGCTGGTTGTAAAGGCACATACCTACAGAAATCCCACTAGAAGACCCAGAGGCTCTCTCAGTGAGTACTCACCCCGAAGGAGTCCCCCTTGGCGAGCGTTGTCTCGGTGCGGTACTCGCCGGTTGACTCGTCCTCCATGTTGATGAACACTGAGCCCGAGTAGATGATGTAGAAGTTCTGGCCGATGTGGCCCTGGCGCAGGATCACCCGCAGCGACGCCACGCTGCAAGCAACAGCCCTCAGTCATTGCTGTACAGATTTGATCACATGTTACCCTGTTCAATCAGTTGATGCGTACTTTTATGTACAAAAGTAAAATGTTATCAAGCATTTCAATATTTTCTTATTGTGTTATTTCTTCTCACGGTAGCCCCCCTCACCCCCAAACACACACATGCATATAAACATGAAAACACACAAAACTCACATGAAAACAAACAAACAAACAAACTAATGGCCACTAATGATAAAAGAACGTATTAGCCTACATGGGAATATGGAGAATATGGACATTTATGGACTCAACTTGGTTATGAAAAGAACTTCCACATCATAAGTTATATAGATTACTTATTAGGAAAAGTGTGAGAATCAGTGTGTCTTATTGATTGTGAAAATAAACCGTTGAGTTTCCGCAATAAAGAAAGAAAAACAGTATCCTGAATGACCTAAATGAAACTCGACTAAGGTAAGTAATGCTTTGTTCTCAAAGAAATCTTTGCCATCATTGGATACTTTTGACTAGCTAAGATCCAGACAAAAGGTTCAACAATATTTATCTTGTAGCTTGCATTCGTTCACCTGTAGTAGGGAGAGCCTGTTTTGTGCTACTCCTCCTCACCTGTAGTAGTGCGCGGCCCTGCACATGGCCAGCTGGATCTTCTCGGTGAACTTGGCGAGGGCCTTCAGTCCCCGCAGCAGGGCGTGCAGGCGGAGGCAGGCGGCTGGTGAGCGCGCCGCCGGGGCCTCGCACAGGGAGGCGCGCGCCCAGCCCGGCAGCCGCAGGGAGCCCTGCCAAAGCAGGACATGTGTGTTATGATGCCGTAAACATAGCTTTTTTTCACAGTGCTAGATATGAGGGGATGTTCTTTTTTTAAATTTCATAGCACACACCCTACCAAAACATAAATTTTTGTCCATCTATTTACATGCCATGCGATGTAATATCAATTAGTTGTAGCTGACAACCCCACCCCCACCCATTCCCATTGATCAAGGTCCTGCTACTACCCTATAGGCTATGTGACAACCCCCACGCTGGGTGGTACCTTGTTGTGTCTGTATGCAGCAGGGTTGAAGGCGAGCGCCTCGGTGGTGGTGGCGCTGTGCAGGGTGTGGAACTGCATCTCCACCACGGTGCGCGGTGCCAACGACCCGCTCAGCACCTGCATGTGGCGCCCGAACCTCAGCACCAGGCACACAAGGCGGAACGCGCGCCGCAGACGCCGGCGCACCTGAGGGGGTGGGGAATAGATATTACATCAGCTCTGCTTCGGAGGCTCCAACTTGTAATCTATTCATTACACTTCACTTCTCAAGCAGCACACAATGGCGTTGGTTGACGATTGCAAGCAATCCATCCATTCTGAAAGGTCATCAGTGTGATGTATTATTAGAAAATGAATCATATCATAGGTTTCACAGACTTAGATACCCAAACTAAAGGGCTTATAACTTCGATGGCGTGTGTGGGAGGGGGTCATATCCCGTAAGTCTAACTACTTCCACCTACATACACGAGTCTACGTTGCTGCTGCAACTTACATAATTCCAGTGCTGCCACGCAAATACAACAGTTAATGTTGTGGTTCTGCTTATCAGTGGTGAAGAATCACCAGCAGCCACATCACACTTTCTACCAAAGGGTTGTAGAATTCGGTATCTATACCTACATAATGTACGTTAATATTTCCACACACAAAATCTCATGCCTTTTCAAATGACGCCTCACTACCAGTAGTTAGCTGCTGTTCATTGGCTAGAGTTAGTTTAGTGTGGTTACGGTGGTGCGGCACTCACCGTCTGCCGGTGCTGCTCCGCCGCCTCCTCCCCCTCGTCCTCCGCGCTCACGCCGCCGTCGTGCCCGCCGCCGCCGCTGTCGGGCCGCCGGCTCCGCAGGATGTCCTGCTTCACCCCAGCAGACAGCCTGAATGGGGTCAATCAGGTTTTCAGAACAGGAGGTTTGGGGTGGGGGCGCACACATGATTTCAGTGGTTTGGTAAGCGCTACGGCTCGTGGAGATGCCAAAAACCCACTGGAAATTAAATGTTTTGAGTGAAAACTGTCCCCTATGGATATGGCCATTGGACATTGCAAAAGGTGCCACGGTCATGTAAAACAGGACTCAATAATGCATCTCTCATAATGGAATCGACTGATACAAAGTCTTGCCAATAATAAGCCCCGTGTGCTTTGTAAAATGTGGTTTGGTCCAGGCCACCTGCTAGCGACGGACGTGCCGTTTATTCCAAGCTAACTCTTTATCCAGCCATGTACTATCTCGTCAGAAACACTTTTTTTGTTTGAATAATGTTTTAAGAACTGAAAATTTAAGTGAGCAGCCTGCGAGTTATTGAACAATGAGCAATGTGTCGCCTTGCTTCACCTCTCAATTCAGACCAGATTCAGCTGTGTAGTGCAGTCAGAATTCTTGCTTCAAAAGAAAATGCAGAGACTACTAAATGATTTTGAGGTATCTTGATTTTCAACTGCTAATGTCGTATATGGAGTGAGCATTGTGAAAAGTCGTGTATTGAGCAAAAAATGTGACATAGTTAAGCTCGTGGCTATGTCAATGTGTTATCAGTGCTTGCAGTCTCGTATGTGTCTCTGTGCTTGGATGCTAAGTTAAGCAGTTACTATTGGTTGCATACATCTCTGTGGTGACGCCTGTGAGAAAATCAACACAACTGGAACTATTCAGACTGTCCGCTAACGAGCTGTGGGCTATTTATATCGAACTAAAAACTCTGAGATAACGGTGAGAATGATAACCATATTTATATTCTATGATATGTGTTTGTGTTTCCCAATGCTTGTAAAATTAATTTTGTACATTCTCTCTCACATCTTTCTACCAAGCATATTTCTACCACAATAGACATAGCCGAAGACATGCTTCACAATCCTAAGCTTCCATTTAACTATATCAAGTGTCCCTGGCGGGACTCAAACTCACGACGCCAAGGTCGTGAGACCAGAATGGTACCATTGTCCCAAACAGCTCGCTGATACAACATAGTCAAATGGAAGCGCAGGGTTGTAAAACCTGTCATCAGCTATGTCTCTCGTTGTAGAAATGTGCTTGGTAGAAAGAATTGAGAGAGAATGTAGAAAATACCCATTTATATTCATTTGCATTGTGTCTGGTGTAGGCAGCACTGGTGGACATTCAAACGCATGCAACGCAGGCTTCTTTGCATGTCTTTTGGAAAACAACAACAACAACAACACATATCTTACGATGACAAAGTAGTTTGGTACTGAACTTGCGTTGTCTGTAAAAACTGCACTGGCAGATCCAGGTTGTCTAGTAAGGGGACTCACCCACAGGATTTCATGGGTTTTGTACGCACCAAGACCCGCGGATGTGCCAGAACACCCATGAAATTGACATGTTTGGCGGTGTCAGGATGGTTGCCCCATGTGTACCACCACTGGATCTGCATATGAAACTATTAATGGGCCCATAGTTCTTTATATTCAAGAACATGACCTGCAAATGAATCATACCATACCATTATGTTGTTATTAATGGCAACATGATCTTACCTTACTTAAACACCAATGGCAACATGATCTTACCTTACTTAAACATCAATCTGACTTATTAAGTTTTTACCCTAGAAGTTTAAAAAGGAGCACCTGTCTCAACACAAAATTTGGCCAACTACAGAAAACGTTTCACTCCCAATACCACATGTTGTGCAATACGATCAGCAGGTAGGCCTACGTAAGTCCATGATTACGGACAGCACTAGACAGACGGTATTACGCTGATAAACGGTGTCGTCAAGGTCACGGTAGTAAACAGGTGTCACTGCGGGCGCCACGCCGGCGCCGGGGCGGTTGGGGGGCCGTTATGGACGGTGATCCTCCTCACGGGGTCATTAGCCACCTGTACTGAGAGCCAGTTGATTGATCCCGGTGGCTAATTGGCGAGGCGTGAGGTCCACAGCGCTCGGTGAGGACAGCAGTGCCGGGTCATTAAGCAGCGTTTACAGCCAGGACTGTGAATATGCTGGTTGCCGCCGATGCCGTGCACTACTACCACGTTGAAGGTGGGTTCTTTGTAAGGGAGTTTTTCCACACGTATTTGGCATGTGTTAAAAGTGTATGGTTGGCCGGGGCTTGCTGGGCTGCTTGGCATGGTCTTAGAACTCTAACACAGAGGTCGTGTAGTGAAAAGTGTCCAGAAATAAATACATCCTTTTATGTAATTCCGCACTAAAATTTCTTTCACAAGTGCTGCACCATTGCACGTGCGCTATGTGAAAGAGTTCCCCTCAAACTGACGATGCAATCCTGGTGATACCAGCGATATTTGGCCACTCATGACCTGGTGTGAATGTAGAGTCGTTTGATCGTGCATAGCGGGGACTTATATTTGACCGGAAACCACACACTTGCATTTATTTACATAGATTGCATTGCAGACGACACATTGGCTGTGCTTTGTAGCAGCTCCATTACGTCATGACGTCATAGCATTCACTGCCCCTCGCCCGACCTCTACAACTAATGGATAATTGGCCGCGTGCTATGCTGCACCACTCACGCACGTGCTTCACGGCCACCATGAGAGGCAGCGGTTGTTTGGCAGGATATTACCTGCACAACAGTACTGCTGTGAGACTTTATCAATTGCTTGTCAATTGCAAATCGATGTTATACATGTACATGTAGTTGTGCATTGCAGGGCGTCATGTAACGCTAAGAGATGCCATTGACAAAGTTCCACGCTTCTCTCAGGGAACGGTGTTTCTTCAAAGTGCTGCCGTCGCGTACTGGCTCAGGTTTCCTGTGGCGTGGGACTTGAAATTCTCACAGTATACCTCTAGTCCTAATATCCATAAATTTTCATACAATTGGGCAAGTATTTCCTATGGTTTTCCCGGCCATATAGTCCACCACCCGGAACTGAGTGCTCTCAAGCTTGTATTTCGGAGGCAAAGTGTGCGTTGTGGGAAGAATAAAACGCCGGTTCTTGTACACCCACATCAAAGTGAGCTGCAGCCTCCGTGATTGAAGACAAGGGTGTGAAGGAGCCATGCTCGAGCGGAATCCATTCAGGGCAACTCAAATGTCAGTTATAACGCTATGCATGTATGTGCCAATAGTTATGTAAAGTAAGAGCATGGGCGAGGCATAGAAATCTATCAACGACAAATTGTTCACCATTCTGTCAATCAGTTCTCAGTAAATCTGACTGTAGCCATGACAACATGTGGCCGCCGTCTGAACAGAACGACCCAAGTCACGACTCGGCGGGGGAGTTCCCACTGTAACCTGAGCCCGCGTCTAATGGTTTTGCACGCTCATCAATTTTGCAAATGTCTTTGATTTTGACAGTACATGCACATTGACAAAAAGTGATTTATTATGTATATTGAATGTCTGCCACTGAATATTTACATGTATGCATGGAAATCATTAAGATTCGTATCTATTTGCTGATAAAACTGCAATACATCACTCCCGTTAAGGGTTTTGTGATCTGGACACCACGTAAGAAAACCACACCTGAATCTCTATAGAAATGCGACTTTGTCATTAAATATGCTACGATCACAATCAGTATATTAGATTCATTCATAGGTCCATCAGAACAGTTTACCACAACTTTTGACGATTGTGGACCAACAAATCAATGTTAAAGACACGGTTTGCAGACCAATAGAGCTTTGTTGGATCTGAATATTTCAAATGTGCATTTGATGATCCCATTACCTCGAAGATTATCTATGCTAAGTCATTATGTAATTTTTCTAACAAGAATCATACTGCTACATTTGAACAAGTTGCGATTCTTACCCACGTTACATATATGTGTGTAGGAGAGAGGGGCTAATTTCGGTACTTTTTAGTATTCATCAGTTTTCTGATAATAAGTTAATATTGTGATATTTCTGTTTACATATTTCTGTTAATGTGTTGACTTCAACTATACCACATGTTCACTATCGTAGGGTTGAACTATTTTCTATAAAAAGATATTTAATTGGGTCACCCAGGATGCTTCAACCAACCACAAGACGGGGTCGGTTGACACACACAAAGGGTTTGGTTGAGACAGTCTTTTTCCAAGGATTATTTAGCACACAATATTGCAGTATTACTTATGTATCACGTAGAATAAGTAAAGAGGGAAGAATAGATACTTTAGATATTTCAAGTTATAAGCTCAAACGTCAATTAAAGAAGGGCCCTAAGTCATCCTATCTACAGTACAAGCATGTGGACATATACACAGATGTACCCAGCACAAATGTACAGTAGGCCCTCTAAATATTACCACCCCTAACAAATTGAGACGGCCTCTTTAAACAGACCAATTTTGTAGACCATTAATAACGTGATCACTATGAATTGCCATAAAGAGATCCCCTCTGCACTCAGACCACTTAAGGCCAGTCAAGTAGTACACGCCGATGGTGACTACTGCATATACATCTTACCACAATCAGCTATCATCTATCATATTCGTCAAAGGATATAAAGTAGAGGAGACACTGACCAAGGGACGATGATGTACATATGATTCCAAACAGAATAACCCTAATCTTAATCTCACAGATCCCTCCCCCCTCCCCCCCGCGCGACCCAACACTCCACTCACCTGGCACTGCGTCGTCTCAGCGACTGCCGTTTAAGCCGATTGAGAGCGTAGTCGTAGTTATCTGCGAGTACCGGCGTCATGGCGGCCCGCCGCCCTCCAGCTGGTGCGGAACTGACGCGCCCCGCAGTACTCCACGAGGAGGGCACCGCTGCACCGTCACAGTTCTCCGAGGCACTACTCCAGGCGGAGGAACAGCGGGTGGCAGAGGACACACGCGACATCACACTCCGTGGTGCCGGCTGCCGGTCACTAGTCCTGGGATATGACCGGTCACTGACCAGTGGGCAGCCGGCTCTGTGTCTGTGGGGCGGAGCCGGCGCCGTGCACACTGCAGCCATTGCGCTCTGGGGTCTGATGCGGAAAGACGTGGCTTTCTCACCCGGCCTGCGAATCCTGTCACCACCGTCCTGGCTTCTGTCAGTGTATAGGCGAGCCATGATAAGATCCGGACTCCGCCCACCACCACTGTGCACCGCCGTCGGCTCCGCCGCCAGAGCAGCACTTGGGGTTATCGCTCCCCGATCATCACTAATCCGCCTTTGATCTCCACTATGGCCATTGTTTTTGTCCTCCTCCACGGACCAGTGCTTCTGCTGGCTGGTTAGACTCACACCACACTGGTGGCCGGCTGCCGCTGGACTCACTCTACCTGGTGCCGCCCTAGTGCTAATGGTGCTCTCCCATTGGTCGAGAGATGGGGTTTCAGGCGATCCGCATGGCCTCTCTCTAACACCCGGTAGCCAGCAGTGGGTCTTTGTGCTTAGATGGTAGGGACGTGGGTCTGGTGAGTCGGTGCTACGAGACTTGATGCGTTTCCTGGTTGCCTTGTCCTCCTCGAGAAGAGTGTTCAGAAGACATAACGTCTCCTTGGCACTGGACGCACTGGAGTAAGTGCTTTTCGCTGAAGCCGGTCTTTTGGGGAGGCTTGTTTGCTTCGTCATATTCAGAAAGTCTGTTCAATTTTCATCTGCACCCCACGCTGTGGTAGACCTACAATATAAAAAAGCATATATTTACACTTTCATGATGATTTGAGAAGAACTGACATGATACTGTCTGTATCATGCTTGTATTCCTGTGTAATGATTATGCAACTTGTATTTTTATGCGATCTGCATATAGTGATTTATTAAAAAACCTCCAGTATTAAAGGGGATGGTTTCACGACAACTAACCTTGAAAGAGTATGCCAAATGTTTTCTTTTAAATAAAAATGGACAATGCAAAACAGAGTTCGTGGTTTAAACACGAACTTTGTAGTTAGGACTGGAGGACGAGTCTAGAAGGTCATACGAACTTGCCTGAACAACGGGCCCGGTTATGTACACACATATTGGTTTTTACGCTAATTATATAATCCAACAAGTATAGAGACATATGCTGACAAATCATAAGAGTATAGCATATTATCATTTTATAATTGACTTGATACTAGGCGCATATCTGCGATAGTTGGCGATAGTATTTACCAATTTATTCCTATACAAAGCCCACAGTCATCTTGAAATTAGTGCTCACTGTCAGGGTTGCTGGAACGTTCCTCTTGTTCACCTTCCTTCAAACTTCTAAATACACGGAGTAATATTCTTGAATAATTTGTATGTATTGGTGTCTTTTAAAGTTGTATACGTGTCTTTCCTGCGATTTTGAGACAGGAACGACAAGCCTATGAACATACATTATACCCACTACTCTGCGTGTATCCATGAATGAAACTACGGTTGTGTTGCAAAAAATGATAATAATAAAAAAATAAAACAAACAAACAAATGAACAAACTAAAACCTCTTACAAGACACCGTCTATGCGTGATTGGTGGTTAAGATAAACTGAACAAGTCTCGTCAATACATTTCCACAGTTCTTATCTGCGGCAGTGGGATCAGACGACAATCAGAACATTACCTACACTATTCAAGAGTCATTCATGTCTAATTCAATGGGCGCACTATTCATCAGGGGAGCTATTTGTTGGTTTGCTATTTGCTGTTATTCTAAGTGATTATTCTGCCAAACGACTTGCATAGCAGGTAGCATTTACAATACACCAAGCAACAGCAACAACAACAGCAGCAGCAGCAGCAGCGGCGGCGGCGGCGGCGGCGGCGGCGGCGGCAGCAGCAGCAGCAGCAGCAACAACAACAACAACAACAAGAGAACATGGTCACTGTTGATAACCTCAAGGAGACAAGCGTATGGCAAACTAGCTGTCTGCTGTTCTTCTATTTTGATACTGTCTGTTTGCTAGTGGGACGATGGTGGGGCAGGGCTGTGTCTCTCACTTTGGTGCATGCATAGATCGCATTTATTCATTCACCATGGCATGAACACCTGCGGCGGCGGCAGCCATGACACAGACCTTGGCAATAGGTAATCCTAGGATCGCAGTTAGTCTGGAGTGAAGACAGCAGAGGGCATCAAGTTTCAGCATAGAAATCATAATCCTCGTGTCCCAACGTCACTTAGAGGCGGCTATTGCGTCACAGGCATAAAAAACATCCACTAATTAAACCAGATATTCGTGGTCTCAGTGGAATTACTAGTATATTGTTAATATTCAACTACTATTTCCATGGAGTTCAACACAGCACGCTTCATTGCTCGTTGGTAATTGATTGCAATAATAAGATACCACCCGAATTTTTAAACTGCCAACGCATTTTAATGAATTTGTTTGTATATATTTTAACTCTCCAGCCCCTAAGTTAGCGTCTGTGTTGAAGAGTATCAATGCACTCCACAGACTTTCATAGATAAATTGCGTGTACGTTGTATATATGTTGTGTTGTTATGTCATAAAAAGACATTTGCATAGTATGAAGTAGTTGCTTCTGTAATTAGTATATGCATGATTGTAATACTGTCCATTATTAATATACTATATTCATATAAAGTAACATTCATATGCAGATAGGTTCTGGCAATTGTAAAAAGGAAAGAAATTGGGAAACACCATTAAAATAATATAGCAGAAATTGTCTTTATCATAAGTGTTTATCATATGCTAGCAGAGCTAATCACGAATATTTAAGCCCACACCCTACACCGTGTTATGTGTTTCCACAATATTCTGGTCTCATCCACGTTCAAAACGTTTATCATCTCATTATGCAGAGTAAATTGTCGGTAATGGACAATCGTGACTGTCTGACTGGGGCTTTAAGCCTGTCCACACTGTTGTTGTGATTTCCTCGCATTGTTTTTTCGATAAGATATCCTATAAAGATTATCGTACACAACTACAAAACTACGATACGCAACAGCGACAAATAGATAGCTGTATGGAGATTACACACACTCGTTCGCCCACAGTTTTTAAAGAGTGTATTGAAGGTAAGACCCGCCGATATTGAAGATAGCGCCCACCATTTAGACAATTGCATTGACAAATTTTGGGAGGTGGATATCTGCATGTCTACATTAGATTATACGTTGTCTCGTCATACATAGATTTGTTTTTAGATATTATAAAAGATAAATAATGTCCTAACAATTGATACGCTAGACATAGTGTAGGTATTTTTTTTACATCGGCACTCATGTACATTTGTATATGAGAAATGGATTATAAGTCCGATTTTCCAAAGCTAGGCCTATAAGTCCGGCAGATACACCTCAGGTTCGAGTGCAGGGAAGTTTGTGCGTTGTTTCTTTCATGTACTCTTCTGTATTTGAACATATTATAATGCCCACAGCTGCCGAATGCTAAGGGAAATTATTGTCTTTTTTCCTGACCCACCTACAACGGCACCTCATTTTGTTTAGTACTAAATGGCCCACATATAGAGAGCACAATGCAACTTGTACTCGCCGGGCAGTATGCAGTGTATTCTCGGTTGATACTTGGCAGAAGCGATGCAGACTCGGTCCTGAGTGATGCAAGTACGAACCAACACACAGCTGACTTGCGCTTACCTCGACCTGACTGTGCTGCTGTCCCTCTCTCTGTATCTCAGGTAATATCCTCAAACACCCAGCGGTTCTCACACAGTCCTCGTCATTTTTACCAACGCCCTTTTTGTAGAAGTAGTCGTCAACAAAGAGGTAAGAATTATCGGGCCCGAATTATCAGAAGAAAACACGAATATCCAACACACTAACAAAAACCATACGCCATGTGTAGGGAGCACCGCACAGAGTGATCCAAGTGGAGCCAGTCTAATGATCCAGATTCAACACTCAATCTGGCCATTGTACAAAACAGGCAAAGCGGAAAGGGTTTGTCTATGATCCACCCAACGTCCACATGATCGCAATAATGCATCAGACGTTTATATCACACATACACCAATTATGGATTCAAACAGGAAGCCCTTGGAATGTCAATGAGCGTTCTCGCCTGGCCGGTCTACTATGATTACGTCGCCAACAGTGGGGGAGAAAACCTAAATGAATGACTGTAAAAACCCCAGTCTCACAGTCACGCATATCAGTTGCCAACACTTTGTAAAGGGAGGCATGTTTAGGGAAATACATGGGCAAGTGGATTACTCTAATGACAAAACCTATCGGAAGTTCTTTGACCAGGCGATTTGACCCACAGCTTAGCCAATATTCACACCCCGAATTGGGCTTCAAGTATTGGGAATGTCTGACTCTAGCAGAGGAACGGTGTTAGTGCCTCGTATACGGCAACATACGTGTTGCATTATTGCATTATACAACATTATGGTTTTTGGGTATTCCCAAAGTTCTCTGTTGCCTCGTGATTCTATATCAGTGGAAACATCAGTGTTGGGGATTTCCACATCGCTTGGTTTCCCTCTACCATATTCTCAACTAATCCCGTGGAAATGCTAGATTCGGGATTTTTACGATGGTAAACGTAACTTGCGTTGTACAGGGTGAAAACGTGTATATCCCCCCTGCAGCGATGAAAATACAATAAAATGATCCATAATGTTACTCAATAGCGTCAAACAGCTGTGCGGAAGAACGGCGCAATCATTTCAGCAGCCCCGCGTTGTCCGCAAACTCAAGGTCTAGGTCACATTGAAAACAGTAAACGCATATACAGAGTTGAAAGTATCAAGAGAAACTGAAGCATGCATTATGATAGTCGTAACGCATGTCGTACGTTCCCACCCGCCACACACAGCATGGGGTTCAGAGCTGGGACACCCCGCCGCCCCCGCCTTGGGCGAGCCACACACTGCGACCAATAGGCGGCAATTACAACGCCATCGACCGAGAGCATACTCTGGCCTCACGTGCTGGTCTTATCCGTTGGTATTGATGAGGTAGGCAAGGAGTTGTTAATGACGTGAATGCGCAGCCAGGCGTTGTCCTACATGTGATCATGCCGCCGTCCTCTTTTTCTGCACCGTTAGACAACGTCTAGTTCAATGTCTAGCTAATAAATGTTTAAGGTTTCTTTCAAAGAAGAGGGCCCATGCTAATTTCCTCAGTATACGAGCGCTTGTCATTGGCCTGAACTCTCAGCATTACTTGTGCCCAAACCTATTAGAACTCTGTTCGCATGGTTATAGTGATATTCTATACAAACTAACATTTAGCTGGAACCTAAAGTGGGAAGCCTGATAATGGATTTATCACACATTGGCATGTTGTTTCTTGTTTTGTTAAGTTATGCAACTGCCGTACTGCACATACAGGGTGATAGTTCAAACTGACTTTATACTTCAAATTGTTATCGGTCATATTTAGAGATGTCAATTTTCAGCAATTTTGATATTCAAAGCTTCTGCCATAAAGGGGGCGGGGCATACAGTTAAACTTCATTCACATGAGTGACCATTTTTCATAGTGCGACATTATAAGAAGACAGTGATAGAGATCATTGATTTCCAAGAAAAGCAACCAGGACACTGTTGTAAGTACCATGAATCTCGTTTTCGAATACAAACATAACCTCATATGGTCATAGGTTTGGAAGCATTTTACTGAACAACGAAAGTACATGTTACATTAATAATAACACACAGACACGCATGCATACGACATGTTTATTACACAAGTGAAATCGAATACAGTTTCGTTATACGGACCTTTAAAGCCGCACGGTGTTCACCAATATGGGCATAACTATGTTATAATGAAAAAATAAATACCTAACCCCATGATGTATGCCTGTCAACCCCTTTAAGTACTAGCCATAAGATTCCATCTAAAAGTTACAGTTTGCAATTTGAAAGCATAAGCCACTTTCTAAATGATCTATCTTATTGTAGCGGACATACACAACTGTCTATATTCATATTGTAGTTATACCAGTTTCATTTATTGAAGCTTAATATGTTTGTGTAGTGTATTGTTGAAAACAAGACATTGATAAAATGTACCGTGTAAAGCAATTCTGACGCGTGTGAAATGTCACAAATGTGACTCAAAAACCGCACCAAAATAGACACGCGTGTAGATTCAATGCAGACCCGTCCAAACCATACGTTTATGACACATCTCCTGTTAGACCGCAAAATATAACCAGCCGCAAAACATAACCAGTTATGTTTTGCGTTAACGCAAAACGTAACCACACACCCGAAAAAGGACTTGGTGACGCAAAACATAACCACTGCCGCAAAATATAACCATAGCAAATGTGCACTATTTTAAACATACAGTAGCGAGTATTTTTGTTTTACTATAGCCTACGACGGTATCAGATATATTTACTCGAGTCATCGAATGGTTAGTGCTTAGTGTCATTTCGAGGTACATGTAGGTAGGTCGTGGGCATTCTGGCCTCAAATATTGAGTGGTCTGGCTGGTTCATTTGGTCATGGGGCACTTCTGGATGGTTCTGTCTAATGATTGTTGATTAATGCTGTCTTCGTGAAGGAAGTGATACATATCTACTTGGTTCTAGCCCAAATTTTTATCACTTCTCGGGAGACGTTATTTTGATTCTTTTCGTCATGTGAGCTCCCGTTATGGATTATTAAGTTGGTGATCTTGGATAATTATTTTTCCTTTCTGGGATGTATGGGGGTGGGGGGCGGGGGCTAACTTGCTCATCACTATGTCTTTCTGCTTAAAAGTGGCCATGCTGACAATGTTCATAAAGATGTTCCGGTGTTATCGTGTGCTATTAACGAATGATCCCATGAGCCTGCCTTCTCAATCAATCTAACTGAAAGGTCACCGAACGTTATTCCAGACGTTCAAATAAGTTCTGGCCACAGAATATGCACATCGGCTATCAATGCCTATATGAAATGTAGGGGTTAATGCGAGAGAACAGACTTTTGATTTTGAGACAGCTGGGATCTGAGCTGGAACATTTGAGCATATATCTGTGCAAATTATAGATAAGCAAGACTTCCACATAGTGTCAGTATATGATACATATGATGCTAGTGTTGAGCGAAATATTTGACATGCGCCCGCAAAATTGATGATTTTGTTTTTAATATCTAACGTTTTTCAACCAGTCGTTTTCTTGTATTAGCATTTTTGTATCTTCTTGGTGTGCTTGAATGGGAACTTGCTCTGGTGAGTTGTGTGGTTCATATGCTTAATAGAGGTATGGACGAGGTGTTAGGCGTTAGTAAGAAACTTTACTTATGAACCTATAAAATCAACCATTATTACACGGTTTAACTGTAGCTTGATGTGTGGTTTGTTTTTGCTGAGTTGATTTTGATCACATCGAGCACTTTTACAGAACTCACCATCTTCTTCAGTGCTACTGGTCACTTTAACGGTAGTCGTTGCTGTCTTGTACATCTATGGTATGCTCGAAACTGTCCATGCTAGTATGATAGCAATTGGGTGCAGTAAGATTAGCAGATTTCCATTTATATGCATTATCCAATTCCTGTCAGTTCTCCGCCTCCTCCAAAATTGGATACATATCTTTCGGTGAGTATTGTTTCTATTACAATATACATGGATGCAGACAGTTAACACAACACTAATTTGACATCATCAATAGGCCCAAGCGGACCTCAAAACTTATGACTTGAAGCTTTTGATACTAGACCAATGGAGAATGCTGAGACAGACCAGATTGGGACTCAAAACATAATGACCCACTGGGTACCGCTGTGAAAGTTACCAGCAGTACTAGTAATACAAGCAAAATGGGGGCACAGTCTGTGGGTTGAACCATTTGTCGTAAGATTACTAAGATCTCGTGTACAAAAAACTAACCAGATATGTATCTTCTTTAGAATCTACTATAAAACAGACGGCACCCGAGATCTTGATACATACAGATACATATACAGAAACCACGTACTATCATAAGTGGAATTACAAATAATGGGCGGAGAGAGGACAAGCTCAAGGCCAGGATGGTGTCGCTTTGGATACCATGGTTGCATGGTCAGGTGCTACAGTTCTTATATACTAAGCTCAATTAGGGCTACAGATATTCGTGTGTCTCATCATATTGCAGACCACAGATGCTCACAACACGTTTGACCTCAATTCACCCTAAGATCAACCAAGATGTCTGCATATATAATGGCTTCCCATTTTACAGATTTGTTGCCAATATTTTACTCATAAACAACCCACACAAATGCAGCAATAAAGTTACATATTTTAAACCATTTTTAAACATTATGCGCTCGAGTCCACCCTCTGTTGTACGAGTATGTGCCATGTAAACTGTAAGTCGTCAATTTTGTGATTTTCCTCACAAACTAACCTGCTGGCTACACCTTGGTTATATTTTGCGGCAGTGGTTATATTATGTGTCACCAGGTCCATTTTCGGGGCGGTGGTTATATTTTGCGTTAACACAAATCATAACTGGTTATATTTTGCGTTGGTTATATTTTGCGGTCTAACATCTCCCCCCGCGATAATAACGCTTCAGCCGTGTAACCTTTATATAAACATCGCCCTGCTTGGGATTATGATAGCACAGCATAAATACCGTACATGCTGGGTTTGCAATTCATTTTCTGCACATCATAAAATGGGTAAACACCGTACACCCATTCGCGGTTTCTGACGTATTTTTTAAAAGTAAATGACGAATTTCTTTTACTAAAAGTATCTTTAATATTGAAGAATATTTACTTTTGTATAAAAGAGTGTAGTAATAATTGTATTTTTGTTTGTAAGTTAATAGGGCAACTTGATAAAACCTATGACCATATAAGGTAATATTTACACACGAAAACGAGATTCACGGCACTTACAAATAGTGTCTTGGGGTGAAAAGGCAACAACGGTCTATATTCACGTTTACTAATTACCTTGAAATGAACTACATGTGTATATGTAGAAACTAATAATAATGTGCTTTGTGGAAATGATGAAGATTCGTGCATTTATTCATTAAATAACATGCTAACAACAACAATAATAATGTATTTGTTGTTCAAATACAGTGTTTAATAAATTCGAATTACCCATTTGGTGTTGAATACGCCGTACTTGTATATGGATAACTCGTTTATCTTATATAATTATCCATCGTAAGATATGTGTTCCCCGAGGACTGAGGCAAGAACAATGATGCACGGGGTCGCAACACGCAGCCTCCATAAAAGTCACACAGCAGGAATGGCCGAGCAAGCACCTGTAACTCCCACACCACGGCACCACACACTCAACGAGTGTCTGCTTCGTTTTTACAATAAATAAGTTATATCATAACGTTCTCATGTAGTAATCAATCTCATGTAGTAATCAATCTCAGTTGGAAAAAGCATCCTCCAAAAAAATGATAAAATATTAAAATTTCATTGTAGTATAGCCAATATACATCACATCCATCAAAATAAAGTATAAAATACAATCAAACAAAGTATTATTCACACAAATAAATTTAAACTAAAAAAGGTCGACCTCTCGTAGAGAGTGATGGCACCATGTGTCTTCTTTCAATTGCCCCCCCCCCCCCCAGCCCCCTTTCACGCACCACAAAGATTCCTATATGCAAATATCACTGCCTACATTGATATGGGACCAAAGAGAATCAATATTTTCGTCGCGAAAGACTGTTGATATCTAATACATGGACTACCTACAGATCACCCATGAGATCCTTTTTGGGTGGAACGCTAAAACCAGACAGTTCTGTGATCAAAAAGCTTAAATGTATATAGAGCGTCCTGATCTATGAGAACGTTATCTATTTAATTTAGTGGTTGAGGTCATCTTCTACCTTTAGAATGCCCACTTTCCCAAGGGCTACACCATTTTCGCACAATATACCCTTCGGTATTTGCCCTTCAAAATAATAATAATGAAGTTGTTATATTAAGTTATATAAGGGGTTACTGAATATCTGTGAGGACCGTGTGACCTATAAAGCACTATACCACTCTCATGTGACATGCCTTTAAATACTGTAGACTGATTGGTTGAGAGACGAAAACAGAACGAGTCTATTTCTACATATATGTACCCCTCATTGAATCCCCCATTTTGAAACCTATTTATCCAATTAATTAAAAATGTATATGTTTTTAAGGTTTGTCGTGGTATAGTGATACTATACCGTGTTTAGAAGTTGCATATCTGTGCATTTATTGCCCGTATTAGTATAATATCCCCCAAACTTTCGGGCGGTGAATTAACAGATATAACACTACTAAATATTGCTGACTTTGGGATAAAATTAAACTATTTAAGTCCTGCATTTTGCCCCAATCTACACTAATTGCAACAGACCATGTTTGCGACCCCTATACCATAACAATCACTACCCCAGCATATCAACTGACTTACTGTCGTCTTCTTTTATCCTGAGAATAAGCGGGCAGCTAGTTTTACGATCCATTCATGAAATGCTTCATTGTGATGTCGTTTGTATTACAAGCTATTGAAGTTTGAAATACGACAAGCTGGTGATATTAGATATAGTTGTGGGCGGGATTAATGTTTTGATAATCCACTGATAGTCACATAATCCCCTGTAATAGGCGCTCTAATCCCTCTTGATCATAGGCTTCCGTTTAAAGAACAATTCAGTGATA
>CM032659.1:20011304-20023011 GCA_019095985.1 Streblospio benedicti
CTTCATTTAGGCTTTATTCTGACCTGCAACGTTACTCCATTTACTTATTCAAGTCATTAAATGTTAAAAGTGTTAATTTAGTATAATTTTCAACAGTAACTTAACATTAAACTAGCAAACAATGACTACCGTAACTTCAAAGATAATACTACATGTGGTTGTTTTACTTATTTAGCAATAAATATTGATACAATACAGTAAATATACATGTATTTACAATTTTTGGCATACAAGTATAAATATGTGCAAAAGTGCAACTTAAATGTACCCTTCCAATTACCTAATGACTAAAAATATATTAAATCATTATTAGAATAGACTGTAAATTTCCAGATGCACCTAGATATTTTACATATGGTACACCCTGCAAATTGCATCATGTAGTTAGTTAGACTACTGAGATAGCAATAGCTATGATATACTTTCCATCTATCCAATGCTTTTTTCACAATTTTTCACAGATTCTTGAATTTTATTATCTGTATATAGACAAATCCCGTCAAAACAAAAATACAGTACAAATATATACATATGACAGAAGAATGAATGGTGTATTGAAACAGGTTTTTAAACCAAATGCTAAAAAACCCATTCCTCCACCCCAGCGAAAATATGTATTTATGAATCCCATGAAATCCATGGGTTGTCCCCCTGCCCCCTTTCCGAAATTCTGGATCTGCCAGTGAAAAGAAACAGCAGCAGCAACAACAGATGCAATAAAAGCAGTAACGCCTAATGTCACGAAGATGATAATAGCAGCAGCAGCAGCAGCAGCAGCAGCAGCAGCAGCAGCAGCAGCAGCAGCAGCAGTGTGTACTAATCTCAATGGTGGCAGCAGCAACAGCAACTGCCTCAGCAGCATCAATAACAACAGCAGCACCGGCAGAGGCAGCAGCAGTAATTACAAATGCCACATTGGTGGAAGCAGCAACAACTGCCACACCACCAGCAGCAGCAGCAGCAGCAGCAGCAGCAGCAGCAGCGGTGGTGGCGGCCAAGGTGGAGGAGGCTGCGGCGGCAGCAGAATCAGCAGCCTCAGGAGCAGCAGCGACGACTACGGGCATGAAGCCACCACCACGTGCATACATTGCGGCTTGGTCTCCCTGGAACAAAGACAGTGTCAACAATCACTAAAAAGAATGATTTTCTATAACACTGCATACAGAGCAACCGCTTTGTTGGAACACCCGGGAGATGGGGAGGGGGCTGGCAGTAAGTGGTCTCTTTATGCAGGGCTTTGACTGGCTTGAATTTCGTGTGAAATAAACTTACACTATTTGAATGTGGACACTGCATAGTTTTTTTCATTTGATGATCTTGTGTAGTCGTCGATATAACCCCGTTTTATAATAATCATTCTCAGTATGGTTCCGGTGATAGGTCCAGAATTTCGAATTCCCGGAAGGATGTACCTGAGTGCTTAAACCTGCATAAATAAATTAATGGTGTGCACCCCGCGACTCAGCTGATCTGTAATTGAAATGATGAAAATTGGACTGGAAGCGGGACACCGAACTTATGGGACTCCCGCTCTATTCTCCAGCTGTTGTTATTTCACAAGACAACAGCTCTGGAGTTTTTTTTTAATGAATTTAAAACATTTATACACATCTACAATTTTTTTAAAGCCAGTCTTAAAGAGCTAGTTTCAACCTGAACATCAGACTTTTTCACTCCGTTTGACACCAAGTGTTGTTGGTGATGATTTTTTACACGTGAGCAGTAACTGAGACCAGATTATACTCCGCAATACTACTTGTGACAGATGGTAAGAACTGGGGAGGGGCTGTTGCAGCTGATGCTGCCGTGTTGTCAGCTTTGGAGTTCCATAGATTATGTAGATCTTAAAGGCATCAATGGTGATAGCTTTGCTGGGGATTCCCCATCAGTTACAGTGTTGCCACCTAAATACAGGGGCCAATGTATCTGTTGCAACTTGGATATGGCCATAGTGACACAGCATAGATTATATGGAGCTACAGTGCTGCTACCTAAATACAGAAGTATATTGCGCTGGTTTGTTACTTTGTAATAGAGAATCCCCATCAAACGTAGCGCACTCTTTACATCAGGGCTGCTGGACTTACGTATCTTGGTCTCTATACAACATTTAGACCCCATAAAAAACGTAGCCTATTGGCAATGCTTGATACCAGCAACTTGACATCTGTGGTTTTTGTTTTAAGCATTTGCTTACATGTTATTCCCACGCACACTGCTCCAATACGTATAGTCCGACCTCCAGTTAACACTCATTAAGATCAACTCATGAAGGCAGCACTACCCGACTTGTACAGGGGTTCTACCGTATGCTGACCTTGAAATGAATATAAATAGGTCTTGGAGATATTTGTTAAGTTCTGACATTCAGGAGTGCGCATTTTAACTTGCGTGGGAGTATTCATTTCCACTTGTGTTTTTAAAGGATATTTCGAGTAGCAGAATGTGAACATTGACCTTTTCAGTCAGCATTTCATTTTATCGCAAAATGTTAATGCATTTTACTAATGCCCCCATCCGTTGTGATTTGAAAATGTTAGAATGCTAAAGATGTCACCTTTAGGGATGTCAGCGTCTTTAAATGACATCATCCGAGGGACACGGGCGTGACAGATGTCTGTAGTGGGCGTGTATCTCTTGGGACAGTGCATTTATAGCGATGTACGCCTATGGGAGTTGACCTCTTTTCTTCTAAGACTACCCCCAGGAATGATTTCAGGCTTATTAGCCTCGTCCTCAAAAGCTAACATCCATGATGATGACGTATTCATCTGACTGTATGTTTTGGGGCTAGGCGCTGTCAAAATTAGAGACTTTTAAGGTTATTCCCACATTAGCCCCATCCACGCCACACACCTAGACAGTCACTGTGTTTGAACTTTCCACGTATACTACACCCACTGATAAACATTGTTGTCTCCATACACCCTTGAAATCTCTACGAAGCTATTGGGAAGTGTGCAATTTTAATGAATGAGGGTGGCCATAGGTGTATCAAAAAGGAAGGTGAATTGTAGGAAAGGTGTCAAGTGATCAGGGTCTATACTTAGACTGCCGCACACTCCTATATATATTACGTCGGTCTGATATCAACTCTAAGAGTCAGACTTTTTTAATGCCTGACGTTTGATAATTAGCCAATCTTGTTTTCCAGCTAATCGTTAGAGCTATCTTGATCATGAAGACTCGTACAGCTTACTCCTAATCATTTAGACAGTCACCCGTGTTATAGTTCTCCTCAATACTCATGGCTCACTGGTTAGTATATGTTTGGGAGAAAGCTTCCATAGAGTATCTCTTAACATATCTTGAAAAATCACCATTTGATTTGTAGATACTCTAGCTGGATGTGCCACAGCAATATAGATATACGGTCTGTAACCTGTCACACGAGCCTTTTATGCAAGAGCCAATACGCATGGAAAAATATTGCTGTGAGCTAGCAATGGCCAAGAATGTACATGTAACAATACTGACTACAGACACTACACCATTGCACCAAATAACGCTAATGCACTTTACAAATTGTTATTTTAAATATGCAAAACTCAAATTAACACCCAAGTATTTTTAGCCAATTGTGCTACCATATGCTTAAGTCAGAGTCAGACAGTCCCGAACATTGAATCGCAATCAGTTGCAATACATTAGCCGCTGTTAGTTGCCACATTTGCTGGTTGGAGGATCAAGGTGGTCTTTTTATGAAGGTTTGCGACTAAAAGGAATTGTCTCATTATAGATGTGGTCTCAATACAGAGATGGTCTTCTTGGGTGTTATACCGTGTCGGCTTCCATAATCGTGAATATCAGACTATGGCCCCATGGAAGGATGCAATGCCCGTTAATGATGTCCCAGACCTCAGCAAAAAGCTGCTAACACAGCTTATGCCTCATGACCCCTGGGACAGAACCCACGCATGCCTGCCTGGTGTGGTTAGGGCTCTACTCTATATGATGAAGGTATGGTGTCTCTGGGGAAAGCTCCAAATATTTAAGTTTGCATGATTATTGTTGTTTAGAATGTTTGTTTGTTTTGAATTTTGCTGTTTTGTTTTGAATGCTGTTGTGTTTTACAGGTATTTTAATTAACATGGAAAACACAAAACATGCCATTTAGAGTAGCTATGTAACTTTGGCCTGTGATGCTAAGTTATGGAGCTTTATAAATGACAAAACGAGTGCTTTTGTGTCACACATCTTTCCAGGACAAACTACTCAATCTTGGATAGAGTGTCACTGGCAACATGAACAAACATGATTTCATATTTCCATCCACGACTTCAAAGGAATGTGAGTTATAGGCAGAATGGACCATGCAAGAAAGCTCAAGAACATGATTAAGACCGAGGACGTAGACCCTTTTGGCTGACAAATAGCATGCATCATCTTTAATGTAGAGCATGGTCAACGTGGTTATTACAAACAACAACTTAAAACCTGATTTGTGAAATCATTGGTGAGTTTAACATGTATGCCTCATATGCAATGTAATTAATTATACACATCTATTGTTGACATATTAACTTTTAAACCAAATATTCTAGTAGCAGAATTTTAAATATTATCAACAGAAAAACATTTGACTGGACTGCCTCCATCTTTTTAGGCTCTGTAGAGCTGAAAACTTTAATGAAACTCAAAACATTTTGAAATTTTGGTTACATTTTGGAAACTAGAGCATAGAAAGAAAATGTAGTACCAAAAATGAGACCATACGCTATATTCATAGACTTCGTAAAATTACTAATATAGATTCAGTTTTAATTACAAAGATTTCTCAACTCCTACCGCCCACTTAAAATTCCAGAATGAATTTTCCTGACTGACTGACAGGGGTTGATCACATTCCAATCAATTTTAACACATGTTCACCTGCTTTTGGTGGTTTTGTCTCACTGAGCTTGCACTACATGTAATTGGGAACAAATCAGGAAAAAGTGACATTTCTTCTGATATTGGCACAGACATTTACATCATTAGCCATTGTTCTTTTTGCGCAAGGGATTGTTTATTCATACCTCAGCGTCACAGACCTGATATAGGTACCTCTTTGATGCAAGTGCAGAGAGAGCATGGTTTAGAGTTGGCTTACTTTATGGACGTGTGTGTGTGTGTGTGTGTGTGTGTGTGTGTGTGTGTGTGTGTGTGTGTGTGTGTGTGTGTGTGTGTGTGTGTGTGTGTGTGTGTGTGTGTGTTTTGTTTGTATGTTTTTTGTGTTTTGTTTTTGTTTTGTTTCTTGCTGTAGTTCACACATTCACATATAATTTCTCTACGAAAGTTACGAAAATCTGTAGTAGGTGACGATCTGTTAAATAGGGCTATTTTTTAGTGCTAGCATTTAGGTTGACAAGTGAAGTTCATACACAAAAATTTGTTCTGTGTGATAGGAGACGATGAACTAGAATGCAATTCTACGACTGATTCAGCTTCAATATTGGGGACCGTCTGACTGCAACTCAACATGTAACCACTAATGTCCCACAATGTCTATTCAAAACAAGTGTCTAGATTGGGGGGGGGGGCATTATTACTTAAATTTCTAGCTAATTTCCAACTTGACAGTTAAATTTTACCTCTTATTCCCACGGAACATTTACATGTACGGTGCAATTTTGCAAATGCCCCACATATGGCCATTTAACACTTCACACTAAAAGGACTTCGGCACCCTCCAGAATCATGGCACTCGCAGATCTTCGGGAAATGCCCGGCCTGGCCATTGACCTTTATAGTGGGCAAGGCAATAACTGTTACGTGAAAATACACGCGCTATGACTTGTGGCACAGAAGTTGTCTGGCCTGTGTCTCAGGACGTTGCGGGCCCTGTACGGGGTAGGTCCAGAAATATGCGTCGAGCCCCTGTTTGATGGCCAGACTTCACAACGTCCTCCTGCCAATTTTTATAATGGTTTCCCTATATGTTGGATGTTCAATTGTTCCAGCATTCATTCGTGATATTGTGGTTAAAGTTCTTTGTCATTCAGGTAAAGTTTCGCTACAACGACAGGTTCAATGTTTAACACAATATTATAAATGACGTCTCTATAGAATAACTATGGCTGTGGTTCATTCATAGGCAGATCCTCTTCCCACCAAAATACTTCATTTTCATAGGGTTTGTCATGAAATCCCTTAAGTGCGCCCCCCATTCCTTAAGTGCCCCCCCCCTTTCCCAAAAACCTGGATCTGCCTATGATTCATTTACATAGATGCAGATTGGCAAATGTACACGTGGCCAGAAAACGGCCGGTTCGCAGTTAGCCCGTGCAGGAGTCAATGCCGTAATTCTGCGAACAATGAACGAGGACGACATGAGTGTACTCACGGCAAATGTATATTATGTTGTTATATGTACTGAAGTACCCATCATGCAGCATCAGACGACTCTATGAGCGATATCTTTCTCAACTCTCTGGGGAGTGTACAGCTTATTGCACCCATAACGCAGATGTGCTTATTATATCATGAGCACTCCCTCTACAGGTGACGTGGGGAATCACCAGCAGTTTAAGGGGTCCGGGATTAGAAACAAGAACTCTTTTTAAATGCAATTATGCAAATGACATCGATTTCATTTGGCTGCACTCGTGCAGACTTCAATACGTTTATGTAATTCGACTGTGGTGCATTGATAAATGACATACTGAGAAGTAGACACCGCACTCAATACCCACAATTACCCGTTTTCCAGTAAATGTACTGAGAAACTCATTAGTATAGGGTGTCTTTCTCCATTAGCCTCTATCAACACCTGGTATTGCGTCCAATCACAAATTGAGTGACAAAAGCCCAAATGATTAAGGATAGTGTCGATATCTGCACCCTAGGCGTCAGAAACCTTGAGAATTCCCGATAGTCCATATCTAATGATAATTCCATCAAATTGTATCAAGAAAACGTCATTCTTGTTACCAAATGAGAGATTTCAACAACGTTTAGTTGCCTTGAACTCACAGACATACAGAGGACATTGCCATAAAAGAGGATGTTGACTAAAACAAGAGAGCTATCAACAAATGTATATTCGTATTTGGTTTCATTATTGAAAAAATCATAATCAATCAAATAAATACCAATTGAAACCTATTGTCTTTGCCAAGACTTTCGCTCTTCTCTCAAAGAGCTTCATCAGGCCCACTACAAAGGTACAAGCATTATTTGAATTTTACATCCATTCAAAATTGAAATGTTGAATGACACAGGCAAAGTCTCCCTTAAACCAGTGTGCGCTCGGAATCAGAATCAGAATGTTTTATTTGCAATTAGGCGCCCTCTAGAGGTATAAAATCAAGGGTTATATATACAATGATTTTGATTCATTTAAAAGAGTATACAATAGTATAACAACTGTTCTACTGACTAGTTAACAAATAATGATTGGATTTATTATCAAACAGTGTAAATAAATAAATATTTATACATTGTAGAGGATGTACAAAATACATATACCATGTAGTATCCTCAAAGTAATCATTGACAAAATGATGAGCTGACAACTCGTCTCACCTGACGTTGCACGTGGACGTTGTGTGGAACCAGCAGGTGTTGGTCTGGCTGTCGAAGTCCACGGCCACGCACAGGGCGGGGGCCACGGCCTGGCAGGCTGCGATGCAGGCGGGCACGGTGGAGACGCCCCGGCGCAGAGAGCCGCCCAGGGCGTGCGTGGCGGGGAAACCCACTGAAAGGGAAAACACGGGTATTTGGTTAGGGAACGATCATAAATATTGATACTAGTGCGGTGGGAGGGGGGGTCGTCCAACTTTTCTGATTCCTTTCAGGGGGTCGCTGAACTTTTTTTATCACGATATTTTTTCAAATATTTTCTTTTAGCATTCCAATGACTATATAAGGGAGTTTTTCTTTAGCGGTTGGAGGGGGGGGGTCACTCAACTTTTTAAAATGTTGATGGGGGATCGTTTTTTCTTGCCCCCAAAATTGTTTTTATGATCTATCCCTTTTATTTTGGAGGGGGGGGGTGCGCACTAAAGGGATCTCGTGGGTTCAGTCGATGGCGGATATGCAAAAAGCTCATGAAAATCAAAGAGAAGGTGATTGTCGTTTGATTGTGTCTAGCAACGAGATTGACATTGTATGTGTCACTGTGTGATATTAGTCTATATGCGATTCTCAAGAAATAGAACCCTCACTTCTTAGCAACTTTAAGTACAGACACATCACGTCAAAAACGGCTGCGTTCTCGTGTATTTGTATGCACACGTGACAATGTTTTCACCTCGCTGGTGTGTAATCATGTGATGTGTGACGCTTGCGTTTCTTTGAGAATACAGTGGGGAACCGTGAAGATTCTGCCAAGAAGAGAATCACCGACGGGTGCGGTCTGCAAGGATGGGGAGTTCTGTAGTTTGTTTGCCCGTTTATTTGTGTGTGTGCGTGCGTGTGTGTGTTTCTGTCTCTCGCTTTCTGTCTGTTTCTCTGTCTGTGTGTCTTCATGTTATTCTATTTACCGTCCTCCTGTCTTTTGTCATTGGTGTTTTGTAGAGCACGTGTTTTCAGTTAGCATTTTACACACATTTTGTTTCTTACCTCAGAATACAAACTGCGGTTAAACATGTAAATAAAAGACATTTTCATAGATCTATAGTCCCTTCAGCATTTTTTCATGGTCATGCAATTGTTCACACTCATTATAGAGCTCCCCTGTGCAAAGAACAAACCATTGTTGTCTCTTTTGTCCTACTGAAAGTACGTATATGAGAAGATCCCATCAGAGGAACAGCAATATTGTGTCATTGTATATTCATTTTCATTCTTTTCATGCTTAAATTCTGCATATCTATCATGGGAAAATGCCTTCAAAATTAATAAGCCTAATAGGAGCTAAACCATAAATTTAGCTACTTAATGTGAAAAACGTTTGTAGGTTACCATTACCTTTGAGAACATGCACTAAGATTGCGTACACAAAGTTCAGAACCAACATAAAATCTGTAAAAGAATGATTAATAGCTAAAGAGGCGTGCTGGCTAAGTGATAAACCAGGCACAGGTATTTCTGGATATCCCGTATAAATGAGTGGGTTTGGCGTAGAACGGTGAGAGCTTTTAGTAGATGTACATTAACATGTACCTCGACGGTGGGGAACAAGGGTATGCGATTTTTTTATTTATAAGACAATTTTTTTAGCACTGGCAGATGCACGGTTTCAGAAATGAGGGGCGCGGGGTGCACAAACAGAGGATTTTATGGGATTTGCGAGTATGAAACCTCGCGGAGATGCCAAAAACCCTATGAAAATTAAACTTTCGGGGTAAAAGGTATGGGGCGTGCCATGTGTCCCCTGGAACTGCATATATATAGCGACTCCTGGATGTGCGTTAGTAACCAAGGTGGTATTGTTGGTCAGGAAAAATGTACATACACATAGCCTGTGCCAGTTGGCTGGTTCTAGTATGATAATAAAAAACAGCTTACAGTAATTTTCTTATAAGATTATGGCCAGTACACTTCTAACATTGTTTGAAGATATGCTTGATACCCTCATTGTGAGTGATTTGCTGAGTAGTAATTGTGACCATCTTTAAAAGATCGGTTAACTAACGTTTGGTACGATGTGCTTTAGGGTATTTGAGAACTAATAGTAAGCATAGAAAGGAAGACCAAGAACAAAAATGAGGCCATAGACCTGTCGGATACTTGAAATTATGAGTGAATATTGCAATTTGAAGACTGCATTCAACCCGATCTAGTCTAAACTACAAGCTTTATGAAGAAAAATTACTTGCCTAGATTGTGACTACTAAGATAAAAAAAAAAATCCCAAACCATTGTAGAATAACTAATGCGTTAAAAAAATAAAGCAATAAATATTTGTAAGTTACTTACTCAACGTCCCAGCTGAAAGTACAACAATAATTAGCAATTAATCACTTGCACAGTCTAATGCAATAACTAGCAATATGATTAGCCATTTATCAATTAATTAGATGTTCTCATAGACATTGTTAGCCGACTTATACAATGAGCGACACATTCCAAACGGTGAAAAGGTTTACACTCAGAAGCGCATTCCTAACGTTGTCGCAGAGACGGGATTAATTTTCACGACTCACGCAATTTGTAATAATTGCATTTGATAGATAATATGACGCAGGGATTAACGTTAATAGATGTGAGACATTTGACAATAACATTGAAATTATGAGTACTGTAGAACCTCTCTGGTAGGTCAACACGGGGGACTACCTAAAGTGGTCTCGATAAGATGTGGTCTTTGTATGGAGGTTTATAATGGTCTCTTTTTAAAAAAGTCTTTGACCGCAACAGAGTCATATTAGAGATGTGGTCTCGATAGACACGTTATTAATTTTTGGACGTTCTACTGTAATTATAACAAGTACAGTACAAACTGCAATTAACATCACATATTCAAAGAAACCACCTCTCTATAATATACTCGTGTGACGGTCTCATGTTCTCATGAATAGACCACCTCTCTAACGAGACCAGGCGATTTCAGTCACACGGATGGCCGTAATGGAGAGGTTCTACCACAGGACGATATGAGACACCAAACATTCCTGTTTATTACCTATTTTAAGATGTCATTTATTTGTGAAAGTCTTCATGGATTCCAAAATAATGTACTGGCAAAAAAATCCATTGTAGGAGGATTTCATTGACCCTTTCAATAATAATTACAAATTTTGTGGAGGAAAATAGATTTATGCGCAAGTGGGTGGGTGCTTGCGCGCGTGTGAGTGCGTGCGTGTGAGTGTGTGCGCGTGCGTGCGTGAATGTACTCACGGCACATGGTGTAGCGGCAGTGAGTGGTGTGTGCGCATGTATTTGTGGCAGTGTGCGTGCGTGTACTCACGGCACGTGGTGTAGCGGCAGTGCGTGATGTGGTGTGGACGTGCGTGCGTGCGTGCGTGTGTGTGTGTGGTAGCGTGTGCGTGGTGTAAAAGTGGCAACCAGCACGTGTTGCGTGTGCGTGTGCGTGTACTCACGGCACGTGGTGTAGCGGCAGTGCGTGGTGGTGATGGACGTGGCCACCATCATGGTGCACTCCGTGGCCGCCGTGTGGAACCAGCACGTGTTGCCCATCGTGTCGAAATCTGCGGGGATGTGGGAGGTAGATGAGGTCAAACATTGGTGAAATCTGCGGTGGGGGGGCATTGGGAGGTAGACATTGTACTGGGGATGGCTGTTATAAAGGGTCAAGAAATCCCACATTCCTAATTTTTTAGCCTTATTTCCCAGATCCCTAAGTTTGGTTTAGCTTTTTTTTCTCCTCACACATTTTCAGGCTTTTTTACTACACCCCACGTCCTTATAAACCCTACCCGATACTTCAGTCAAACATTCAGAGACAGTCAGAGTTGCTCATCTAGATAATTAGTAGTGGGGGATTGGTCAAAATTTTGAATCCAGGTAAAAACAATTAAGAGTATCAGTGAATACTTTGATCAACCATTCAGTCGGGCAGTCAAGTAGTAAGTCATTTAACCAGCCAACCAGTCAACCAGCAAGCAAGCCATTCAATAAAGCCAGTCATTCAGAAATCCAGTCAACCTAGAACATGATATTTGAATTATGTAATACAACTGTGACATAAATCATTACATGTGTTGGATCTATTATACACATTAACTATACATATACAATACAAGGAACAAGTACAAACGACATGTTTATTGAAATACATTCCTCGTAAATAATAGTGTTTGTGAGAGAACATTCACTAACT
>CM032659.1:20023111-20047580 GCA_019095985.1 Streblospio benedicti
GTTGATATAATGCAATACACGTTTTTTTTTACTAAATGTTCATCAAGGTCATCAGTTGCTATTACCGAGAAAAGACCCTAAATATGTTTGTTCTAATTTGTATTCCTTCAAGCATAGATGGGGACATTATGACTATAATCAAATAGCATTGTCATAATCAACCATTGCTCATTATTAGCTAGTTCATCAAATCCACACAGACTTAATTAGGCAGGCACACGCGAAAAAACTATTCCCAGAACAGGTTCATTAACCAACTACAGCTTTCCTAGTGTAGTGTATCTTTCCATGACATTGCTAATTTTGAGGCAAAGACATAAAAAAGGTGAACGTCTTTACTTTTCTGGGAGACCGTCAGTGTAAACTTACTATCACAGTGACAGAGACACTGACTGCCACGCTGACAAACGCACTAACAAACACCACTTGGCGACAAACTGACAGATACACTAATAGACACTGACAGGCACACAGACATGTACACCAACAGGGACACAGAGACACTGGCACACACGTTTTCTGACAAGTATGTGGGCCTGATTCTTGGACAAACAGGTATTGGATAACCTGGCATTCACACAGACAATCACAAAGACAATCACACAAACAATCACACAGACAATCACAAAGACAATGACACAGACAATGACGCAAACAATCACAAAGACAATCAAACAGACAATCACACAAACAATCACACAGACCATCACACAGACGATCACACAGACAATCACACAATCACACAAACAACAATCACCCAAACAATCACACAACCAAGTAGCCAATCACTCACGGCACGGGTCAAACTTGAAGTTGACGCAGTCGGGCTTGGCCTGTGGCGGGTTGCACACAGTGGCCTGGCCGTGGAACCAGCACGTCTTGTCCACCAGGTTGAAGTCGAAACCCACGCACGTGGCGTTGGACGCGCACGCGTGCAGGCAGTAGTGCAGGTCGTTGAGGCCACGCATGAAGAAGCCGCCCGGGATGTTCATGCCCGCCAGCTTGTAGATCACCTCTGTAACACCAGGGTGGGTGGGGTGTTAGTTCCATAGGAATTTTAGATGTGATGATAGATTGACTGGTATAAAGGTGTGTGTGTTGTGGTGATTTTTGTCTGATGCTGCACAGCGGGGACGAAGAACTTGAACCTGCCACATGTATGTTTGGATATCTAGCTTTGAGTGAGGAATTTGCGACGGGGATTTTCATATTCGATTGTTTGTAGATCACGTCTGGAAGGAGCAGCATGTGGCATTATATTTAGTTTATATGGACAAACTTGTCAGTAAATAGAGCAGATCCCCGGGTATTTTGACGAACTCCCCATCAGGTTTGCCTCCCACATTCCACAGATTGTTAAGCTTCTTGATAGGGACTTTGCATTTTTTCATTAATGTGTTTTCTAGTTGTGTGTTTATTGGTTATATAGCATACTAAAGCATACTGACAGCATTATGATGTCCCACAAATGAGATCTACTTCCGTCGGCTTCCTTTTACAGATTCTGTTCGTGTCATAAATAAGCAGGAAAGACGGAGAGAGAATGTGATAGCATGATACAGCCAGATTAATGTCAGGGCGTGGGTGGAAGGAGCATACATTGTACAACAACAGTCTCTCTTTTTAAAACAACTGTTGGATTGGCTTTAAGCATCTTTGTTTAGAGAGGTGGTCTATTTATGGAGGTGAAAAAAAGCAAGTAAAGAATGGACATGATGTAACAACAACGTGGAGAGTTTGTTATACGGAGAGTATATAAGATGAGCAAGAATAAATTTCAACGTTCAAAAGTTACCGAGAAACTATTCAAACATTTGACTGCATGGCAGCTCATTTAGTTTGGGTTTGGGTCTTAAGGTTGATCTTACGGAGAACATCTATCAAAAAATAATATTTGGTGTCAACCATCGTGGAATTTTGACTACTGCGATAGCTCATAATTTATCACAGAGAAAAATAAAATTAACACCCGCTTTCAGGCTAGATTTTGTGTTCACAAATATTTTATGTAAATATTTCAGGTGTCGTTTACTACATATGAATGGAGTCCTGACTTGTCACAATGCAATCTGTAATAAGATGATGAGCCCGTCGAGGACAACATTTTTTTCACGTGCCATTTGAAGATTGTACTGACTAAGTAGCATAAACATTTTTTTAAATACTTTCAACGTGAGATGGTTTTGTAAATAAGCATATTCATTTAGATTTACAAAATATTGTACACATAATTCTGTCATTGCACCCAAATTCATTTTCTGCAATAGAAATATAAAGATAAATAACCATCACGTATACAATAGGAACTACTTAATTTTGGTACTTGTGCAGCAATAGACTTCTTCTACAGTAATGAAAAAGTGAAACCTTTTAAATTTGACAAGAGCTGTTTTAATTGAAGTGTTTTATGCTGTGGCGTTGGAGTTATTGAGAGGATCAACTATATATAAATCAAAATGACACGGTTGTACACTTTTTTCTCCATATGAATAGAAAAGAAAGTAACACTATTCTTATATTAAGGTAAGGGTACAGAGGAAAAACTACTCCATGACGTCTTTCCATTTTCATATATATGTTAGAACAAAGTATCTGGTTTCATAAAATGTAATTATTATATTGATTGAATATTTCCTTCGTCCTTTTACGTTCTGGTACTCACGTGTGGGGGCGTGTCCGGGGGTCCCGTAGCCTCCTGGCACCACAATGACTGACGGCGGCGCGGCGGTGCCTGGCGAGGGCGGTGCGGGGGTGACCGGCGGGGCGGGGGCGGGCGGTGGGTACCACACGCTTGCAGGCGCCCAGGAGCCAGAGGGCGCCGGCACGGGGGTGGGCTGAAGATGGAGAAGTAGGAATTTGAAAATGCTTCTAAAGGAAAGTGCATGTGTAATGCAGAGAGGTGAAGGGGGTTGTTGGGTTAGAGGCATGGTTTGGAGAAGTCCGGGAGGTTGTTTTTGCATGTGGGTTTTAGGCATTGACAATACATTACAAAGTACACAAGGAGACATTGCTGTTGTGTACGCGGGAGACATAGGGTTCCTGGAGGTTCCTGGAGGTTCCTGGAGGTTCCTGAAGGTTCCTGAAGGTGTGAAACGTCTGCTCATATGTACTTGATGCAGAAAAAAACAATCGCCTAACAAAACCACCATGGTACTTATAAGTACCATTAACCGTATTCCATTCATTCATCAGTCGATTTTTGGTCAACATTAAAGGAACAATAGCGTATGGCGACCGCAGTGCACACTGTACTGGTAATGTGGTGACAGACCTCATTGCCATATCAACATGATGGCAGGGTTAAAAGTGTGCAAAACACAATCGGTACCTGAGCGGGGCCCCAGGATCCAGTAGCGGGTGGGGTCCAGCTGTTGGTGGGAGCCGAAGCGGGCTGCCAGGATCCAGACGGGGCAGGACTCCAGCTACCTGAGGAATGTATGATCTATTTTATGATTTTGTTTTCATGTGGCATGCCGTAGACTAAGACTACCCAGTGGATTGTCCTTTTTAAAAGTGGTACCAATCGATGTCATCTCTATATATCTTTCATTGTGAGCACTAACATTCGTGGATGCCAGCTGGAGTTTTAAACTACTTTAGTCTGTTTTTTAATTCTGTTTTTTTTCTTATTTTGTAAAAAAAATCAGTTTTCTTGATCATGTGCCATAACTAAGTGCAAGCCGCGTCAATATGATAATCTAATCTGGACCCAATTAGATCAAAATGTATCACGTCCATAGCATATGCATGCTACACAAAGTAAACTGTAAGATCTATACTCCTGTTCAGAAAGATACTAGAAAGAAATATACAAACAAAATCTTTTTTCTCATGATCTCAAAATAATGGACTATCACGTCATCTCTCTGACATGACATTATTAATTCTGCACCATAATACGGAAACCTAAGTTACAAAAATCTCTTGCAATGAAAGAAAGTTATGGGACAAAAAGTTGAGCTTATCCATTATGACATGGGCTCTAACCACTTGGTGCTGGAGCGGGTGCCGGCTGCCAAGATCCGCTGGGTGCTGGCACCGGCCAGCTGTTGCTAGGTGCCTGTGCCGGACTCCAGCTAGCGGGCGCTGGGGCAGACCAGTCGCTGGACGCAGGCGCCGGGACCGGCCAAGATCCCGCTGGTGGTGGGGGAGGGCCTGGAGAGACAGAACGTAGGTAAGTAGGTAGATAGGTAAGTATATTAAAGATTAGAACACACAAATAGGTTTGCCATTGCTTTATTAACAAATGCCTTGCTCTATTGCGCTGTCCATATACAAAATCACAATATTACACTTTTTTAATCACATATGACCAATATCCTTTGAAACTGACTCCACAGTATGCTACATGACCTACTTGGAGGGTAACTTGGGGTGAATCACAATCAAACTCGTGTCTTAACAAATTTACCTACTGACACTGACGAAGGGGCCTTAAGAACGGATCCTTACCATTTTTAGCCTGTTCGAATGAGCGCGGCCAGGAATCAAACTCTCTTGCCAGAAGTACTCTCACCTGGGGACCAGCTGTTGGCGCTGGCCGGGGCAGGAGCCGGCTGCCACGAGCCCCCCGTCGGGGCAGGCGTCTGCTGCCAGCTAGACGGTGCTGGGGAGTTGGTGGGACTGGAGGCTGGCTGCCAGGAGCCCCCGCCGGATGGGGGAGTCCAACTGTTACCTGAAGGGGGCGGTTGTGAAATATTTTATGGTATGTCATGTGGTTCATAGAAGTATTTTCTGATAACGGCTTGGTCGGGCTAGCTGGTCTAGATGCTAGGAAATGCAAAATGGAGAGTTGGGTGCACACATATGGTAGCTAAATTTTTGTTGTTGTTTTTCGTTATTTGGGGGGGGGGGGTCGGGGTATATGAATGTTTAGGTATGGCATACAATTACCAAGCTAGGCAGAGTTGTGCGAAAAGTGATATCAGCTTGTTGGCTAGATGGCCTACTGTCTGGTGCAGGTTGCAAATAATCAAGAGTTGCCACGTAGTATGCAATGTAATCTACTTAGTTATTATAGTGCGAGAAAAAGTGATGGTGTGGAAGGGGGAGGGCTGAGAGGCTATCATGTATATATTGAGAGGCTATCATGTTTATGTTTTCTTACATTCTCACATTCTTACATTCTTACTCAGTTGTGTCTCCATCTCTAGATATTAAAGGTTTCAATAAAATGAACTTTATAATCGAGCCAATAACGTAAAAGTTTGGTAAAGACGTATGACTGTCTCCTTGCAGGAGACCGCTGTACTCACTGGCGGGTGCGGGCTGCGGCCAGGAGCCTCCTCCGGCCGGCGGTGCGGGCGTCCCAGACCCTGCAACAGGCAGCACAACAGTCAATTGTTATAACTGCCAGTATGTAAAATTGGAGGCATGAGACAGACCTTGTAACGGAGGCTGGACATCTTTTGCTAGAAGTGTTATGGCTTCTGAATTCCTAATGTTGGTATCAACATAGAGGCTGGACAGTTTGTAATTTATAAATTTATCTTTATTGTTATAAATGCTGCGCATTTTAGTCAATTATTATAGTCAATTATTACTACAGCCATTTTTATTTCTAAAATGAGACAAAGAATAAACACAAAAAGTGGACATTTGCAGATTTTAAAGCTAGTGGGTGTGAATCATTTCATTTTTCCTAATTATAGTAAGTATAGTCTGCATGAAAGTAGGCAAGCTGCTGGAGTGGTTCGCCTAAATCAAGGAGACCCACTCAACTTGTAAAGATGATGAAGGATAAGTCAGTGTAAATATTGCAGGTTTACGGCAATCTCCTTTCCACCGCTTATAACATTTGCTCACAAAGCACAAGGCAGACTACTTTGATAAAAGACGCTGGTAAAAAGTAGCCAGCCGTTGGTTGTGCTAATATTCCAGCAGTAAGCAGCGGGCCAGCGGGTAGACCTTACATTGCATTCTAGTCCTACACATAAGCATTATTTCAATATCTATCCTTGGGTGAATATTCAAAAATACCAAACAAAAACATATCTTATAATAATGACCTATAAGCAAGGTGGTATTTGAAATTGAAATCCCAACCAATTTTGACACTCATTTAGCTACAATATATGAGTATTTTCAAAATTCATTACTGTAAAGCTGTACTTACAAGGGTTCTGTTGAGCCGTCCATTGCGAATAAACCACCTGGGCATGCAGGCACAAGCCCGCCCACAAAACACAGGGGTGCATTGTGTTTAATACTGATAAACACGATCTAAAACAACTCTTAGCTTCTTCTTTTTTACCAAAATCCGATTTGAAATTGGAATCCGGTTAAGAATGAACTTGTTGGTAACCGTGTGTGATAAATCCAAATCACTGCTTTATGTATGTTTTGAACCAAAAAGAGTTGAAGATCAACTAGATTCTAAGAATAATTGAACTAGCATTAGAAGTACCACATTTCCTTCCATCAATCTTCTACGCTTGATTGTCAATGTATCCCAAAAATAAAGTTCATGACTTGTTCAATCTCATTGCCCTTTGCCTTGTATGTCAACGTCAATTATCATATTTCAATAGCTATCCTTGGTTTGATTGAAGCAAAACTGCTAGCATCTTTGTAAAGTATGAAAAATCTGAACCACAAACTGATGCGCTGTGTGTAAAAATCATCACTTCCTGCCTGAGATATGCTAATGTCTTCAAACAGTTTGACAATTCTTTAATGCTACTGTCATAATGTAACAGCACATAATAGCATTATGCATATTAATGAGTCCTTAAGTAATTAATTAACGCAGTGGTATATGCAGATTGTCTAGTGTTACGGTCGCAGAGGTCAGAGAAATACTTAGACTACGGTCTTCTCAGGAAATGTTGCACCTTGTAACTTTGCTTATTTTGATCTTGATTGGAGTTTTATTGTGCTTATAGGTTCTTATAAAGATGGTTTATACGAATGAAGGACTCGACTGGGCGTAAACATTAGTTTTATTTGTCATTTCCTGCTGTAATTATATCAGTATTAATTGGTGATTTAAAATCAACAGTGTTGTTTAAGGGTGAAGCTTGTCCAAGTGCATGACATCCATTATATGGGTATTGTCAGTATACGAGCATATAACTCTGCTTGCACGTATGCATCGTTCAAAATGCACCGCGCAGCCCATTGAGTTAATTATGTGGCTTTGAACAGCATAGAGTCTGTGCTGCGTATTTTGAATCCTATAGGTAAGTCGTAAGTTTGTAACATTTGCCTGGATGTACCTCCAGTTGCGCCTGTGATTGATTGACGCGGCTCTGAAAAACATTCTGACGTCTAGAATTTGTGCGTGTGTGTGGTGGGGAATAAAAAAACATCTCTTGGGACAGTCCATTCTAAACAGGTTCTACTGAACTGTGATGCAAACTTCATATTGAATCATATTACACGTCTTATTTCATGTGTTAATGTGTTATACATAACTTAATGTGTCAAGTTTGTGTTCTGGGGAACATTTTGTGTACTGTTTTTGTTTTTTTTTTTGTTTTTAATGTAAAATTGCAATTGTTTATATTTTGGTCTGGTTTTGGTGGTAATATAATGTATGGTAAGCAGGAAATTTATGAGTGCATACAATCAACATGATATACTTTGAAACCACTAAAATGTGAGATTGTTTTCACTAAAATGCCACCCTATTGCACTTCTGCGGATGTGGGATAAAAGCTGATATCCAGCTGGGTTTTGGTGGTGATGCGGGTAACGGTCGCCACCCTCCTCGCTTCTGCACAGTGATGTTGGTAGCCTCACATCTGAGCCATCGAGGATTAAATTATACAGCAGAACTTCGAATCAATACTACCTCAGTAATAAGACCAACTCCATACAATAGTATAATATGACCAAGGTGGCAAGCCATCATAATATAAAGAGATCATGGCGAGCTTTTGTAAAGAGGCCACTTCTTCAATGGGACCACTTGTGAATTGAAAGCTGTTCCAAGTTATATTGTAACTACTACAGCGCACACCATGATGTGGGGGTTACATTTACACCAAACGACACTGATGAAACTCACTTCAAGTCTTTGATTCACTTGTAAAGGGTGCACCGTTAATTACCGTCCTTTTTATACATTATATACAAACACAGCCGAAAAACTTTTTTGAATAAAAGAGTGCAATTAACAAGATTGATGAAACACTGTAGAAGAATCTAAAAGGCTAATGTACTTCGGCTAATGTAATAACATGTTCTATGCACATTCCACGAGCCTTCGTGCGTGTGTTTTACTGAGATATCAAACACTCGCGTCATGTTGCCTGAGGCTATTAATGCCTTGGGTGTCTTTCTATTTTTTTTTCTTTTCTTTTGACAAGAGTTTTTTAATTGCGTGGGAGAAGCGAATCTGGCAATGATGTCCTTTATTATAAATGATAGAACCAACATCTTTTTTATTCACATTTTAATTAAATATTTTCAACCTTGCGGTCATCTTCAGAATATAATGTAAAATGAACCAAATTAAATTATAAAACAGTATTGTTTTCAATATACATGAATATAATATATGACATGAATCAAAACATAACAACACAAGGATTCAGGATTAAGAGATCAATGTCCGTTTAGTATTAGATTTAATTGAGTATATTGTCTCACTTATACTTTATAAAACAACCAAATGAGGAGACGTCATTTGTGAACGATCCCTTACCTCACGCCTAGTAGCGGTTGGGACACATTCACGCGTGCGCCCAGGTGTGTTCAAACCTTTGTTAAGCACCTTCCGGCCTGTACGCGGCCAGTGAGGCCATTCGCCACCAGTGCGAAGTCTGTGAGGGCCGTGGTCGAGTCTAGGGGTGGCCTGGCAGACATACATACATAAATATACTAGAATTGTCAGTCATATGAATAGGTTTAGACTTTTTTTCAAATCCCCGTGAATTGCCGTTTCTAGAATAAACAATGAGAGTGATCAATCTGCCATTCCTAGTCATATCACTTTTGAAACCCATCCATAATGTGTTTGTTAAAACAAGACAGATTTTTTTTCTATCTGCTATTTTAATCAAATCCAAAGTTCATGAAAAAAATCCATGATTGGGTCTGAAATATAGCACTCGTCCGACAATCTGTCATATCTTTTAACCTTTCCTGCAAAAGCAAAGATTGCGCACAATTGGAAGAAATGGAAAGAGGAGGGATTATCAATACATTATTGATCACAATCGCATTTTTAAAATCCCGTGATTGTCCAGCAATCGCCTCCTGATCGTCCGTGCTCTGGCGGCCTCCCATCTGGATTTGTCCTCTCTTAGTCTTCCCACCTAATGTCGTCTGAGGAGACATGAGATGGGCCGAGTGGCGGGGCTATCAACATCATTAAAGTAGATTGAAATGATTAAAGATGAGAATCAGGCCGACATGAGGCAATTCAAAGTTTTTTTGGCTGGTATCATCGCTCACTCCATAATCCAGTTGAGCTGAGTCTGGTTGTCACGGTAGTTCCTGTTCTCTGGACTTTCATCCCCTATAGGATGTATAGGCCGATTAGACATGAGTTGCGGGAAGAAGGCGTGATTGAGGGGAGAGTGAAGACCAACAGAGAAGATTGTCCTTCACTTCTCCCCTGAATGGATTCGTGGGCGACGCAGTGGGTCGTTCGTTCTTTAATTTTTAGGGTGGTGGTCAATTTTTGTCACATGAAATTGAGGGGGGTTACACATTTTTTAACAGAAGTTTGAGGGTGGGCTATTAATTTTTTTCACAGCAATTTTGGAAAATCCTCCTACGCCACACGGTCATAAATACTGAATGGTCACATAGATATTACTGGAAATTTCATTTTCTTTTTACACTTTGGCACTGGGAAAACAATCGTGGTCATGGTAGTAATATTATTTGGTACTTGTTTGAATGCATTATTTTTATTTTTTATTTTTTCCTACGGTAACTGTGTGAACAGCTATGCAGCTTTTTTCTTCTATAGCGACATAGCAGGAGATCTACAAATCTATATTTGTATGGGTTCTATTATTCAAAATCATAATCAACTATACACTCACCTATTGGAACCTCTCATCATTTTATATGGGCAAGACTTTCCTTCTATTTTCTGTATAGTTGGTTATAACCGGGTGTGTTCTTCTATATGACTGTATCCAGTGTTCTAGAAGGGACTCAAACTGAACGATAATATAGTTCTCAGCAGTAAGAGTACATTGTCCCTTGATATATATGCATAGACACTAACCTGTTTTTCCCCAAGAGACAACATATTAGTGGCCTTTTCCTGTTCACGAGTTTCGTCGCACAGGGCTGACTCATCGGCGATGCATTATCAGGAAAATACCACATTGAAAATGTATTGGAATGAACCATATATAGGACGGTTTGACTTGCGACAAAACATGTGATGAGTAAAACCGCTGAAAGAATGTATTCAACTATGACAATGTTGATATGGTGAAGATCACTATTCTATTGCCGATGAGTGAGTCCCGTGTACTGTTCCCAAACAGATTTACAATGTAGGTTTTCGTCACTTACCAGGAGTGGGGTACTGCAAAGATGACGAAAGGTGATAGGGGTGGGGGTAAAGAAAGGCCAAAAAATGATGTGAACGATCGCTACGCGTGAAACCTTTCACACATGGCAAAAACCCCGTGAAAAAAGAAATTTTCTTGGTAAAAGACGAGGGGGAGGTATACACATGTGCCGCTTCCCTGGATATGCCTATGATGTTTGAGCACTTTTGATGTGGTTTATTTTTGCTCCATGACTAGGCCACCAACTACTGCCGCAATCCTAGCATTAACGCCGGCGGGCCTTGGTGCTACACCGTGGACCCCTCCGTCAGGTGGGAGTTTTGCGACGTGCCCTTCTGCTCAGGTAGGTCTACTGCACGTGTCACAAATCACTCAACATCAGAAACCATCCCCTGCATTCCTAAGCTGGATTGACAGTCAAGGATATTAGAGACTATTGAACGCTGATAGGACACAACATCATGCTGTGTACGTTTGGTTGTCAGCGACAATGAAGAGAATAATGGCTGATTGCTTGATCATTTTATGTATATGTTATCAATAATATATCTACAACAGTTTGATTAATCAGTGACCAATTTTTTATATTCAACGTGTGTTTTTGTTGTTGGTTATTGCGTTGAATCATAAAAAGAAATACTTCAGATATCATACAAAACTCCTGTTTAGAAGTTCACTTGTATCGTTGCAGACGTTGACGAATGTCTCTCCAGCCCTTGCCTCCATGGCGACTGTACTGATCAGCTGCTAGAGTACACGTGCACTTGTCACCCTGGCTGGACGGGGACCAACTGTGATGGGAGTGAGTCCATGTGAATCTGGGATTTTTACTCCATTGGTGCCCACAGGTTTCTAGACGTGTGAATGATTACATATGGCTTTTTATGCTCCCATTTACTATACACATGCTTGTGATAAAAAGGCTTTTCCGATTCACATTGAGTTACATTACATACAATCAACATTGAACATTTCATTGTGTTTGTAATTTCGCGAAGTAATAGACATAGCAATGGGCATTTTACAAATTCTTACGTTCATAATCTAAACTACCGTTAATAGTGACCAATCGTTTAATCGTTTTTAAGATTCAAGTATATGAGCTATGTGAGAGACGGTGTTTTTGGGTGTGAACCGTGTTAAGATTTTTTAATTGGACGAAGGCAACGTCTAATAACTATTTATTTCAGATACTCTTGTTATCTCGTTTATTTCTCTAGTTCCATGTCATTTTAAATGTTTGTATTCCCTTTGTTTTTCTAGAAGCTGCAGTGTCTATGTGATGCATCATTGTCAACTTACTTAGGATAATATAATTGATATGAAAAATATATCTATTCACCATAATTATTTGTTTGATTAGTGTTATTTTGCAGTCATCATCTCTAATGTAAAAGCTAAATAGGTGACGAGTGCGTTGTGTTTGTCTCTATCACTGACGGTCCTGAGTACAGACTACAGAGGTCGTTGTGCTTAATTCTTCAGGTCAGTCTATTAGCAGTGGTAGTAACAATGACATGTATTTAGCATGTACACTAATGTTACAAATGTATACAGCAGTTAGACGCGTAAAGGTATCAAAATTAATTTACATGGTTGTGAGTGTTGTCATATTCTTACACAATGTTTTACTTTGTAAGGTTTGTTTTAAGTGGTCATGTTTACAACGTTACAGCGTGACATCTGATGAAACAGCAGACTCGGTTATCAAGGGGGTCTATCAACAGCCCCAACTACAACCGCTTACATGAAGGTAAATATTGGTATCACTTTGTACACATTTGGATGTGGTGTGTGTATTTCACATCCACCCAACTATAGTAGTACAGTCCTGCTTTGACTTGTGATTTCAGGCTTTACAGTGTGCTTCAACGCTCAAAAACAGAACTCATCCACCTATACGTTGCGATTACTAGTCAATGCATATGTTATTGAACAAATATGGAAACAATGTGTATGTACAGGGTAGTAGAGGAAGTAAGGTCACAAAAATGGCCTGTAACTTCATTTCATAGTACAAGCATTTCCTTTGGCACAAATGTTCATTAGGGCCCAAAGTTAAGATTTATCCAAAGACACAAATCGAAATATTAGATTATGTCCATTATAATGGCTATAATAAATAAAATGTTGAAGATGAATGAATGCTTTCTGTGGAAGATAATACTTAGATGCCCTGAGCATATTATGAAACAATGAATTGTGGATTTAATTAGATTTCCGTGTGAAAAATAATGTATTTTATGTTAAAAAAAAAATATGAATTTTTGATGATATTAAATGGGAAAGTTGATTCATTAAAATTTTAATGCCAATATAGAAAATTTGAAGGTCTGAAGACACCAACCTATTGATAAACCAACCAAACAACATTGATTGTATGGAGACTGTAGGTAATGTGTTTGGGACTGTTTGGGGACTCTAAAAGTCTCTTTTTTAATGCATAGAGTGTATAGCGCCCCTATTTTGGTGGAACTTTTCTCAAGTTTAATCCCCAGAATCGTGGGCAGCAGCATTTGGGAGCCTCACCGTGAGAACGACAGTCTCCAGCACTTAATTAATGGCTTATGGGTGATTTCTACAGCCTGGCCTCTTATATCTGTCTGGGAAGCATATATATGTCACATTAGACACAGCTGAGGACAGCTTTTACAAACCTAAGTATCCATTTAACCATAACCATCTGGTAAGGGTTGTACACACATATATACAAACCATAATGATTTGATAACATTATATTTAATCTTTCAGTTCCTTTCAAATATTTTCATTTGCAAAAATGGATTTTTTTTAAAAACTATCAAAACACTTAATCTCAAATATTACATATACATTGTATAACCATTTCCGCCTCAGGTTGGCATGCGAGCCACCACCCACCTCTCTGATGAGATCCTGGGGGTCGAATGGTCGTCCCTGGGGCACGGGGCTCACCACGTCCTCTGTGATGTCACTGAGCAGGCGGTTGAGGTGAGAGTAGCCAGGGCCGTATGCCCGGATACCTGCTCAACGCAACATGGCCACTAGAATAGAAATCATGACAGTTTAGTGAACATTCATCTCTCCTAGTATTATGTACATAAATATAGAGTTTACTACTTCAAACCAAAAGATATGTAAATGTAAATGTGGTAGTTTATAGTCGCAATTCACTGTTATTGTGCTCTAGCAACTTTACATATTTACACCAGGTCATTGGCATCCTGGTCACACTATATCATTCTCAACTACCCGGGGAGCATACTGCACATCGCTACCGTAGCACAGACGTGCTAATCACTCACATTAGCGTTCACTCGCCTGACCTGTACCTATTCAACCTGTAGGTATCATGGAGCATTGTGCAATCTGTTAGAGGTAGGTTTGCTCAGCACCCACCATCAGACCCATCATGGCGAGTTTTTGAAAAGAGACCACTTCTTCAATAAGACCACTTGAAAGCTGTTCCAAGTTATATTCTAACTACTACAGTGCAAACCATAACCACTTTTGAAAAGAGACCACTTCTTCAATGACACAACTTGAAAGCTGTTCCAAGTTATATTGTAACTACTACAGTGGACACCATCAGCACAATATGTGATGAAACACCATAGACCACATTACTAAACACCCGATATATACAAGAAGAAAAAAACTTGTAAGGTTTCATCCATCCTTTGGGCTTCCTCATACTGTCAACATTACAAACATAATAGCCTGAACTATACTACAGGATTAACAATACTGAAACCCTCTCTCAATAGAGATGATGGACGTTACAACCTCGCATGCAACCAGCAGAAGGGGGTAGGGGACAAACAAGAGCTTGTAGCAATCTACTGTGCCAAATGAAGGTGCTTGTGTCAATCAGAAAAACAAGGCGCTATGCAGCCCACAATTATACCTGGTATAACGAGTGCATTATGATTGGATTTGTTAACGCACTATTTCACACTAATCAAAGAATATGCAAAGCAAAAGGAGATTGACACAAATGATTTGTTGATAAAATCATGAATACAAATATTTGTATACCATACTATCTAAGATATTATATTGTAAATGAATATTTATAGCAAAAAAGCAAGGGATTTTAATTGCACTTGAATTTACTAATTGAACTGTCCCACATGCATGTACTAGTATTATCTCAGTTGTTAAAATAATTACAAATATTTGAGGGTGTTAAATTATTAACATCTCTATACCATAAAATATTGAATGATTCATGAATTAATGCATAAAAAGGGACTGTTCATTGTTCAGTGGGTGTGCCCCCCCCCGATCTGCCTATGGGCACGCACCACTGAAGGTGCTCTTGCGGATGGTCCAGGTGGAGATGAACTGCGCCATGAAGCCCTTGTCCTCGCTGTACAGGTGCAGACGGTAGAGGAGTGGCCGACCGCAGAACGTGTCCTCATGCAATGCAGCACAGATCGCCTCGTACCGGTCACCACCAGCGTGCTCTGGCCCAGCCCCCCCCGCCCCAGGTCTTGGTGGAGGTGCATGACGTGTAGGGGAATGTGGAGGAGTGTAGGGGACTGTATGGGGACTGTCGGGGACTGTAAAGATCTGATGGAGACAGTAAAGGACTGCACAGGGGGATGTAGCGAACTGTAGGTGACTGTAGGGAATTGTATGGGGACTGTAGGTAATGTGTATGGGACTGTATGGGGACTCTAAACGGTCTGGTGGGGACTGTATAGAACTGTAGTGGACTGATAGGGATTGTATGAGGACAACATAATGTATGGGGACTGTAGGTGACGTGTATGGGACTGTATGGGGACTGCATGGGAGGCGTATCAAGTACAGTAGCAACTGGTTATCTTGAAGATGTAGGGAGAACAATGAAATTATCGAGAAAACCAATGTTGGAAATAACCAACTGACATTTGCTCATAATGTAGTACTTTAGTGGAAATGAAGCTAACTTCGAGATAGCACAACATTTGAGATAAGCAGTATCGCGTTAACAAGTTTCTGCTGTATCGATCCCCCATGTAAACAGGTAGCGGATGCAGAGGAGACTGCGGGGTACCGCGAGTATTGAGCTGAGCAGTGTGTGTTTCCTTGGCCAAATGGATGGGCAGCTCGACTCATGACCAGGAGGTCGTGGTTGCGAATGATGTGTCAGGTCTGGTGGTGGGTGTTGAGAAAACTCATAAACTGCACACTGCTGGTGGCCGTTAAATAGGTACCCTTGATTGTACACATCTGCCCCTGTATTGCTTATGTGTATAGGAACTTCAACAACTTTCTGATGAACATACACGACAGGAGGATTATGCTGCCTACACTTGGATGTCCTTACCTGTTTGAGGTTGTGCCATATAAAGTTCAATGGCAGATTATTTATGTCTATCACATCGGACGTTAGAAAAGCCTATGAAAATGGGTATTTTTGTTGGGAAAGGGGTAGCGCCTCCAGCTCTTCAGATAAACGGTTAACTAGATCTACATATTTATCACGACAAATAATCCATATGGGTTTCGAAAAACCAAATGCACGTTAGGTAAGTTTTCATCACTAAATATGCTAGATCTAGATCTAGTAAGCTTGAAATTTATATGCAAAAAATTGATGCGAGATCCCTTTTGAGAAATGATCATGGACGATCAAAATATTATTTATGAATTATAATCATCTGTATAGCTTACAAGTATCTATCATTTGGAACGTTTAACACCTCATAATTCAAGGTTTTTTAACAAATATATGAATACATCTTAAGAATTTCTTCAAACAAAAGCAAACCAAGGTTAAGTTCTGTAAATTTCTGGATTTGAGGATTTTTTTGGAAATATGTCAAATACATTTTGCTTCTGTCCGGAGTCCAATAAGGCTGTGTGCCCTTATGAGGGGTGGTTTACATAAATCTAAAAGTTTTTAACAGTGCAAAAGTAGCATTGATCCAGCTGTTTATAAGGTTATATATTAAAATCTGGGTAGGGGGGGGCTAAAGGATCCAGGTTTTTGGAAAAGGGACCCGCAAATATGGCGCACTCAAGGGATTTCATGAAAAACCCTATGATAATGAAGTATTTTGGTGGGAAAAGGTGGCCGCGCGCCCCCTGCGTCCCCCTCTACCCTGGATCTGCCTATGCCAGTGGCTTAATGTTTGATCCTATTAGAAGGTACCGATTAGAATGTACCTGCCGCCTATTTTATTTATACATCAGCGTAGTCTGGTGATATCATCGGGACAGTGACGTTCAAATCATAAAACATAACGGACCCGGCCTGTGTGTTTCACCTTGACATTCACAATGAGGAAATGATCAAACTCCATCGATTTTTGCCAAATATTTATCAAATATCAATACAAGTAAGCATTAACATACAAAGATCATACACAACAGTGATAACACCCCCTTGTAGGCAATCAAATAGATACAAAGGGAAGTTTGACTGTGACACATATGGTCATATTTCAAGTTGCAAAATGTCTTCAACATTAAGAGATTTGTATCCAGAGATCGAACCGTTTGACAAGGGCCATCTTCGAGTCTCTGATGTGCATGAAATTTATTATGAACAGAGTGGGAAACCTGATGGAAAGCCAGTCCTATATATGTAAGTATTAATAATACATGTACATTCAACAGCTAGCTAGAAAATTTATCAATATTTAAACCTGTAACGTCAGGTTAGGAGACCACCCGCGGGAGCTAAGAAGAAAGAGCTACCAAATTTTAGAACCAGACACTGAACATTGTAATCCGCTTTCAGCCATGGTGGTCCGGGGGGAGGTACGAGCCCACGAGACCGGCGATACTTTGACCCTGCGGTGTACAGAATCGTGGTGTTCGACCAGCGTGGAGCCGGTCAGTCCCGGCCGGCCGCAGACCTCACCGTAAGTAACACCTGGGTGTGCAACGCAGTATGCAGATAACTGATGAAGTATTCTATAGGACAAGTATGGCAAAGACGTTACTAGGTCCCTTCACATTTTACTCGTTGAACATGCTTTACACAATTTCTATGTGCCACAAAATTGCAAGCTAAGGCTTTGAAGAAAGATATGGTCGTCTGGAGGACAAGTCTATTATAATTCTTATAACTCGTCCTAGTCTCGAAATGGTAGACTCGAGTACTTGTGTGGAACACTGGATAAGTCATGTACAGACCTGTGCCAAAGCGGAGGCTAAATATAGGCCTACTGTCAGCATGTGATCAGTAGTTTTAGAACTTGTGAAAGTAAAGCAGATAGAAAATACTAATTGACATGAACTAAACTAACCTCGAGATAAGATAAAATTCCAAATAAGCAATATCGAGATCTCAAGGTTGTACTGTACTCCATCATCATGATTTGTTACAGGACAATACGACGTGGCATCTGGTGGAAGACATCGAAAAACTGCGCGCCAAACTGGGCATCGACAAGTGGATGATATTCGGGGGCAGCTGGGGTTCGACGCTGTCGCTGGCGTACGCTCAGACGCATCCCAGCAGCGTGAAGGCCATCGTGCTCAGGGGAATCTTCACACTCAGGAGGTACGACAGGATCACAGGATGGATCATTTAGTAGCCTGGTGGCCCAAGCTGGGAAATCAGATGCTTAGTTAAGTCTTGCTGCGGGCCACTTCTTTCTTTGTGTCTGTGACCGGAATTCTTTATGGTTTTCTATATCAATATGACTTTTTTTTGTTATCGGAGGCTACAATCAGGACACTGTTTTAAAAGTCCAAGCAACAAGGTGTAACATCCCAGAGTTCAGTTGTGGATCAGTGAAGGTTGAATGTGCTATTTTCACGCTTTATCCATGTTGAAACCAGAGGGAGGCTCATTACTCTGAGACCACTAATATGTAAACAAATGCAGTGCCATACACGAATTTGGCTCTTCAATTGTATTATAATAGACTTATGCTGCAATTTAAGACGTCCAAAAATGTGGATGGAAAGATAGATGTAAAAACGTGTGCTGGAAATTGGTCCATTGTTGCTTTTCTGCTGGGTTATTCATCCCTCATGCTTGGTGTATAGGTATTAGTAGTATGCCTATGTTTTTTATTTGTTTATTTTGTTGCGGACTTATTTGTTTGTTTTGTTGTTGCAGACGTGAGTTGGTCTGGTATTACCAGGATGGAGCGAATCACATCTTCCCAGATTTCTGGGAGAAATACATAGAACCAATTCCTGAGGTAAGCATGTTGTTCATGTACTAAATGGATTCAGAGAGCGTTTTTACAAAATACCTGCTCATGGTAAATTTGAATCCCTCCCCATAATCAATATTTTTTAACATAAAAGCCCAAATCGAATAGATGTTGGTATGCTTTATTACAAGCTGTATTATTTGAAAACTTCTCATCAATGATTGCTAGAAGTAACAAGCAAAAGTTCATCATTCAACATTGCTCAATTTACATAAATGAAATAAAATCACGCGAATCTTCACTGTTGTAGGTTGAACGCCACGACATGATGTCTGCTTACTACAGACGACTGACAGGTACCGCAGAATTATATGGTTACTTATCCCACATTAGGGTTTGAAACTAATGTAAAGATTAACTTTATGATGATTAGACATCCAGGTATAACATTATCTAAACAGTTGAGAAGCATATTTCAGGCTTGGCTCATTTCACCGCTTTCAGTTTCAATTGTCCGAATTCTATATATATGTTTTCAATGTGAAAACGGACATTTTTTGTTACCTGAGGCGACAATGATGACAGTTTTATGAATCCTGGGCACCAGCTCAGACCTGTGAATCTCAGCGATGAGCCCTGACCATTTTTTAGTTGTTTATGAACCAATGATCTAACACAGTTTAATAACGAATTTTTTTAATTACATACTTAGAAGCAAACAGTTATAAAATATCTTACAATATCCTAGTCTGATCTTCCTAGTCCACCTCAACAATCAACCTTATTAGAAACCATAAACTAAAACATTCACAAATATCTTCTGGTGAATTGCACCAGGAAGAACAAAACTGGTGTGTTTACCAGTCTAAACCAGTTACAACAGTGACTGAGGTCATTATGTTGACCACAATGCCTCCCCTGGCTGCTTCCAGGCACTGACCGCGCATCCCAGCTGCTGTGTGCCCAGCGATGGTCAGGCTGGGAGATGGCGACGTCTCGTCTTCACGTAGACAGTGACATGCTGTCCAAGACAGACAGTGACGTGTGGAGTCTGCAGTTTGCCAGGATAGAAAGGTCAGTTAATTAATGTGCTGGCCGCAAGTTTATGGAGTAACATTTTTTATCATAACTGAAAAAAAGTATTGAATATCAAAATACATTTTGTAGAAATTTTAGGAATGAATGCTATTTTTTTTCGGATCATCTTGAAATTTCACTTTGATGTTGAAGTGTTTTTATTTTTCATTCACTGTTGCCTCGTATTTCTCTGTTGCAGCCATTACTTCGTCAATGGCGGGTTTTTCCGGTCCGACTCTCAGCTGCTTGATGATGTAGACAAAATCCGGCACATTCCGTGTACAATCGTCCAAGGTCGTTATGATGTCGTCTGTCCTGCTGAGACCGCATGGCAACTACACAAGGTAGTAACGAAAGTTGGGATTTTCTTAGACTAAAACAAGAATTTAACAGGAAAAGCATTTGATTGAACTAAATCTAAACTAAATATTTAAAGTAAACTTATTAGATTTGTATTTATATAAACGACATCACTAATTTGTAATAGATTCAATTGAAAATTACACACATGAATATTACTCTTGTTGAGAATGAACGTAAACCTCTATAATACATTAAAACATTCGTCTTATAAATAGAAATATTTATTTTGTGATAAATCCATATAAAACTCACTGTCTTAATATTTTCGGACATTTTCAATGTGCATATTCTGAGACTTCTCTTTCTGTCACCAGATGGCAGCACGTGACAGTAAAAGAACTGTCACGTGCTGCCATCTGGTGACAGAAAGAGAAGTCTCAGAAGTTGGACATTGAAAATGTCCGAAAATATTAAGACAGTGAGTTACATACGGATTTATCACAAAATCAATATTTTTATTTATATGAAAAAGAAATCCAATGAATTTATTTACAAATCGACATTCGTCTTTCAGCGGTGGCCGGAGGCATCCTTCCACATGGTCCCTGATGCGGGTCACTCCGCCAAGGAACCCGGAATCACGCACCATCTGGTGGAGGCTACAGACAAGTACAGGGATCTCTGATCGGGGCTACCAACATGTACAGGGAGAGATCTTTGATCGGGTGGCAACATTAGCTTGATAAACATTGAATAGGTTGCTACGGAAGAATCAATAATATTGATAGCTGAATTGTAGTTATAATTGACATATGAATTATATTTATTATGAATATGATATTTTTTTACCACACTGTAACGTAACCAATGTGCCAAGAAGCACATGATCTAGTTGAGGCAACACGGAAATATCGCGATGTTTGACAAGATGCTGAAAGGATAAACTTTATTGGCTAAAGTAGTCAATAGTACTACTGTTGTAGTCTAGAATAAAGCCTAAAATAAGCTCTATTTTACCAAAATGTATTTCTGATTTCCTTGAACGCAGTAAGCGTGAATCTCAATGTGGTAAATTGGAGCTTATTTTAAGGTTTATGCTATGGGTGCAATAGTAGGTATCAATGACTGACATGTCAATAAATGGGTACAATGTACTCGAAGCATGAATGGATTTCTTATATTTATGTGTTTATATCGCTAAGTATCTATAGTCTATGAATGAATATTTATGATTAAAAAATCATGTTTTCATATATATATTGGAAAAAATCCAAGATGCACTTTTAAAGTAGTTCATCTCAGGAATTCTTATATTCACAATGAAATTGTTTTAACTGCTTATTAAAAATATGTATAATAAATCTAGAGAAAACATTTACTTTGTTTTTGTTATTTCAGGCACTATTCATTATGGGTTGCAATAAACTATATGAATATATATCTGCACACAATCATGCTGGTATTCTTACAATATATTCAATGAGAGAAAAAATATTGAAAAATCACAAAATCACAACATTTGTGTCTAAGAAAATCAATCATCAATGAATTATATTAGTGTTAATTTTCAACATTTTGTCTGTAAAATACGTTAATTGTAAACTCCATTTGTAAATTTGAAAGCATAAAAATGAACTGAAGGCATAAATAATAAAACATCACCTCAAATGCATAAAAAGAACACTGTCCTGTCGTACATGTATCTCATTGGCATTGTGTTAGAAATATTTAGTTTCTAAATGTAATATGCTTAGCATTATGTAACCACAGTTTTACTATTTGTTTTAAATACCGTATTTAATTAATAAAGCTGCTCCTGCCCTTTTATCGTCTACGTTTCAAGTATTTTGATATTTGAATAATTAAAATTGGTGATAATGAACGTGATTCTACTTTACCTTTGATCTAATAAATAATCCATTCTATTCTTTTGAATGAGTTATTAATTTGGAAATCATGTAAAGAATAAAGATAGAAGTTCAGTGGAGCTAGCTGTCAACAGGGTTGCTACATAGAATGTAGGGATTGCTACAATCAACATGTCAATTTGAACATGAGTTGCAAAATGTCTTCAACATTAAGAGATTTGTATCCAGAGATCGAACCGTTTGACAAGGGCCATCTTCGGGTCTCAGATGTGCATGAAATTTATTATGAACAGAGTGGGAAACCTGATGGAAAGCCAGTCCTATATATGTAAGTATTAATACTGCAGCATAATAGAAATAATTATAAAGAGCGTTATTATGGTCTGGGACGAATAATAATGACGGGAACTTGAGATATCCATAGTTCCTAAGCATTTGAATTGAAGATGAATGGGTTGTAACTGTATGCCAAAAAGCTGGCATTGTTATGAGCATTCAGCGTGACATATGAAACTGAACAGTCTCCTAATCCGCTTTCAGACATGGTGGTCCGGGGGGAGGTACGAGCCCACGAGACCGGCGATACTTTGACCCTGCGGTGTACAGAATCGTTGTGTTCGACCAGCGTGGAGCCGGTCAGTCCCGGCCGGCCGCAGACCTCACCGTAAGTAACACAGGTGTGTGCAGCGCAGGGCGCAGACAACTGATGAAGGTTACTACTCTTTGGACATGACGTTCTACACACTTCATGCACCACAAAAGTGCTAGTTAGGGAACGATCATAAGTAATGATACAGGTGGGGGGTCATCCAAAAAGATGGGGGGGTCATTCAACTTTAATGATTCCTTTTGGGCGGGGGGGTGTCGCTGAACTTTTTTATTTCGCTACGTTATATTTTTTTTTAAATATTATCTTTTAGCAATTGTCCAGAAATGCAATGACTATGAAGAGGACTTTTGCTTCCTCGGGAGGGGGGAGGTCACTAAACTTTTTAAAATGTTGATGTGGGGGTCGGTTAACTTTTCTTAGAGCCGCCAAAAATAGATGAACCCCATGTATCGTTATTTATGATCGTTCCCTTATAAGGCTTTGAAGAAAGATGGTCATGTGGAGGACAAACCAGTTATAATTCTTACTCATCTGAATCTCAAAATAGTATGCCAGTGCTTCATCATGATTGTTACAGGACAATACGACGTGGCATCTGGTAGAAGACATTGAAAAGCTGCGCGCCAAACTAGGCATTGACAAGTGGATGATATTCGGGGGCAGCTGGGGGTCGACGCTATCTCTGGCGTACGCTCAAACGCATCCCAGCAGCGTGAAGGCCATCGTGCTCAGGGGAATCTTCACCCTCAGGAGGTACGACAGGATCACAGACAAGGTGGATCAATCAATATAGGTAGCCCGGTGGCCCTCGCTGGACAATCAAATGTAGTGTGGATTGTAATTGAAAAGGTCTCTATAGAAATAAGAGATCTAGAGTCTTTTGAAAATGTTTTGTATTTTGATATTTAATTTCGTTTTTCGGAATGAATTACAGTGGTAAGAAAGACATTGAAATATACTATACTTTTATTGATACTGCAAGACTAGAGAAGTATTTAGCACTTTAGTTTCTCATCACAGCTTTCATAGCTTGAACAACTGAAGTAAGGACCACACAGTTTACCAGTTAAATTTTTATTGAAAGAAAAGTCGCCAAAAGAATGGTGATAGTAGTGTGACTGTTTTTATTTCATGATTTTCTTGTTGCAGACGTGAGTTGGTGTGGTCTTACCAGGATGGAGCAAATCATATCTTCCCAGATTTCTGGGAGAAATACATAGAACCAATTCCTGAGGTAAGCTTGTTCATATACTAAATGGATTCAGATTTTTTTTTTTTTTTACAAAATACCTGCTTATGGTAAATTTGGACCCCCCCCCCCAGAAAAAATACTTTTGGTCCTGACATTTCCTGTTCATCAACACTGTCCCCACTGGGTGCTGCTGGCAGCCTGGCTCCCTGCTGCGTCTTGCTGCTGTGGAGGCTGGAAAGCCCCAGTTGTGGGAGGCTGGGAGCTGGTGGTCCTCTGCTCAACGGAAGTACGGTTTGGTGCTTGTTGGTTGAATGTACAAATGGACCACTGTCCATTTGGTAAATTTTGCTGACCATAACGGTTGGCTGGTATTGATTCATTTACTTGGTGATTGTTGCGGTTATTGAATCCTGGTCCGTTTTGTACTTGATTGTAGGTACAACTGGACAACTGTCCATTTGGTACATTTTGCTGACTATAACTGTTTGCTGCCATTGGTCCATTAAACACTTGATGTCTGTAATTATTTGTAGATGTTGGTCGGTTTTGTGCTTGATTGTAAGTACAACTTGTAAGTAAATTTTGCTGACCAAAACTGGTGGCTGGTAAACTTTGTTGATGAGATGTGTGATAGTAATTACCGCTGGACCACTGTCCATTTGGTAAGTTTTGCTGACTGTAACTACATGTATTGGTTGCTATTGCTCCATTTGGCACTTGGTGATTGTAACCATTATTAAATGTTCCGTTTGGTACTTGATCATAAGTACCACTGGAAAACTGGTCACTTGTTAGCATCTGCTGACTGTAAATATTGGTCATTATTGGTCCATTAGAAACTTGCTGAT
>CM032659.1:20047680-20168320 GCA_019095985.1 Streblospio benedicti
CTCAACTGGGAGTTCAATCACCACCTGGAACATAAGCGCTCCGTCTTCTGAACTCTACTGAGAAGAGCAGAACAATTGGTGACCGATGAAGAAGACCGCAGAAAAGAAACCAGCCATGTGAAGAAAGTGCTCAAGATCAATGGTTATAAACAATGGGCCTTTAAGATCCCGCTCAAGAAGAACAAGGAACCGACTGAACCGAGTGAATCGACATCTAAGAAGTTCCTGGTCAAACTACCGTACATTAAAGGTGCTTCTGAAGCTGTCCAACAAGTGTTTAAAAACCATGGCATTCCCTCGTTCCACAAGCCCTTCAATACCATACGTAACCTATTAGTACGCCCCAAAGACAAGAATGATCCCAAGAAGACATGTGGGATTATATACAACATCTCTTGTCTCAGCTGCAAGGAGATGTACATAGGGGAAACGGGCAGAAACCTGGAAACCCGCCTGAAAGAGCACTTGGACACGAAATCCTCTCAGTCAGCTGTACAAATCCACACCAATAGTACAGGACACTTGTTCAACCAAGACTCTGCGAAGATCATCGGCAGAAAGGATAATACACACCGAAGGAAGATCTTAGAAGCAATAGAGATATACAAGCACGAACCGCAGCTCAACCTCAACCAAGGCAAGAGCATCCCCCCGACCCTCCTCCATCTGCTGTCTGATGGGAATTCCACCTGTGTCAGACGAAGCGCCAATGTGACGTCATCAAGATAGACCAGAAGAAGTCACTTCTGTTGAAGGTCCCGCGATGTTGACTGCAATGTTAAGTCCATTTAAAAAAGTAAGTAGTAGTGTCACCAAATCTTAACCAAATGGATATTCCTACTACTAGAAACAGTCTACATAAAGATAATGTAATATACTTGTGTGGATTTAGATCTAGACTTGATATACTTATTGATATGTAGTTTATTTTCATTTCATTGAAAAGGAGACTAAAGATCTCGAAAACTGTTTTAAAAAGATAAAATAATAAAAATATTTTTGTGTAAGTTTGATACAAAATGGCAGAAGAGGACTAGAAAAATAATAATGAAATACGTTTAATAATGAATTTTTGTGTTTCTTAGAAACAAATAGTAATTAGATATTTTGTAACAGTCTAGTCTGGTCTGCTTACTGCACCTCAATAATCAACTTTATTATAAACCATTATATTAAACTAAAATATTCACAAATATCTCTCTGCTGAGGTACACCAGGAAGAACAAAACTGATGTGTTTTTAATACCAGTTTACACCAGTTGCAACAGTCACTGTGCAGAAGAGAGGCGGGTGGCGACCATCACCATCATCACAAACAAAACAAAACCAACATCTAAACCATTTTGTAAAAGCATTTTTTTTACTGAAACACGAACTATTGGTTCAAATTTTAGTATAACATGTTATTTTATTTAGATAATCTATGCCAATTCACAAAAAGCATGAGAATTTGATGCTTAATTTGGCTGTTTGCCAGTGTTTGGAGGTTTATTTTGACCCTGACTGATGTAGGTAGATTTTGTTTGTAGGCTTGTTTGTTTTGAAATATAGCAAAACCACCCGCATCTGGTGGTACATAAAATGCTCCTCAGAGCACTAACTTGACACATTAAATCACACAGTAAGTTGTATACACACAAAGAACATCCAAATCAAAAAACATATAACTAATTCTCAAACAAAATAGGTTGTCAATCCTCTGATCAAGCTAAAAATAATATTGATAGTTACCTTCAGCCATACTGGTTTAGTTTTGTTCTTGAGGCGGGTAACGGTCGTCACCCACGTCGCTTCTGCACAGTCAAAAGTGACTGGGGTCATTATGCTGACTACATTCCTGCTCATCTGACTTCCAGGCAGTGACCGTGCATCCCAGCTGCTGTGTGCCCAGCGATGGTTGGACTGGGAGACGGCGACGTCGCGTCTTCTGGTGGACAGCGACATGCTCTCCAAGACAGACAGTGACGATAGGATTCTGCAGTTAGCCAGGATAGAATGGTTATTTAATTAATGTTGTTTGTAATATGTATAAATAGCAATTTTTAACAATTGATTTTATTTGAGAGGAGTAGCTCAATGTTAAAAGTGGACTCTAAGTGGTATCACAAATTGATCAAATTTTAAAAACTGTGAAATGCTTGTGGGTTTGTAGCACGTCTGGGTATGAGTCAAAAACATTCAAATGGTCGAATGACATGGAAGGGAAGCTTGCACATTAGAAGGGGCATAGAACCTTCAGATTGGGGAATAATTAGAGTCTGTCCACAAAGAACTCAGGATTTGATCGTTCCTAACCCTATCATAAGTATTTAAGGCCTAGAATCATCTTGAAATTTCGAATGGATGTTGAAGGAAAGTTGGTGGTTAAGTTATTTTTCATTTTTCATTCAATGTTGCCTCATATTTCTACATTGCAGCCATTACTTTGTCCACGGTGGTTTTATCCAGTCTGACTCTCAGCTGCTTGACGATGTAGACAAAATCCGGCACATTCCGTGTACAATCATTCAAGGTCGTTATGACGTCATCTGTCCTGCTGAGTCAGCATGGGAACTACACAAGGTGAGGATCAAAGATGAGATTTTCTTGGACTAAAACAAAAATTTAACAGGAAAAACATTTGAGATTTTATTTACTTAAATGACATCACTAATTTTGCAAAAGAATCAATTAAAAATTGCACGTCCGAATATTAATGAATATCATACTAGATGAATTCATGAAATGAGCAAATCTCGTGGAGAATAAATGTAAACCTCTATAATACAAATCGACATTCGTCTTTCAGCGGTGGCCGGAGGCATCCTTCCACATGGTCCCTGATGCGGGCCACTCCGCCAAGGAACCCGGAATCACGCACCATCTGGTGGAGGCTACAGACAAGTACAGGGATCTCTGATCGGGGCTACCAACAAGTACAGGGATCTCTGATTGGGGCTACCAACATGTACAGGGATCTCTTATCTGAGCTACCAACAAGTACAGGAATCTCTTATTAAAAAGTTAAGAGCATCTCCATAAATTGAAAACTGAAAACGAAGATGAATTGAAATGGTGCCTACCATACCTAGGGGAATGGCATCTTCAAAAAAATGCATTGCGAGCATTAATGACTATATATAATGGTCCAACTGGATTAAATAACCTTGCAGAATTATTACACTCTGGGAGTACATTGAGTAGTTGCAGCTTCTGATTTTGACAAGCCATTGGACTTCATTATTCATGTTTGGGAAGCAATGTTTTTTGTTGTTTCTTGAATATTTAGAGCACAAATCATTGTTGACTGCTAGTTCACCTTTTTCCAAAAATACTTAAAAAATTATAATGAATTCTCTAAAAAATGGATTTTTTATATCTATGTGTTTATATCACTACATACCAATAGCCTAATATTTATTATTAAATAATGTTTGATATATGTAATGAAGAATTCTGAGATATACTATTAAGTAATTCATCAGAGGAATTTAGGATATTCACTGTTAAATTCTGTTTGAAATGCTTAATACTATATATATGTGTATAATAAATCTAGAAAAAAATTGACTTCATGGTTTTGTTATTGCAAGTACTGATTATGGTGGCACTAATTATGGGTTGCAATAAATTATAAACTGGTAAATATATATATTGTACACAATCATGCTCAAAGTATAAATGTATTGACAATGTATATACCACAAGGGTGCCATGGGCACTTGGATGGTCGTATAGGGTATATTCAATGAGAGAAATTTTTTTTTAAAATCACCACATTTGTAGGGACATGAGTGGCTATGAAAAATCAATTATCAAGCAATTATATTAGTGTTAATTTTTATTTTGTATCCGTAAAATGTATAAATTGTAAACTCTAAATATATTTAATCACTCCATCACCTCATATGCAAAATACACTGTCCTGTGGTATATTGTTTGCGTTATGTTAGAAAAAATTAATTTTTAAGTGTAGCATGCTTTTTGAAAAAAAACAACAATTTTGCTATTTTGTTTTGACATCTTACATAAAAGAATAAAAATGCTTTTAAAGTGCCAGAATATTTAAAGTTTTTGTTATTGAAAATTATCAAAATTAGTGACCTCGCACTCGATTCTACTTTATTTTTGCAAATAAAAATAAGCCGTTCCTTACAGTTTGCTCCATGTGTAGCAATCCATAGTTAATCATTTGACAGTACGGTAAAGAATATAGAATAATTATCGAACGTTAAGGAATAAGTATTACTAGATCTATGTTCGGTCAGGTGGTGATAGGGCCTCCTGGGTCGGGGAAGACTACCTACTGTCAAGCCATGCACGAGTTTCTCACCAAACTGGGAAGGTAAGAACTTCATATCATATAGACAGGACAAATATATTCATATGAATGTGTATGGCATAGAGAGAGTACGTGTGTGTATATATATATATATATAGAGAGAGAGAACATAATTAAACGATTAAGAATGAGTTCAAGAGGGAAGTTGAGAAAAGAGTTACCACCGTTGACATCTTAAAATGACATCTTATTAAATTAATCATCAAATTAATAAAATAAAGCAAAATAATTCAGTAAAAAAAGATTTCGAGGGAAGTAAATAAAAATGAAAAAAGATAGATTTTCATATGTAGTTGAGAAAATGAAGGTCAATGATTTGACATCTCATCCCAAATTAATAAAAATAAAATAATTTTTAATATTTTAATCTTCCAGGAACAGGTTTCAATGTAAAATAAAAAACATTGATTTGAATATAAAATTGGACCATGGGTTATTAATATCTCCATACTCTATCATATGCAATGATTTGTATTTTGATTCTTTTCTTTGAAAATATTCAATTTAGCTAAAGAAATTTAAATTATTAACCTTGTTACTTCTAAAAGGTCCCATTTGAACCTTGACCCCATGGAATGATATTGTATGGAAAATTGGTGGCTGTCACATTGATAAACATTTTGGAAATGTATACAAAAATGTCTATTTGAGGCGTGAATTCATCAGAATATTGTGTTTTTCCAAGTTTCATCTGCTGAATGGTGGTCGTCTGTCTTTGTTTGATCAGACTATCCCTTATATTCTCAGTCAATTTTCATATCAATAATTCATCTATTACAGATATGCAATGCCTGTTCAAAATATATTAGAAAAGAATTAAAATGGGAACCAATAAACGAAACAACATTTTGAAAATAACCTTTAATATTCAATTTCGTGTTGACCGTGTCCTCATTTTAAATTGAAGGATTTCATAGCTTGTTTCATTTTTGCGCATACGTATAGAATATGCAACCCTTAGAATTTGTGAAAAAAACTGTTTATTAAAATTATCTCCATATTTCCAGTGAATGTCAATGATTTGTGTTTTTAAACCTTTTTCATATACTCAAAAGAAAAAAAATGACTTTTTTAACCTTGTTTTGTTTCCAGGAAGGTTTTGTCTACCTTGACCAAGAACGATGTCTTGGACCATAAATCAGGCAATCATGACATAGCAACGCCATCACCCTTAGCGATGGAATCTATACCTTTGTACTTGGCTCGAACGGGGCCTCATCTAATGTATGGTGAGAACTACTTGTGGCGACTGATGTAATGATGGGTCATTTTGACCATGTTAAATCATCTATTAATAAAATATTCAATTTAAATTTTTTAATCATAATGAATTAAATTAACAAGTTTTGACGGTCGCTTTATTTTGCTAAACATTCACATCACATAATGTCAATTCATTTTCTAATTTTGTTGTAAAGAATAGCCTGTAGTGCAGGTTTATGAAGAGAAAATATTATCATACTTATCCATATCAAGTGGAATACTACATAATTTTAATTTGCAATTTAGACCTACAATATTTTGATATTTTTGAAGAATGGCCTTCTTACACCTTGTCAAACTTTTAACAAGTTCAAAACATTAACATTTGTCCTTTTTTTTGACCCCAGGTTCCCATTCAGCCAAGTCCTTTGACTCTGTAAACGTTTTAACCAAGTTAGTGATATCTCATTGGAGAAATAGGAATACCACACGGTACCAGAAATTGGATAAATGAGAGATTGGTTGCGAATTTTTAACTATGTTGTTTAAGTTGAGTGATCACTGCACTTGAACATTTCATTGCATTGGAGCCATGACGTTCAAAACACCATCCTGGGATTTGATAGAGAAGTCTTCATCATATATTACATCACCAGGTCATGACTTTTAGACGCACCTGTTTCACGCCGTATCAATGGAAATATACAAAAAGCCAACGAAATATTTTCACCTGTAAACACGGAAATATTTACTGTCAATTTCAATTACATCGGAAAAGATAGATGATTGGTTGACCATATAGAATCTCCTACTGCCTAATGGCAATAATGTTTTTCGCTTAATGCTATTTATGTGTAATCAAAATGGTTGGGATCAAATACAATACCTGGAATATACTCAAAACGGAAAAATAATGAAGGAAAAATGTATCCTGGCGGAGGTCAGGGTCGAATGCATACTAAAAAGATTTGTTTATCCATACTAGACCATCATAAAGGGACAATGAATTCTTTTGACACTCTTTTTCTTTTCATTTCTCAACTTAGAAAAAAATTGTTTTAAGTGTGTTTCAATTTAGGAATGAAACTGGTGTTTCAACACTAAGTAATGCTTTGAAAACGTACTGCTTTGTATACAAAAAAGTGGTTTATTTTTTACAATGAAGGTGATGAGAGTTGTCCTTTTTTATTTGGCCATACATTCACATAATTTCATCTATGCATGTAAAAAACTGTTTGATATTTTCAGCGATAGATGAAAATTTTTAGGCTCATTCTGTGGCATAAAAATATGTCAAAAAGATAATGAAATTTATATTTCAACCAATAAAAAGCTTAACTTTTTGAAGTTAAGACAAAATATATTTCTTTCCTAATGATAGTGAAGTCCTCATTGGTGTTGACCCATATTACAGAAATACTGTTTTTTTCATCAGTATTTCTTTCAGGAGTACTGTGTTTTTCCAGGAGTACCTAGAGAAGAACTTGGACTGGTTGAAGCAGCAGCTGGAAGGCCTGAGGGACCACTATCTACTGTTTGACTGTCCTGGCCAGGTGAGAGCCATTTTCGTATCAATAAAGAGGTTTTACATGTAATGCTCACAAAGATAACTAAAAGCTGAGAAATAGACAGGGCAGACCACATTCAACCACACTTCAAATTGAATGGAATTTCATTGCTAGGGACTTTTAGTGCCTGTCCAAGTAGAGTTTAAATTTTCATACGTGAATCATTGCTTGTTTGCAACTTTATGCATAGGGATTTACAATATGCTACCTAAAAATCTTCTACCCTGATATTTACGTGAATCATGATAGATTTACAGTTTATTACCACTTTAAACCAATGGATCCATACAAGAACACTTAAAACTTTTGACCTAAACTTTTATTTTCAATTGTGAGAATGTCAATGGTCTACACTGTACATCCAGATACCAAGATAGATGAATCTTTCTTACCAATATCAGGTTTGAATCATGACATTTTTTCTCACCAATGACCTGTGTGGTCATCAGGTGGAGCTGTACACGCACTCATGACTCTGTGCGAATATACCCGATATCGGAGCAGCTGCACCCCACCCGCGACCTTTGACCTGCGAAAGCCTGGCGGCCGTGCACCTTGTCGACTCGCACTACTGCTCAGACCCCGCCAAGTTTGTGTCCATCCTGCTCACCGCGCCAACACAATGCTACAGGCGAAGTTGAGCAAATCACCTATACAGTGAATATCCTCAAATCGAACTCAATTTGCAGATCACAAATCCTTCCTTTGTTTCCATTGTTTACTACATCATTTACTTACATTATTATAAACTAAAGCATGAAAAAGTTTCCGTTATTCAGTTTTTACTTTGTTTACCCTTCCTTTGTTGAGGACACTTACTGTATGTAAATGTGGTGCTTATATGGTTTGATAAAAGTCTTGCTCTTATGACTTTTACAATCGATCATTTCTCATATGCTTGCAACTTGGCAGCACATTCAGCCCTGGGTGTTGAACCTATGAGCTTCTGGTCACAAGTCCAACTCCCTATCCACTCGGCCATAGAAGCACACTATTATTGATTGTATTTTGATACAATTGTATCCACCTTTCTGATACTTTGATACTTTTGATACTTGACGCTTTTTAAATCGTCTGCCAACAACTGCCAAGTATTAATCATTGTCAAGTTTTTTATATAGGTTCCCATTCAGCCAAGTTTGTGCCCGATCTGCTGACAACTCTTAATGCAGTCATGTTACGCATATCGTAAATGCCTATCGAAATATAAGGCCACTGCTCTTGTACAGACTCACCGATATAAAAGGATAAATTTAAGAGCAAACTCACAACTCATAACCCTTTTTCTTACACCTACTAGTGTCCATAACAGAGATTTCACTGCACGTAGATGAACAGTTTCCAACCTTCCCTCCAGGTAGCCCTGCCTCACGTGAATGTCCTGTCCAAGGCAGACCTGATAGAGAAGTGGGGCAAGCTGCCCTTCAACCTCGACTTCTTCACCGAGGTCATGGACCTAGAGTACCTGCTGGAGCACCTGGGAGACGACCCATTTTTTGCCAAGTACAAGAAACTTAACGAGGCGTTAGTGGGACTCGTCACGGACTACAGGTGAGACGGGATGGAAGTTGGCACAAGAAAGTTGAATTTCATACTTTTACCACTATAGAATTGTGCTACTGCCTACTGGCAATAGTATATTGGTTTTTCGCTTAACAATATTTATGTGTTGACGCGGGAAATGCCAGAAATGTCTTTTGATGTTGTGAATATAATTTTGATTTTTCAAAATAAAAAAATTATTAATGTTTTTTTAACTGTTTAGAAGTTTGTTATTGACAGCAGATGTTTGTAAAGATTTCTCTTCCCCATCCATACTTTGTAGCGTTGTATTCACACCACTAGTAGAAGGACACCTTGCCAATAGGACGCAATTTCATACTTTGCCGTACATTGTTTCTAACAATATTTCACTAGTGGGAATAATTCTTGGTGTGCCTAACACGGTTTTACAATGAACTTTAGTCTTACTTTAATGTATACAAGAAACGCATGTATTTTACATATGAAAATAGACTCATTGGATTTCTTTTTTATATACACACATTCACTAATTTTGCAATAAATCCATTTAAAATTTACTGTCTTAATATTTTCGTTTATTATCCATATCCATTTTCTGAGACTTTTTTCTGTCACTATGTGGCAGCACGTGACATATGACACATGAAAATATTATTTAGTTTTTAATGGATTTGTTGCAAAATTATGAATGTATTCATATAAAACACATACAAGTTGATAATGTATTCCGCGTTGTTGTAGCCTGGTGACATTTGTGGCCCTGGATGTCCAGGACCCTCAGTGCATGATGCGGGTCATCAGGCAGGTCGATAAGGCCAATGGGTATGTTATGGACAAAATCATTTTCAATAGATTCATTGTTTGTAGAAAGTGTTGGATGCTTGTTGATTAAACACGAACATGAGTCAACCCTATATGGATTTACGGTATCATAATTTTCTTTATGAAATATGTACTTTGTTATTTTTGAGTGTTCTAAAAGTGACATTTCAATTTAGAATATGAATTGTAATAATGATTCTCATCGCTGTAGTAACATGGGTACGTTATTCCCATATATATCAATGGCTCTATCATTAGTAAAAAAAAAAATGTACAAAGTAACAGTCTCTCCGTAGCCTGAAAAGTGATATTTTTCTCATACCATAGTCAGTGCATCAGTTGCGATATTATTTACGTGTTTGTTTCCATCCCCATAGTTACGTGTTTGGGGACCTGGAGGAGCGTAACATCCAGCAGCTGATGTCGTGTGCAGTGGGTGCTGAGTTTGAGTACGAGAAGATCGCCGAGATACAGGAGAAGTACATCAGTATGGGGGACGAGGGCGGGCAGACGAACGGCGGCGCAACGTGAGACATCGTCACATAGCTGCTGCTGCTGTGTGTCCAGGATGGATGGTTGATGTGTGTTACTGATGCAGTGTGGATGGTTCTTGAAGATGGATTAAGAGATGAAACTTATGATGAGCGCAGTGTAGAGTCAGATAGATTGGTGAATGTGATTGTATGTTGATTGAAAGAAACGATTGCTGCCAAGATACACAGGTTCTTTGAGGAGACAGTTGATGGTGTCATTATGGGGAAGAAGTGAAGGCGTAGGGGAAGGACGTACATGTATGTAGTGTGACATCAGATGTAATAATTGTGTGTAATGATCAATGGCAGATTGTAGAGGTAGTGTGCCCTCTTGGGGTCTGTTAGTGCTCACAGACTTGTGATGAGTTGGTCGTAAGGCTCTCGCATCCCATGATGCACAGGAGCCCCTAGACTGGAAATTCTGATGGATTCTGATCAAATGAGAAACTGAGCAGTGTTCATGAGTGGAAAGAGTTAGTGAACTTTAACTATAGAACTGAATGATCAATATTGAGGCTGGTATTTGTTTGTGAAGTGTTTCAGTCTCGAGGTTTCAGTGATATTAAATACATTAGGTATACGTGAGAAATTCAGTTTCAGTATCATCAGAACATTTGGTGAAGCTTGAAAATATCTCCAGGGAAGAGTCTGGTGTTTTTGTGATTTTGTCAAACTTTAACATTTGTCAAATTGTCATTAGTTTTGGTAGGATGTATTGTAAAAAAAGAGAATACAGTATATAGATTTTATTCTTTTTTAATATGTTTAGTTCCAGGACTGTTCAGCCATTTGTAAAAAATGGGTTCAGTGTTCCTGTTCATGCAATGAATACATATACGTTTTGCTGAAAATTTTGTCTAATCTTATCAGGTGATATGACACTGAACCCCCCCAAACTCCCCCTAGCAGTTCCATTAAAACTGCTTCATGTATTTTAATTTTTTATCAATATGTTAATTAATTTATAACAGAAAATATTAAAACAAGATGAAAAATATTTTTGTTTTATTTTCTAGCTGTACTTATGGAATCTTAATATTTGAAAACGAATACCCCAAGTTTCAGCATGGTGTGTCAAAAAAAAATCAAAACAAAAAAAAAATATTTCATATTGATCACGTTTACATCATAAACTAGTGATTTAATGTGTTCGATTAATATAATGTTTTGGTCATTTTATCATTTTTCATGTGAATATGTATGCATGTACATGTATTACAAATTTTAAACCATAGAACTAAATCGTTTTTCAGAGATTTATTAATCATTAGTAATTTTTAGAGATACATGACTTTTACTTTTAGAAAAACCCACATATCTTCTATAATTTCTCATAATATACATGTATGTTACAAAATTTATCTAAAATTACTGTCAATTTTATTATAACTATTGGTTCAAAAATTAAGATTTTTGAAAAACAGAGCAGATTGTCCACAAGATTTAACTTTAATAATACAAATTGCTTCATCAAACAGAAATTGGTTTTAATGCATAAAAGAAAAATCCAAAAGTAATACATCTAAACTGAAGTATAAAATTATAAAAAATTAGTCCTAACAAATTTTATTAAACCAGCATAAAAATTCGTTATAAATGCAAGAGAAAAAATGCAAACAATTTAATTTTTTTCGTTGTCTTCAACAATCAACTAATTGTATTTCATTTGATATGAGATTTAAAATTTCAAAATAACAAAATTATACAGATGAAAGCAATGTAAAATACATGCTTAATTTCATTGTATTCACACTTTAAAATTTCAAAATAACAAAATTATACAGATGAAAGCAATGTAAAATACATGCTTAATTTCATTGTATTCACACTTATCACAAAATATCAGAACCATACATCAATTATATACACACGCATATTAGACAAGCATTAAAATGCATTACTCGAGTACATGACAGCAACATTTATTTTGCATAGCAAACAGTGATAAATAATGCACCCACAATGTCAAGTTTGAAGTTTGGCCACTGAAATTATCACAGATAAAAATGGACCAAGAATATCACCGGGACAAATACATCTAAATTAATTTGTTGTTGTCAAGAGTTGTAAAAGTAATAGACTACTATTAGAAAAATACGGATCAATAGAAACCATTATTTTTTGACTTTGTTTTGCAACAAGAGTTGAAAAAAAAAGTCTCGCCAAAATGGTATTAACAATGGTTTCTATTTAAATTGCTTTAAATTATGAAAAAGAAACCCAGGATGAATCAAACATACATTCAGTTACTATTAGATTGCCTTTTATAAAGGTAGAAATATTAGGCATCAACGCATGTTCAATAAATCTGCTTTACATAATCAACATATTAAAAATCAATGTCAATATTAAAAATGCTAGTTATCAACATTATCAACAAGAAACGCATTATAAACATTTGAATATTGCTTTTTACAAAGTATTTCCATATCTACAAGTGATTAATTAAATGGTAGTCAACACTTTCAAATGTGATGAATATTTCAGTAGTGTGCATTAAACAATACGTGTACAGTTGATTTCTATTATTAGTCAAGTAATTGTTTTACAGCATGTTTGAAATATCACGACTTTGTATTACAAAAAAAGGAGGCACCATCTGCTGTACTTAACAATGGATTATCATCAGCAAACCAATCAAAATGATGAGAACAATCCGTAATACATTGTAAAGTTATACACAATATATTTCTTTTAGATGTTACATGTAATCAATCTGAATATATAACAAATACACTTAAAATCATTGGCACTATGATATGCCTAGAAGATAAAAAAAAAAAAAAAAAAAAAAAAAATCCAATGTAAGTCACATTCTTTACATTTCTTTCATGAGTTCCAATTGAATACTGCCTCATGGAAGCTTCCGTTGTTGTTTTCTACAATGTCTTCATTCTCATTTATGTACCACTGACACGTGGTATCATTGTCTGCCACTGCCAACACATTGACCTGCAACCACAAAGACACTTTTCTTACAAAAAAAAAATGTTGGGAGACGAGTACAAAGAATATAATCCTCAAAATTCATAAATTTGCTCTGAACTTTATTTAATCACTGATAGCATATTCCATTTTTAAAGAAAATTCTTTAAGTAAGTTTGATAAAAGACCTCTGACTGTAAATAATATATTAGATCGTACGGATGTTAGCTGCATATTCTATTATTTTGGAAAAAATGTATCGTCAAAAGCTAGTCAAATTTTATGTTAATCAAATATTGTCAGAAATGTGATAAAACCTTCTTAAACATATCAATTAAAGATTGTCAGTCATTAATTTTAATGTATAACAATTGTATGCTTCGAATGTATTTCATTTTGTCAATAGAATGGATAATTAATTACCATACATGTATGAAATGTAAATTATGTTATTAAATAAATAAATAAATAAAAAATAAAAAAAAAATAGTATCAGAGAGACTCATTTGAAGATATTTCTAACCAGAATTTTATGGTTTTTTGGGAAATTCGTAAATTTCGTAAATTAAGCACTTTTTTAAGCCAATACACAACTACATGAATTTGTGTTTTGCAAGAGTTTCATAAGGTTGAATATCTTCCATAAAATAAAAAATCTAAAATTCATTTTATTCAAAATACAATGAAAATAAAACACTTCTATGGAATGAGCCCTGCCGCTGTGAGCGAACAAGTGAGATTTTGAACCGTCTGAGGTAGAAGTAGAGCCTGCTCACCATCACAACGTCCTCATTGAGAGGAACCTCGTCTGCCAACCGCACCAGCTGATTGGTCGAGGCTTCGTACACTGTGAAGCGTCCTCCAACATGGGGCTGCAAGTTCAAATCAAACAATCAATCAATCACATCTGAAATTTATTAGGACAGGCCCTAATTATTCCTCAATTTGAGGGAACAGCCTGGCTGCCCAGTCGCTTTCTCAACTGTCCTCTCCAGGCGTTCGTATCTTATTGGGAATCATGGCAAAAGAGAAGGGGGGGCACAAACTCCCTACCCCCAACTGTAATTCTCAAATTTGACAATACAGTCGCTGCATAATTTCACAAGTACATACATGTATTAAAAAAAGTCTTATTCATGCACTTAGTTGTTCCTATACCCCATCCTGCTTCATCTATAAACTATAATCTATAAACCTGGATCTGCGAGAGGCTCAGCAAGTTACTTACAAGGATCTGGCTTGCGGCCCTGCGGACAGCATCCTTCCACCTGAGTCGTGGATCCGATGAGTTGCGCACTTTACTCAACTCACGACCAGTGTTGCCATCGACAAACTTTATCTTTTTACCTGAAAAACAAATGACCAAGATAGAAATCAATTCCAGCTGCATATCTTCAAAGCCAAATAAGACAGTGCCACTTTTTTGTCAGAAGTAATAGACGATTTTGAGCACCGTTTAGAGTGATATTTGCAGTATGAACATCATTAGGTTCAAATCAGTGCTTTGCTTTACATGCAAACATGACTAACCAGTAGCGAATTTGAGAAGAGCTTGATAACACAAAAAAAGTTTTTTACCTAAAAAAAATCCATAGGGTATATTTTTTAACAGGTTTTTATTCAGCAACTTAGCGTTAATTTTCCTTGACTTACTGCGCGATGCCTGTGTCTGGTAGATGCGTTTGATTTGATACATGATATGGGAGTGGGAGCCCTCTGTGCTGTTTTCTCGTGAGCTGCCGAACCCTCCGTCGCCGTAGGGATGGACATCCAGGGTCAGTAGAGAAGACAGTGGTCAATTTTCCGGAGTTCGCTTCAGCTTACTCTCTGGAATGGTCAATATTGCATCATCAGTTATATTATATTAATTTGAGCCGTCAGTTTCATGAAGTGTGACAAAATTAATAAAGGCCCATAAATGACAAACAAAACAAAATACATTTAGAACAAATAAGAAGTGAAGTTCTTATATCTAATTCAGATAATACATGTATTATCAATTTTGCAATAGTTATGTTAACAACAATTGTCCCATATCCCATATTTCGATGACTGAAACAACTCTATAAATAATTAAAGCATAGGACATAGATGTCTTCTATTTACCTGTATGTTACCCCAAAATCAAAAATAAAACTTTTTTGTGTTTTCTTAGTCCTTATTAACCCTTATAGTATAACAGTTTTTAATCTTGAAGTTAATGAAAAACAGTACTATTTTATAATGCATTTACAGCACCTAACATCCAAAATGTCTGGAATAGTCAAAACTATTCAAAAATAAAATTAAATTTTGAACACAAGAATGCTGGTTCTTAATTAGTTTAATAAGAAAATAAAACATTTGCTACATACTTTAACCCCCTACATAATTTTTCTTGACCAAATCCATGAAATCATCCGAAAACACAAAGTCTTTTCATATCATACAATTTCATCCGATGGCCTCTGATAATGTCTACAGAGTAATTCAAACTTACTACTTCTCAATAGTAAGTTTAAAACACTGGATTTATCTTAAAACTACTCTGTAAACAATGCGTCTTTTCGCCTCGGCCCCCACCTGTCTCTTTGCGCTGTTTCCTCCGCGGCTCGGGACTCGACTGTGACCTTTCCACCGGGGGCGGCGACAGCTGTTGGTTCAGCGGGTTGTCCCCCAGACGGGGTGGGGCCGTCTCCGGCTCACGGCCTGAAAACAGAGGTCACAATGAGGTCAGATGTCAGGTATTGAAATGTGATCGAATCATCTGTCGTCCGATGAAATCAAAGAGTTGTATAGCAGTATAAAAAAGGAACAAATGATAATTTTTATAATATTTTTGCTGTTGTTCATTGAAATTGAGTTAAATGAAATCTGTAAGAATTCTTACTGAGAAGGGTAGGCAAAAAAAAAGCCAAAGGAGAAAAAATACAGTATCCAACTAAAGTATGAAGTGGTACCGGTGTTATATGAGTCCGTGGTTGGCGTGGCGATGGCCAACCTGTGCTGGACACCTGCCAGGTCGTCTGAACTCGTGGTGCCGAGGCGGCTGGAACATCATACATCGCACTGATTTTAAGGAAAACAGGAATAATTTTTCTCCCACAAGATTATGCCATTAGATTCGCCGTCGACCATCTGAAGCTAGCGTGATAATATTACCCATGTTATTGTTTAGTTACAATTATTACAAGTCTGATAAATGTTATCTTAGCATTATGTTTAATCATATAATTAAAAGGAAAAACCTGTTCAAAAGCATCTCTTCATAATGATTAACGACGAGATATTTGTATGTGACAAATAAAGCAAATCCTCTACCTTCCAGAGGTGCAGGGAGAGTCTCGGTTCTCGTCGAGACCGCTGGGTGGTTTGGAGGCTCGCCACTTGGCTGGAACGGGTGGGAGCATGGAGGGCGGGGGCGCCCCGGGGAGGATTACACTGCTGCCTCGTCCCGTCTGCAACAGACAATTGACAAGCTATAAGGCAATGGATTACATAAGGAATGGTAGAAGACATCACGGCCACGAAGTTTGGAAATCGGGTAGCCTGGCTCAAAATCAGGTGGCCTGATGTTCGAGGCACAGTGTCAAAGGCACCAGGCGAAGACTAGGCCACCTACAGGAAAACTTGGTAGCCAGGGCAGTTTTCAGGTAGGCTCAGGTTCAGGTCTATCATCTATGTCAAAGCTTGTAATGCAACGCTTGATGGCTAAACACTGATTTGTTATTGAACAGAATTTTTATCAACACGCCGCTGATCAACATTTTACAAGAAAACATGACCCCGTGATAGAAATCTCAAGATAACTTAACTACAAAAAAAAAAACCACAGTGTGGCTTTTAAATTATCTTTGATGGTTAAATGTAATATGTTGACAACCACATTTTGAAAATATTCATTGATTATCTGTCCGACTCACAGTTCTTTATTGACAACAAATATTATGTTAGACATTGAAAACTCTCATTCAACCGTACATTTACTTACAACATTTCGAACCAACAATTGTTTTCTGCTGGCAAATGCCCCCTGTGTCACTTAAAGTGCAGAAGCCTCTTCATCAGGACAATAGATGCATCCTTGCTTCAAGTTCATCTAATCCTGGACTGCCGCTTGAAGACTTTGAGCCTTCTAGAACGTCTTTCTAGAGCCTTCCTTCTGGACCAGTGGTCTTCTCAGCCTATCCTTATGGCCTTGATCATTTTGTCAATGAAACTGTGTCCATCAGTCCATCTGTGGATCTGGATGGCTGGTGCAAGGCAGTCCTTGTACTCTACGTGTATGCGCTCTAAGCAGCAAAAAACATTTTAAATTATTTTGTACACCAATCAAAGTGAAATTGATTGATTCTGGTGTATGACATTGAACACCGATTGTGGGCAGATATAAACTGGCAAACATCTGACAGCACCGCTATTGATAGAAGTGAAACCAGCTTATCAACTGCCAGTTTGCCCACATTAGCCTGATAACAAGAATTGTGCAAGTTTGCATATGAAAGTTGTCCATGTGCTTTGTTCCTGTCATAATCAAACATCCAAAAAATTTGATTAAACCAACGACAATCAGAAACTTAGATTAAAAAAAGAGACCAACTCACGTTAGGCGGAGTGTTCGTCCAATCGAGCCTCGTCATTTGTTCGTCCTGCATGTTTGGCAGGTCGAGGTCAAGGTTTGGGCGAGTCACGGGGGAGAGGGAAAGGTCCAAGGGCTCCTAGTTGACTGTTGCAACTTGGCACTGACTTGATCCAAAACACGTGAGCAACCTGCAATGGGAGGTTATAGAAAGTCATAGAATTTAGTGTTTTGGACCATCGCAAATAGTCATTCATTTGACGTCACTAAATCACACCTTGAATACATCTGTAAAATCTTTGACTGTTTTGCCATGATGTACAACCATCTAAACCCTCGTGTGCTTTTAGGTTGAGACAAAAACAAAAATTTAGCGGGTGAGCCTTTAATACACGAGCGAGTATTTCCATTGGAATTTCAATGGCACAAATTTTAGAAAGGTCTATATTCTAGGGTGGGCTTTTACACTGGATTGGGTCTTTAGATAGATGTGCACGGTGTGTACCTGGTCTATTGTCTGGCTCTCTACACCTCCTACAGCCCCCTCCAGCTTGGGTTCCTCAGGCTGGGGTGGCAGAGTGAGCTCGGGACCAGACCCAGCATTGGCCCCGGACATGTGTCTCGAATGGCCTGTGAAAACAGAGAGAAAAACGTCACTTAAAGCCTATCTCGCAGTGGGTGAATAACACAAGGGCCTAAGACAATGGCACTTTTACTATCTATTCATCGATATTATTCAACAAACAAAAACAAGGACTTGTAGTTCAAAAGGTGAACAGAACTGAGATGTGAGGATATAAAGTACAGTATTAGGGAATTTATAAAATCTGTTATCTAGAAGAAATGCATGAGCCATTAGGGTTATCTAAAACATTGTTGAAAATTCATTCTAGTTGCAACGGTAATCCAAGAATCCCCATCTACTTCGTAATAAATGAGCTCAGGATGAGTGTGAACACAGCGGTCTTATTGCAGTTATAGCGAAAATACTATAAAGTGCCCCAGATAAATACTCGTCTGCTAGTCCCAGACTAGAATTAAACCAACGGGACGGTTATGAATCATAACTAACTCATCCTCCAAACGACAAATTTCGTTTCAAAGCCAAAATGTGTTGACCATGTAGAAAGAGTAACCATTTTGCGGGACCGGTAACGTTTTAGCCATACTAGTCCTGTAGACTAGTGAGCTTTATCAGTTATCTGGGGCACTGCTGTGTGATTAACTACGCCGGTTACCTGCGGACAAAGGCTGTTTGGGAGTGTGAGTGAGAGTGACCGGGCCGCCAGAGCTGCTAGCAGGGCTGAAAAAACAAACGCATTATAACTACATCGATAGATAAAAACTAATATACAATTTGAACCATGTAACATAACAATTCATTTCTAAATTTGCTATGAACACACTGCAAATCCAGTGACATTATATCATCACTTGGCAGATGATGAAACATTGAAACCGGTTCAAACCGGTGCAAAGCTTCAGGATCTATTTGATCCGCTATTGTGTCTCACCTTTGCAGATTCTGCACCACAGTGGGGATGAGGGAGAAGGCTGGCGCAGGCGGCTGCTGGGATGTGGGGGTCACTGCCTCCTCGGTGACCACGGCAGGCGGGGAGGTGCCGGTCACTGCCTGCTGCTGGCCAGGACAGGGGTCCACGTCACGCTAAGGATAGAAACATGATATGTGATGCATAATGTGATATATGATATAAGGTACGGCTTATTGACGGCTATTCATGTATTCCCATGCCCAGACCCAGTCACAAAACTCATGTGCAATAAATAGGACCATGACTGATAGCATCAGAATAAATTTCTCAATAATAAAATACTTGAAATTCATGAAGCGTAAGTATATATCTTATTATTTGAAGAGACACGACATTTACAAATTAGAAACAGTGGCATGTTGTGTGTTACCTGGCCGTCAGATGGACTATCAGCTATAGGCAGCAGAGTGGTATAGTCAGGAAGGCAAAGCTCTTCCCCCGAATGCAGGTTTTCCGGTTGGAGATCGTCTACACTCACTGATGGCAGGTGCTTTGGCAAGGTATCTGTGCTCTTATTGGTCGAGCTTTGATTTCCTGCTGTCTGGTTGGTTGAAGTGCATGGTGAACTTTCCGTCTTTTGCTCTACCTCCTCCAGAAAAGGATCCACATCAATAGAATGATGTGATGCACTCTGGAAATTGATGAGATAAAAAATTACATCCTTACTCTGTTCATCAGGAAGTGACTTTGAAAATAATTTACCCCATGAGCAGAAACAGCATCATATTCATTTGCTTTTTTTGTATAGAAGACCAAAATAAAGACCCATACAAACATACTAATAACTATAAATCGATTAGAATCAAGATTTCATAGGCATTAATTGATTTGTACCTCGGAGATTGTCGACAAATCCTGCGAATTTCACGGGAGCCGAAATGGAAGTCATCGATGTCATCCTCATCAGGAACATCGTTTCTTGGCGGCGCTGCTGCTGCTGCTGCTGCTGCTGCTGCTGCTGCTGCTGCTGCTGCTGCTGTCTCTCAGCCCGTCGGGTGCTGGAGGCTGTGGGGACCAGGTCCTCTCCCCGAGGGCCACTGTGGGGGCAGGCTGGCCGGGGGGAGCATGTCTATGTCCACAGCGGGGCTGGGAATGGGGTCCAGGGGAGGCCCGTCACACTACCAAACCTACACAGTAACATGAACGATGTCAGCATGGAGGTTAGAAACATTCAAATAACATAACACATTTTATCCATTAACGTTTAGGTAAATTTTAGTTGTATTGATAAATGAAGTATCAAATATGTCATATACGGTGCAGTTTCAGATTTTCTACATGACAACTTGTCTCAAGCATTGATACATAGCTCTTATAAGATCATTTTGTATCTTTAACCTCAAATTTCAAGTGATGTGATATCCTATTATCAAGGTTTATTTCAAAAGAGCTAATGAACGATACCTTTCTTCCAGATCCAGATCTTCCACATCCAAAAACTCCTGCTGCTGTACAGCGTTGATATTCGCATCTTGCTGACCAGAGACGTCACCCGTCTGATGGTCAACTGCACCTGACACGGCGCTACCACCAAACGGGTCAGCGTCTCCCTGGTGTCGGTCAGTTGGTGACTGGTCACTATCGGCGGTTGAGGGCTCCTGTTCATTGCTATGCTCATCGTGTGACACTGTTTGGTCAGCACTTGACTGCTGCGAGTGGTCACTGCGGTCAGCTCTGGCGGGCAGGAGGATTGTGACCTGCTGACCGCCCAGGAGTGGAAAGTCGCGCTGGTCAATCTGTAGGGCGCCGTCGTCAGCATTTTTAATCGCACGCACGAAGGATGGAGATGTTGGATCTTCACCAGGCTCTACAATACACAGCACACGCCTCTGTTTAGACACAGTTTGTGCAGATTGGCTGAAAATCTTTTTAGTCTACTCTAATAGACAACGGATAATGTGTTTCAATTTTCTTTTCATTTGTTTCAGTCCACATTTAATTGAGCAGCTAAGTGACTGAATCGTGCAAATGATGATACAAGCATCAAAATTGGCATAATGATTTCTATCCGTAGAAAGGATCTCTGAGTGCAAATTGAGCATATTGACTTTTAAGAGTGGCTGGCCCTTACCTGTGGGATCCCTTCCTCCCCCATCCTGCTGATCCAGAATGGCCTGCTCCCGAGCCCACTCCCGAACCCCAGAGTCATAGTGCCGGAAGTGCAGGCTGTCCGTCTGTGGTGACCCCAGCAGGTCAAACGCAGGGTGCCTCAACACCTAATGTTTTACAAATTGCATTAGTTTTTCACTTAGTGCTTTCTACATTATTCTTCAATCTTTAATCTTTATTTCCAAAAGGGGCGATGTCCGTGCATTAAATGTTTTTGCATTTGTGACATACCATGCTAGATTCTGTAAATTTTTAGTCCAAGACTGCATACCCCATGTAAAGGATAACCCAAACATTTGGTCTGTATTATTAAAACGCCATACACAACCAATGGGTATTTAGGTTAACAAAGTAGCAAATCAATGTACAATACATGTAACTTAACAGTATCCTGAATGTCTTTAATGATTCATTTGATTTTATGGTTTGTGCAAAGTCTATAATGGGAGGCCACTACATTTGGGAGTATTCAACAAGACAACCATTGTTTTACTAAATCACTTGTTTTGGCATGGCGCAAGCATGAGATCTGACCTGATTGATTGATTGATTGTTAGTTTGATCAATTGACTGATACCTGTTCTGGCGTGGGCCTGTCCTCTGGGTGTGAAGCGAGCAGAGATCTGATAAGGTCGACAACGACTGCTGGCAGCTGGGCCGGGATCTCCTCAAGGATGCAGGACGGACGGTTACCCAGCTGTGAGAAAGAGTACAAGATTAGAGGGGGAGATGTTTCACATATTTCTAATCACATCTGCTTTTTGTAGCATAAAAATATTTTCATTGTTTGAATTTTCAAGTCCGAGTCTTGTTTTCTTTCATTGCTTTGTGAAATAGAACGATTACTAGACCAGAGTCACTGACCATGATTACTAGAATGTCAGGAATCTTATCAAAATTTTCGGAGCATTGATGGAGTTTGTGGTCACATCTTGATGGATGATTGGCTAAATTGGGACTAAGAAAAATTGTCTTTTTTCTGACTAAGTGATTTCTTTATGGAGCTGGTCTTTTGGACAATATATGGTTACTAACAAACCACACAAACCCACCATGATCATGATTTGGGGACCGCTGCGGTAGCCTCTGTGCACGAAAGGGTTCCTGTCCATTGATCATGAATAGCGCCAGTGCACCGAGGGCCCACAAGTCTGATGGGAAGCTGTGACCCTCGCTCCTCATCTGAAAACAGAAAGGTTGTTTTAAATTACACTATAGTACAGTAGAACCTAATTTTAAAGCAAGCTTGTTGGAATATGAAAAGTGTCACAATCATTGTGAAACATTTGGACCCCTCACCGTCTGGATGATTTCGTCTGCTTTCCAAACTAAACTTTTTTTGATATTTTTCATATTCTGAAAAGTTACACACTTTCTAAAAACTTATCTGTATGGGCGTTTCAAACCCTATTTCATATGGCTTTAATACACCTCCCCTGTTGGCAAGTAGCACTTTCCCACCTAATCCTGACCCAGAGCAATCTGCATAAACGGTCACCTTTTCCGGGCTCATCTGTGGGTAGCTGCCCACAGGGTTCTGCCCGGCCGGCACCGCTCTGTCTGGCGAGTCAGCGAGGCAGACGGCAGCTCCAAAGTCCACCAGAACGAGGCTCAGCGCGTTATCCTCACGCGTCACCACGTTCTCAGCCTTGATGTCCTCGTGCAGGATACCTCGTTCCTGGGGAGACAAACGATGCTTATTGTATGAGAATACCTTGTTCCTGGGGTGTCAAACGATGCTTTTATCAGATTACCATGTTTCTGGGTATTCAAATGATGCTTATTATATGAGAATACCACATTCCTGTGGAGTCAAAAAATGTTTAAATATAAGTGGTCTAAATAACAATTATTCTGTATGTATTTTGTATGGATGTTCATGATGGTTTATTCACGAAGGTACAGGACTGAGAATAATATTGAGGGGATGGAATAAATATGACACCATTGCATTTGGAGGACTATGATTATGACAGCTATTACCAATCCGTTTACAATCATTACATTTACATGACTTCTAAACATCTACACGCTTTGAGGTTTAAAAAACATAGTCAATTCAGGAAACGAGCATTTCAATTGCCAATAACCCGGTCACATGATATAAAATCCAAACGCGGGCATTTCGATGAACTTTTACTGTAGTGAGTACACATGGTGGTAGTTTACGGTACACGTAATGGTAGTTTACAGTATGGTTCTCACCTGCAGGTGCAGCAGTGCGAGAGCCAGCTGCTGCAGGAAGGTGAGAACCTGCCACAGCGGCAGAGGGAACGGATCATCGTCTGCTGGCCACACGTACTCCTTCAGCGAACAGCCTGCGCAGAAACGCAGACGACATTGAAAAGAAATTTGTCGTTTGGGAGGATGAGTAAGTCAAGTTTCTTACCCATCCTGTTTGTTTGATTCTTGTTAGGGACTAGCGGACGAGTATTTATCTGGGGCACTTTACGCTATAACTGCAAAAGACATTTCTTCAATCAATCAATCGAATTCTCAATTTATTTGAGCAGGCAGTAATCATTCCTCATCCAGCAAGGTGAGTTACTGAACAATGTGGCTGGCTGCATAGAGCGATTTTTTACGGCCAAACAACCTTTTTTTTTTTTATTGACCAATCAATTCCTAAATTTATTTGAGCAGGGCCTATTTGTTCTTCATTTAGAGGGTGTGGCTTGGCTGCCCAGTCTACATAAACATCTGTCCTCTCCAAGCCTTTCGGGTCATTAGGATTTATCAGACCCATGCCCAAATGTGCCCGATCTTTCTTAATGATGTAAAAATGAATTTATCAGCTACACACTCATATCTATCACATAAAATGCACTGACAACATTGAGGAAATTTTTACATTTTACATGACTATGAATATTTGGTGTCTTCATTTGATATCTAATGAAAGGAATGATGCATTGATGAGTGTCATATATGAAAGATATTGATTGTGACTCCTTTGGATTGAGAGAAAAACACATTTCGATATAACTACATGCAAGGAGTACACGTTACTTTGTGGGGGACATGCATGATTAAAATCAGAAATTTGTTAATATTACATGGCAAACAAATATTGTGCAAAACTAGGCGCATTTGAAAAGTACCATGAACAAATTTAATTAAAATATAGACAGCAATTTTGAAATCCTCACCAATTTCTACACTCTTATACCTTTGAAAGACAGTTTCAACATGACTAGTAGAAAATATGTTTAAAAACCAAACGACCAATTGAAAAGAAGAATCCATCTAAAGAAGTGTCGGCCTACCAAACAGGAGTTCGAGGAAGATGTAGAGTGTGGATCCCTGGCGTGTGATGCCGTAGACCTTGATGATGTGTTCGTGGTCGAGTCGGCAGATGATCCTTGGTTCTGCCTCACTGAACGACAAAATGTCCACCTGAAACACAGGGTCAGATGAGAGAGGTCGTCAGGTTACTGAGGTGATTAGATCACTGTATGTTAATGTTCTATAAATTTCTATAACCAAGGTGGTTCATGTATATTGCATTGACGACATGAGAACTGGACTCGTCTAACATTGTAAAAACCTAAAACACATGTTATATTGATTTTCATTATCAATCATTGCATTAAAAACCATCTGAAGTTTGAAAATGACATCACTAATTCTAAAAGAAAATGCTACCATTTATAAAACGAAGAAATAATGTATCAGACATTGAATTTCCTATCTTCAATACAAGATTTTCCACGTACGATTTTGACGGCGAAGTTGTGTTGCGTGTTTAGGTCCCGCGCGGCATAGCACTGCCCTGATGTCCCCCTGCCAAGTTGTGCTGTTACGCTCCATTGCTCGTCCATCCGGTAAACACCGGTCTCGGCCAGATAGAACCACTGAAACAGACGCAATATGACCAATGTCAGCTGTTGTTACTTGAATGGCAGCAGATCCTAATATTATTGCTATGTTTTAACGTTCATAACTTTTGAAAAATTGATCATCGAATATGATAATTTGAATTTGAATTTCTAAAATTTGTTTCTAAAATTTTAGAACTTCAAATTCACATGATGATTTTCTTCAAATTCAAAACTTCAAATTCTAACTATCATTTTCGGCTATAATCTTATCAGCAGTTACGACGTTAAAACAATGAGATGCAGCAATAATGGATCTCTGTTCATGTTGCTTAAATTTATATTGATATAGGAAATCCAGAAAATCTAGTTTTCTAGTTTCATCTCTTTCATTCCATTTCTACCCACCTCTCTGTATTGGTTAAGAATGACCCCCACAGGGTCATCGTCATATGATGCATCGTTTGTTTCTATGGTTCGAAGATGCAAGGCCTGAGCGTCGTCAAGGAAACGGGACATGGCTGCCTCATCGCCATAGCTACAACATAAAAAACATTTGTGAACAAACATGCATAAACACACTAAATTATTGATGAATCAAGAAGCAATGAAAAAAATAATATTATTTGAAATAGCTAAAACGAAAAATATAAAAACAAAAAAATTCAACGTAATCATTTTCAGAATTTCTTTTTTTTGAAAATTTACATTTTTTTTCTAATCAAATTTTTCTTTTAATATCAAACATAAAATATATGACACTCACATAACGTTTGCCAGACCAGTGCCCTCTAATTCGGTAGTAGCTGTTGCTGCTCCAAAGCTACCGATACTGCTGGCCGCCTCACCAACAGCAGACGTCTCACTGCTGTATGGCGCAGGTGGCATGGCAGGTGGCATGGCAGGTGTGAATTGAAGAGACGTCAGTCTGGCATGCACATCAAGCAGAGGCTGCTGAGAACCAGAGCCTTGAGAAAGAAAAAAGAACAAAGTTAGTTTTTTTTATCATAGGAAGTTGAACATATTCTTTTTGCAAAGTATTCTGAAGTAAGTTGATATTTCAGTTACAAATGTCACTATGTGTCAATTCACAGAAGCAATTTCAAAATTAAATTGTGACACGAACTTATGGCTAAATTGTCAGGAAAAAATAAACTTGATGTTACGCTGTCATTGTTATAATTTCATCATTTTATCCTTGGAAACAGTTGACAAAGTGTGATGAACAACAAACGAATGCAACACCAAAAATGACATGATTCTTTTTGCAAGATCAGAAAAACTCAAAATACCTGTATAATGGCTGATAGTTCTGCGAAAGGTCGGACGTCCGAAGCGCAGACCCGCCAAAGAGTCAGGGTAAGCCATCAGTCCACTACGACGGGAGGGGACGCAGGGTGCTCGTGGAGGAAAGGCACCACCCCTTCTACTCATTGGGAATGACCCTGGTCTGGTTGGAGCAAGTCTTCGATCATTAATGTCTGGTTCTGGTTGACTGATCTCGCGATCTTGAATCAGCGATCGTCTGCTATTCGGTGCCAGAATAGCGCGAACCATATCTTCCGGAGTGGTAGGGGGAGCCTGTAGTATTTGTTAGAAAATTACTATCTTCTTCAATCGTTTTAAGTCCATATTGTAACTTCAAAGGAGGTTGGACAGCCTTATGCCTATGATATTCTACTTTGAGAGTGGCTAGTGAGCCAGCATCAGCTTCACAGTTAACACACAATGAGAAGACTAAGGAATCGATGGGATTTTCAATAATTATATAAAGCTAGAGTCTTAATATATTTCTAAAGTGATAGAAGTCTCATTTTTAACTATTATAAATAATTAGGCTAGCTACCAAGCTTAAACCGGGTGGGCTGGAGAATGACTATCGTATCAATACCCATTCCATTACGAAATTGTGAACATGTTCAAATAAGGCAAATAATCACATTCATTTACATATTATGTGATTGTAGTGAATGTTTAGGATTGAATCCATCTAAGTATATTTACATTAACGTGCTGTTCTGTTTGCTTGTCCATGGTTTGTTCATCTGTTTTTTTAGCAGGTTCCTTTGGTCTTGCGCCTCCGTGTATTGAGGCCTCCCTAGACTGGGGGCAATGTGCCCTCCCAGAGTTTGGCGCTGTAGCCTCAACCGACAGAGAGCTTGTATCACACGCCCAAGTGTAAACAGGTCTGAAATGACCAGTTTGAAAATAATAATGCGAACAATAAATCACACTATGAATAGCTTTTAAAATAAACTGTGTAATTGAAAATTATAAAATCAAACTGTGAAATACATAGTTATGCCAATTTCTTCGAGCAAAATGAAAGATAAACTACTAAGTTATTATTATTATTGTAACGGAAGGAAATAAAGCTATAGTGCATATATTATTTTATTAATAGTAAAAACATGACTTAAATTAATGAAATAACTTGAGGGTTTCAAGGAGGACATTTTATTGTCGAAACGTTAAACTTTGAAGTCTTTATGTATTTTAGAAAACATTTTGGACAGTTTGGACATTAAAGCAGGTATAAAGAACGGTCAATGTTTTGACTTCTATTAAATGAAAATGAATTAACTCTTTTTAGGTAATAACTGAGAAAAGAATCAGAATTCTAAAAGAGTTTGTTAGGTACCTGGGGTTTAGCCTAAGAAGTGTTGCCATCTGGTGGCGTGATCTCTGCAACTGGATTCTACGAACCACAGACGACAAATCATGATGGCGGCCATGTTGAAAGTCAGACAGCTTCTGGGATATTGCTGTGCAGATACTACAAGAAGTCAAAAAACATCTTAAGGTTTGCTACATTTCACGTGAACAACACAAAAATTTCTTTTTCAAAGCGTCCATGACTATTCCTGAATCCAACTTTTCTTCTATTTTTTCTAAGTAATATATCTAACCAGCAAATAAAAAATGCAATAAATCTGAGTCTAATTGCAAAATACAGAATTGGATTGGATTCTCTGTGGTCTATAGCAAGCAAGTTCCTACCACTGTATTGACAAAGTTGAAGACAGGTTTTACAACTATAAGCCTCCATTTTACTCTATCAAATGGCCCTAATGGTACTCAAACTCACGACCCCAAAGTTGTGAGACACAATAGAATTTGTCCTTGAATGAGTTCATCATGTTGGTAATTATATAACTCTAATCTTTTCGTCTCTCACAGCACATAATTTACTAACTGTTTGACAGTTGCGCAGTCAGCATTTTTGCAAATGTCCGCAGAAGCAGACGAACCTGTCAAACGGTTATTAAATTATGTGTTGTGAGCGATGAAAATAGTAGATTTACATTAGAATTTGATTAAATCTAAAGCTGTTATCAGCCCTGGTGGGTACTGACCGGCATGGCTGGTACTGCACACTGCGGAGACTGGTAGTGCGACCAGTCGCCACTGGAGGGCAGCAGCTCACTGTGTGCTCAGCCAGCAATAACATCGCCTGAAGAAACATACCGTACGTGTTTACACAGTGACACAATCATCAACCACCTGATCTTTATCAGTTTAGTATACCACATCTCTTATTAAACGGTGATTGGGCTATTTAATCAATCAGAGTAATTATTGTCGAAAGCCTGCATTAAATTGTACAAGTATGCCATCATTATAAGATTCTGCTGTTCATTTTGACCCAACAAGATATGTATCATAAAAATCAGTTTTGAAACGTTAAAATTATAGACCATAACGTAAATTGATTGGAATAAAAAAATAGCGCCATTCTAACACAGAATTTCATGAGCATAGCCAGCAATTCGGCAACCCGGGATGCTGAACGACATCTTTAATTTTTTGTGATTTTTCAGTCATTTTTTTCATTTCATTTTCCCTAAGCCTCTCCATCCCCTCACAAAATAAGGGTCTAAGTGAACATTCCAATTAAGACCCTCCCCCCCCCCTCCCCTCCCCTTTCAGCTGCCTTTATCTATGCTACTGCAGAACTAGTTCCAAGACCCACCTGTCTACACGGTCCGTCACACTGTTCCGGCTGCTTCTCACATGCACAGAAATGTTTCATCACCGTGATAACGATGTCACATGACTGGCACCTGTCCGGGGCACCTGGCAGACTGTTACCATGACGACCGGCCAGTGTGCGAAGGCACAGACACAGCTTACGGAGCAGACTGTGGGGCTGCAACAAACACAGGGGCGCCTGCTTATCTTGAACTTTGAGGATTCAGAATACGAGGTATGCGTCGTTGTCAACAACTGGACGCTGGATTTTGGTCTCAGAATTGCTGAAAACTCTGTTTCAAACTGTCAAATTTATCATAACTGTTCTTTGGTCAATATGGTGTTCGTAATTTCCTGAACAATTTACAAACAAAACAAACCAAAATATGTAAAAATACATGAGCTAATCACATTCTTATTGTATTTACATATCATTACTGAATACATTATGTAGATCAGGAAGGTGCATAAATAATATTTCACTTATCAACTTATCTATTATGTACTGTTCTTTTCCATATTTAAAAAATTCTACTTGATTTTCAAACAAGTACCCGTGTATAGTCTTCGTCGACAGACGGCAGTTGCAGAAAGTTGAGCAGAGTCTGGTCGACGGAAGATGGCTGCCTGCGGTCACCCAGCAAATGGTCGTAGAGACGCTTCAATTGGCCGAGCAATGCAAACATCTCCATGGTAACCACCCCATGACCTCCCACCTACAGACAAAAACATTTTTGTGAAAGCTACATATTTTCCTTGTTTGTTTGTTTCTCACTTTTATATTTACATTTTCTTGTGATCAAATTAAAAGTTTAAGAACCTAAAAACTTATTCTTTAACATGCACTATTCTTTTAATTTACATGTAGTTTTATAACAAGATTAAGGAGCGCATTAAAATTAGCTCATGGACACAAAAGAGAGTAGCCCAATTCTGTCATGAAGCAGGTGTAATAAGGCTGATTACTTTTGGAAATCAACAGCTAGCCCTGACTAAAATCAGCTAGCATAGGGCCCTGTCACAGATCCTGTCATAGCGCTGAACAAATGTTAAATAATGACACATCTAAAATCACATTTTATCATGTGAACTGGCCACAGCACCATGAAATGTAATGTTTAACGATTTAAGCACACACACTCACCTGCGCACTGGGAGCTCCAGGTGGCAGACTAGACTGTGGCATCATCCCAGCCGCCCCCTCAGAGGACCTCAACGGGGCAGCACAAGATCCAGCCTGTAATGATTGATGCCCAGTCCACGCTGTTTTTCCGATCGGGGCCTCGGGAGACGGTGTGTCTGCCGCAGCAGACGACGTCTCTGTCTCGTCTGTGTCTTTCTCATCTTCCTGAAAATCAAGCGAAATGCAAACGTTTTGAGACATTCTTTCTTTATTGGCTTATGGCTATTATGATAATGACTGGAGAGATAAAGCAGTGTAGCAGTTCAGTACATGCACACAAGAGAACAACTATTGTGTGACATCATACAGCAAAAACTTGAAAACATACAAAAAAAGAATAGTACAAAGTTATAGTGGAAGAAATTGGTCCCAAAATAAACGATAGAAATTTTTTCCCAACTCCATCGAAAACGGGTCGAATTATAAATAACCTAGTATAGGATCCAGTTCCCACCTCTTTTTTCTCCTGCTCTTTCAGCCCTCCATCTGCCGGCAACTTTCTGCGGTTGTTCCAGTAACCATCATCACCCCCCTCCGTTCCCCCAGGGCTGGCACCCCCTCCACTACTGCTGCTGGCCCCGCTGTTCTGTTTCTCTCCATCACCCCCACCACCAACCACACCTGATGAGGAAGGAAACAGAACTTTGAGGGAAAAAAGCCTGAAGGTTTAAAAATTCATATATTTTTTCAAAAGTTTATGAAAATGAGCGTTTTTAATGAATAATAATATTCACAAAGTGTCATGCGTAAATATTCATACATATAAACTTTGAGATGAAATGAAGTAATATATGTTCAAAATATCACACCAGAAAATATCAAGATATAAATCAAGCTCTATAATGTGCAAGTATTATAAGGTGAAAAAATCTCCAAAACATTTAAGATCAATAACACAAAACTATGTCAAAAAGACATGAAAGCAAAAAATTCACCTTTTGTCTGCACAGGAGTAGCTGCTCCATTTTTCTTTTCATCCTCCCCTGTGTCCTGTGGATTCTTCTCCCATTCAACTCGCCAATCACACAGAGGGTCGAAGTTAAGCCAGTTTGATACCTGATTCAACGAATTGAAGATTTCTTCATGATCATTGACATTCAGATACCTTTTCCAACTGGCATCATTCACAGTAATAACTTTGCTGTCCGGCTTTCTCCTGTTCTGTACAATCTTTCTGTTTGGGGAGTACATGTCGCTTATCTTATTGTCTTCTCTTTCAAGAGTTTGCACATCTAGAACCACTGAAGTCGGGTGGGTTGGGCTCTTTGTAATATTCATGACCGAAGAAAGGCAATGCAGACTGTTTTGGACACTGTTCTGGATACTGATTTCGTTTTCAGAATAGGTATTCTTGTAATCATGAATCACGTTCTGATGTTCGCTTAATTCCAATTCATTGGTGAAGTCAGAAACTTGAATTCCATTCTTATTAATAGAACTGTCAATATTTTGTATGAGGGTTGTTAAGGCATTCAATATATTTTTGGTGGGAAAATCAGTGAATGATTTCAAGTCAACACAACCAATCAGCTTTGCATTACAAAGGTCATCCAAAGACATCTCCGGTTTCCCTTTGTGAAGACACAAAACTATCATCAACTGATCTAATTTTGACAAGATCATTGTTCAGCAAGTAGCTAAATGTCCCATCTGTGTCAAAGAGAGGCATCATCATAGCGTTGGTCGATACACTAAGATCTCCTAAACTCAACAGTTTCTTGCCGTGTACCCTCTCTTCTGACATCTCTTTCTCATCTTTCTCCTTTTCCTTCTCATAAATATCTCTAATTATCTTGCTCGTATTGACATCCAAGTTGGTGCACTCTTTGTCAGACTTTGTCTTTTCTTTTCTTTCACTCATTTCTTCGACTTTTCTGTTATCCAAGTTTCCCTTTTCAGTCTTGTTGGGAACTGATGACCCAATCACATTCGAATGACGAATCTCCACAAAAGGACCCTTTTCGCACATAGCAATATCCACATGACATGGTTTCATTGTAGCTGGATCCCTTTTCCTTTCTGATTTCTCGGAAACCAGCTCGTCAATCAGGTACTTCGCTGTGGCTGGGGTGTTCAAATTTTCCTTCATTTCTCTTTTTCTCTCTGTTTCAGCCTCAGCCAGCTTATTACTGAAAATCAGAGATCAAGTCTCATTGAATCTAAAATCGATATACATATCACATATCTTTCTGCAAATCTTTCATTTTTGATAGCTATAATGAAATAGTACATCACCACAAAGAAGTAACGAAGATACTTTTGATTTTTTTAAAGACAGGTGTGCCTATGAAGTCAATGAGATCTTTAACAGTCAAAGCTGACGAAAATTTAGAAAACTCATCCAGATGTCAATTATGGGGTGACAAAGACAGGATACTGGCCCCTCCACCCCTCCCTTAGATCCTGCAACTGTATGCTCAACTTGCCAGCTTAGCCTTCATCAAAGAGTTGAAAAATTATATCTATATCTTATGAGAAATACGCGAGACCAGAAATTATCTTACCATGTTTGCGCGTGCTGAGTCATCTTTCTCCGCTGGTTCTCACTATCTTTGTCTCTATTTTGACCAGCTGATGCACCAGCTTTAGCGTTTTGTTTGGTAAACTCGCACATGCTGAAAATAAAGAATAATTTGTATCAAATAAATGCTAATGATAATTCATCATGAAACACTGTTGCTACCACAACTATTATTGTTATTGCTACTGCTTGCTGTTGCTGTTACTGATGCTGCTTGTGATCATGTGGCTTGTGACGTCACAGAAAAATAATTGTGGAAATAGCTCTGCTGAAAACTTCTAAATGATATAACATTTTCCTTAGTGATGAGATTAAAAACAATTTGAAATCTCCATATTACTCGCACTTACATTGTAATTGTCTCCAGGATAATTCTCTCTTGTGTTTTAGCAACAATAAAGTCATATAAACTAATGTTTTAATCTCCATTTATGGCCCTCACACGCCTCTTTATCAAGAATTAAAATTTTGCTGTATCCAAAAACTAGTGTTGTTTGAATTGCAAAGTAACACAATTGGTTTTGCTACTTGCTTGAGAAATCTTCAACTTCAACTTGTCAGAGTTCGAGATGAATGAGTCCAACTGTATTTATATAACGTTCTGCCACAGTGTGACAAAGTGAAAGTAACAAATTCATTAAAAAGCATATGAAAACTACTGTATGAACTATCAAAACTTATTTTTCTAATTTTGATGGCAAAGCTTTCAGTCTGATAATTGGTCTATATACAGGATTTCTATCCTGGTATCTGGAATTCCGTCTTCATCCACGTTTTCCACACTGATCATTTCCAGACTGGTAGAGGGTACATTGTCATCATTCACATCCATGATGGAATTTAAGAGACCCACAAGTCTAGTTAGCTTATCTTACATTATAAATAAGCATCTGTAGTTCTGTACCAGAAATCAACAGACTATTTATTTCAAAACGTCAATGCAAAAAGACCTCAAGACAAGATAAAATCAGCTCTGTTCACATATGAATCACGAAAAGAAATGAATATATCTTAAAGAAGTAGAATATACTTGGCCAAATTTATTTCAAAACAACATCAGTGATGTGAATCATATAATATGTAATAATATTCTTCCAGACAATACTTTAACTACAATTCTATACATACATTAGCAAATATCCACCTATTGTTTTATGCTAATATGACACACCTTCGAATGCTCACACCCCATTGGCTGCATTGGACACACACCACTATCACCCCATTCTCAATAATGAATGTTTTGCAGCTTACATCATCCCAAAAAACAATATGACTTTGGTTAATTGGTTATAAATCTGTGGTTATAACCAGTGAGGAAATAATCTCTCCATATACTACTACTTGTATCTAATAATCAGGCTGATAATCAGAATTTTGCATCAAACCCAAATTAATCTTTCCTTTACTACAGAGGGTACAGTTGGCAAATGGACTACTTCTCAACTCGAATGAAAGTGTGCTTCCGTGGCCGAGTGGATAGAGTTGGACTGGTGACCAGAAGGTCATGGGTTCGATTCCCGGTCAGGTTTGGTGGCGAGTGTTGAGCAAACTTACCTCTATCAGGTTGCACACTGCATATGTGAGTGATTAGCACGTCTGCGCTACGGTAGCAATATTGTGCTGCATGCTCCCCGGGGAGTTGAGAAAGATAGTAAAGTGTGATAAGTATGCCAATGACCTGGTGTAAAATGTAAAGTCATGAGAGCACTAGAATCATGACTATAAACCACCACATTTACATTTATATATTTTATTTACATTTACTACTATATACTACTTTGAAGTTTATTCATATTTATAGTCAGAGTGCATCTATTGAATGTAAATAGATTGATAAATCAAATTGTTGGAAAACTCTAGCGAATAACCATTTACACTCTCTGATAACTTAAAAATTTCAGATAGCTGAAAAAATATTCTCAACTCATTGAAAGATTGACTAAAGCCAGATAAACACAATTCAATTGTACACCATTCTTTCACACTAAATATACAATTATGACTAATCTCAAAAAGCTTTACCTGCAGTGCATGTAGTTTAATGTGACTAGAGGGAATTTTATGAACTTGTCAAGTTGTCACACATGCCAACACACACATGTATCACTCCTGTCCCATTCAGCCACATGCACTATATTACCTCATGACAAAAAACAATTTTCCATGGCCAAAGTCTTTTCCAGATCATATGACATTATAAAACAGTGTCAAAGTTATGCGCGTTTATTTTGATTAGTTCAAAAAATCATATGAAGTAATTGAATGAAATTCAATGCTATTTGTTATCTATTGAACTGCAGACTCATTTATCATTCGAACAAGCACAATGCACAAACCTTTTTACTTCTAATGTACTATATATCCTATTATCTGAGCCTAATAAAAATGCATGCAAATCATCTATGGAAAATGAATGCAAGAAAATCAACACAATTAAACACGCAGTATGCTATATTCCAATCTAGTGCAGTTTAGTCGATACAAATACGTACAGTAAGTTCAACACAAAACTTCCATATTTACTTCCTAGTACATACATGTACTCCTGATAAGAATTCGTGACGTCAAAACTGCATTCATTTTGCTGTTTTAGAGTGACGTCAAAACTGCATCCATTTTTTGTTGGTTTAGATACGTCACAGAAAAGCCTCATGAAATTCATTCATAATCAAATTGTTTTAACAGGTATAACCACATATATTACGACCATCAAAGTGCCCCACCCCATCTAAAGGCCCACTCCCAAATATGGATTACATGTACATATCAAAATCTAGACAATTGAAATGTCAATGTAAACAATGTACATTGATGTAAAAGTCCAAGCTCTAAATTGGCAATTTGATTAATCAAAACATGGGCCCCTGCATCACGGGAGGTGTGTGTGGTATGTATACTACGATGATTTACAAACACTATACAATGCGCATTACTACTTTAGTATACATATAATAGTAGTAAAGTGTATGGTGTAGTAATTTGCATGCAATTAATAACTTTACCTCTTCTCAAAATATAGCAGAACTTAAAATTACATACAACAAAATGTTGACATTTATCGGTCAAAGCAAGCCATATAAATGCATGAATTGTGAAATATTTTCGGGGTGCGCTTACACATCTCTTGTATTTTTGTTTTTGGTTGAAATTTATTTTTTGTAAGGCACTGTGCACTTAGTGGAACGAATACGGTATGTATGTATGCAAGTTTATTTACATCCATTTAAGGATAAGCATACCATATAAAAGGTTAAAATAAGGGTTATACAGATCAGTATTATAGTGCTAACCTAACATTACACATTTTGTTAATATATATAAATGAAGATAATGTACATAGATCGAGGTCGAGCAATCGGTAAAACATTCCCATTAAAATCAAAAAAATGCATATCTGCAGATCAGATAAGAAGTTAAAATTCCAGTCAGCTCTCCTCACTTAACACATGCTTGATCGAAGTGAACAGCTCCATTCTTAATTGACTAAATTTAGTGCAAATCATTACAAAGTGAAAAGTGTCCTCTACAATACCGTTGCACTTATGTTACTGTTGTCGTCATTATAAACATCTAGCAAGTACATTACATCCACTTAATAGTTTTGTAGTATAGTAATTAAAGTTTTTTTCACACATAGTATTATAACGAGCTAATCTATACCAAACATCATCAAATGAACCATTTACAGCACTTCTAAATACTTTATTATGCTATATAATCTCAATTCAAATCTCTGTCTGCTAAAAGCCATCTTTCTATGAAATTTCTCAAGACCCTTTAACTCCATGTCAGAGAAAAAACTCACCTCAGCATTTGACAAAAGTTTAGGGATGCATACACTCCGGCCTTTTTTTTGACAATGCATGCATTGATAGAAATGATCTGTGCAAACTGGTAGCAACATAAGAATAGGATGTTCGCCTACACGAAGAAATGTTCTAAAATTACCCAAGATAGGCATTTCCATCCTACAAACCAATAGCGTTTGCACGATTCTGTGCTCGTGACCTACTGTTACACCAGTACATGTCACCAACTTCCATGAGACACAAACCTTTACAGACAAAAGTACATCTGGATAAAGTCATTTCTTAAGTTCACAACACATTTTTTACTGAACTGTGAATTTAAGAAATGACTTTATCTATATATTACCAACACGATGAACACATTCAAGGATGTACAAGTACATATAGTTATTCTGAAGTAAAAAAAAGAGAGGAGTTAATATCATATAGAACTTGGAAGACAAAGCTAAGCTTAGAGCAAAATCACTTTAGTATCTTAAACCTTTGTTTTCCCAAGATTGGATGAAAGCCAGAAAGTTTGCATAATCTATCTTAGACTTGATAGTTCAACAGAAAAAAAAGATATCATGGGTATGTAAAAGTGAATGTGTTGAAATACATCTGGTGTTCAGCTTCTGCTGTCGCAAACAGCCATTATAAACAGTCAGAAGTAATAAAAAATCACGTTTTAGTTATTATAAGAAGATATCCAACTTTGTATACCATCGATGCAGCAATTATAAGGCGGAGTAAATGGTGATCGTGTGTACAGCTTCATAACAAGCTGAGGTATTAATTCAATAAGCTTTATCAGGATAGACTATTTATGCTAAAATGAAGTATATCACAAGTTTAAAATAAAAAAGCACTGGCTACAGCTCATGAACACATTGACAGAACCCTTGAGCAGTTTGCAGCAGACAGGGCAGTTCTTGACCACTGGTGCGCAACTGCCACAGCAAAACGAGGTGGCAACATGGCAGGAACACAACACTTCCAATGGTGTCCATACAAAATATGTACTGTATTCCGCACTGGCAGATCCGACTTTTAGAATGCTATGGGTGTTGGAATCATTTTGAGATGACTTCATCTTACTAAGATCTCATTATATGATCAAAACCATCTAGAACTTTTTCATTTTTGACTGAGATTTTTATTTTCTTTATTTTCTTTATTTTTTTTTTTTTTTTGGGGGGGGGGGAGGGAGCAAGATGGGGCTTCCCCCTTGTAAATGCAAGTTTCCAGCATGCAGCAACAACCTGATATTATACAGCCACACTTGAGGAACCATTTGACATGCTCCACTTATGGGTCATCAGGTGCCTCCCAGTTCAGCAGCCCACAGTCACACCAGTAACACTTCACAGACTCCAGCACCAGGCCCCAAACCCTGATTCAGCACACATCCATCAAACCTTTGCTGACTAGTAAACTGACTGCAAGCTGGTCCGACTAAACTTCTTTCACATAGGGAAGTATATAAAGTGGAAACTCTATGTGAAGCTGTAGGACAAACAGTATAACCAATATTCCAAATAAACAACTTGTACGTATTCATCATGTGGTTGAGGGAAAGCTAATTAAACTCCAGGTCCAGATAACCAGGTTCTACTGTAGCAGCTCTACTGCCTTTGTTTCTAAAGGTATTAAATATGCAATCAGCCGCGTGGCTGTCTCCCCACCACCTGTTTCCAAACCCTGAACGAACACACGTGCCCCTTATAAGAGACATGATTGACAGCTGCCCTCAGATTGCCAAACACTCTCCATCCACACATACCATACGACATCCACGCACATATTCGGCTTATAAAATGTCTACAACCTGTTTCCAAATGACTGTCATTGTTCAGTTGAATTTCATATGGACAGATATCCTTTTAATGTATGCAAATTACTATACGGGCAATGCTCGCTGTTCAAGTTCTTTTCACAAGCATTGAACATTGAAGACCCAAATATTCTAAAACATTTCACTCCTTCCGTTATGTTCATTATCTTTTACATAAAACATATGTGATAATTTCCCAACTGTTGCCAATACTAATTTTTTGCAAGATGTTGCATAATTTACATAAATCTTATACGACATATTGGACAAAATCCAATTCAAAATTTAGCTTTGAAATTTTTACCTCTGACTTTTTAATTTTCTTCATTAATCTCAGAAATTTGACTAAACACAGTCATTCTTCAAACTATATATAGAACTATTACCTAAAATAGTCCTATCTAGAGGGTATGACTGTATGTACATTGTGTAAGGCAATGGTTCCCTGATAAACCTGCTCCAGATACATGAAAGCTACTGCTTCAATCATATTCAAACAAATCATCTCATTAAAATTTTCTACTGTACAATTGAAATGTAAATTGCCTCATTTTGCATTGAACTTTTTTCATCCCATTCAACTTGTGCCTTATATATGTGTGAATTATGATTTATGGCAACATGCTGTAAACAGGAAAAAGCACACACTTCTGCAGTTGATTTGCATATCTGCCATATAAGGAAGAAGCTCCACCCCTGGCACGCGCCAAGCAGACATCATTTGCATACAGCTGCAGCTTTGTCTGGGGCCAGAAACCCTCATTATTAAAAGGGCAGGTGCTGCCTTTGTCTAAGCCTAATATACATAAAAAAAACATTAAGATAAGACTTTTCCTGCTGTTGCCTCTTCAGATTGTGCACAAGATGTTGCCAATTTCGTGAAACCCTATCCCGCTAATTATATTTTCAAGTATAATGAGATGTATAAAAGGCTACTTTGGGTTAGGAAAAGCCATATCATTTCATTGATGGCACTAGAACCAGCAGCACTCAACCTTAGATTATGCAATGATATGTGACATCTAACTATGACTACATAGTACTGATACAATAAACATGTAGAAGATTTCTTTTGATTGAAATTGACAGAATAATTTTATATCTTCAAATTCAAACGTTAGAATTGAACCATGGATGTGAATGACAATGAAGTACCATCTACCAGCCTGGAAGTGATCAGTGTGGAAAACCTGGGTAGCGACAATGAGCCTCCAGATACCAGGATAGAAATCCTGCCGTCAGAGCCTGGTGAAACTTTGGCACATTGAGCTTCAGCATTAGGTTTTTAAGTAGATCATAGTTTTCTTATGCTTTTTAAATGAAATTATTACTTCAACTTGTCACTATGTGGCAGAACGTTTGACTCATTCATCTCGAACTCAAGTCAAGATTATGGATTTTTTAAATTTACTAATTGTGTTACTTTACAATTCTAACAACACTACATTTTGGATACGGCTGATGGTTGGAGATTAAACATTAGTTTATATGTTGTTGCTAAAACACACCAGAGAATTATCCTTGAGAATGTAAGCGCGACTTCAAACTGTATGAAATCTATTACTCAAGATGTAACAAAGAAATCCTCATTAAATTCTGATAATATTCAGCTAAAAGTACATCAATGTATGAAGAAGACATGAATTGAAAATGTTTTTGGATGCTGTAATCATCGTAACATCCACTGTTACCAACTGTTGTCCTTGATATGGAACTGTGATTATCTGACTATTTGTTAGTTACAGGATGTGCTTCTAAATATACAGTTGTAAATCTTAATAGAAGGTACAGTTTGTCTGCTAGTTCAGAAGATTATATGTTGATGCAAGAATTTTTGATATTAAGAACTTCGAATGAAGATGAAAAAAGTTCTGATCATCTGAACAACTAGAACTGTAGGAATCAATGACAACTACTCATGAAGAAAATTGTCATAAATTAATATCTTTTTGTGGGTAGGCTACTAGTTTTACAATAAATTGTGATTTAAAAAATCCTTAGAAGTAGTACGTATTATTTTATTCAATAGATAGTTTGCAAATTCAAACATTGTCATACATTGTCTACATACATTTGATGGTCCAGAGATACCGTTCATCAGGTTTTTTTTTCATACTTGCACCTTCCACCCCTCATGCCATAATAAATCGTAATCCTATAATTGCCAGCAAACTATGTGCAAAATCCACATATTTTTGACTGAGCATTATCTTAAAGAACGTACCTAACTGAAGTTGTAAACTTGTATTCAACCGCTGAACATGCCATAATCACTAGGTAAGTAAGAGTATGCCAGTATTAAAAATCTACATGTATCTTTATCATTACTTAATGAAAGACGTACACATCACCTGACAATGTTCAATACGTCTTGACACTCAGCCGCATTAAAAGCACCAAACAGGTTAAATTGTTTGTAAGCATGTTTACTTCCAACTTACATTCTACTCACCATGGTCAAAGGTCAGTAAATGCTTTGATCATTTCCCAGTAGTTAACAAGTAAAAAGGTATCATTCTTTGACCGTACAAGACCAGACAACCTAGGTTATTCATATGCCATGTCTAGACACCCACACGAACACATCCTGTTCACCAAGAAAATCGAACTTTTTACGCTGTTGTTGGCAAAGTGTCATAAACTAAGACAGCAAATTGGCATCAATATAAACGAAAGTTTGGACATAATAAAATATACTTATGGCAAATTAGCATTATGATTCATTAATATAAACAAATGAACACAATAAATACTCTTGTTGGTATATCAAAGAGTGGATATCAGTGTACACCTCTAATATTACAGAGCTGTCAGATATGGGTTAAGTTGCTAAGGCACCCCTTTTGTAGATCATAGATACCATCTATAAGTAGAAATTATAAAAACCTTCTTGGACAGCGGGGAGGAGAGAAGGTAGGGAGGAAGGGGGGGGGGGGTGTCATGGCCCACTAGCATTGGTGCAGTACCCAATGAGCAACCCCCTTTATTGAAACCTTCCGATGGCCCTGTATTAAACCTACTGATATATGATGACAAGACTTTTTCAGGATATAACAGCCAAACAATTCATTTGAATGTCCAGGCATGTACAATGTCGTCATTGTGCAAATGTGTGAATCATCATTAATATGTGCAAACAACATTCATTGATGTAATGGGAGGGCCTAATAGGAGCACTGAATGGAGGGAAGTTTATTCCTTGATAAAATACATTGGTTATATCTTAATAAGGCAAGTCATGTTGTTTTATAGCTTCAAATATAGAATTGTAATCTAACAATTCCACACATAGTTATTTAATAATGATCAATAGCACAGCTATAAATGTAATAAAAAGAAGCAACACAACACTTCCTACCTTACGCGCACCCTTTTCCTAGTAACACTTTCTTCCTGAAAAGAAAATTATTTAAAATTTATTCATATTTACAGGTTGAACTATTTCTAAATGCATTACATATCCTTAAATTTCAGTGTTATTTTGATATGTAAATAATAATATTCACATCAACTTTGTTTCAAAGTGGAGTCAAACTTATGATTGATTCGTACAGATTACTAGATCCATTGTTTCATTGGGACCATCAGATATAATTAAACAGTCTCCTTTCAAAGTTCCACAATAGGTTATAAGCATTCTTGACATAGATCATTGCCTTTTTTAACTTATGTTTTTAGTGCTGGCTAGGGGCTATTCAAACATTTGTAATTTCATAAAACATATTGATACCACAATTATTTGCATGTTTTCGAAAGTCAATGCACATACTATGCATGCATATACTGGAACAGACTTAATCCATGTAAATTTACAGTCAACAACTTATTAAAACACAACAAAGCTAGATGTAGATGTATGAACTTCTTGACAGAATACAACATGTAGTTGTGACAAAGTATAACATTAATTATAATCATAATTACAAGTCTTTAATAAATATAACATTAATTGTTATCAAGAATGTCTTACTCTAAAGAACAATCCACTTGTCTCATTGTAGATACTCGTGGGGATACTCGTACAAATGTACTTTTTATACATTAAAAAAACACCCCAGACATGACCTGGAATGATGCCAGGACTTCCCACTGGAATGTCCTTGACAGATATATGTACATAGTACATTCCTGGGACCACATAAACAATTGCATCCATTTGGATTCTATGAAATCAAAAACATGTAGAACTAAAAACAATAACCTGAGCAATAACCATTTCGTTCAGGATGAAAAACCTCTCTGGCAACTCAAACTTCAAACCACTCATAATAATTAGATTACCTAATATAAAGTTTAAAAACCCAATTGTTGTGTACTTCATTCAAGGTTGACGTAATTGATACCACTGTACTTGCAAACTGTTGAAACATATTAAAAAAAAATACCTGCAAAATTATGATGCAATATTGAATATCAATATGTATTAATAATAAAGCTTATCATCATCATGTAAATGTAAAATGTAAATGTGGAGTTCCTATCCAGGACTACTGCTCAATCAAATCATTTACACCAGGTCATTGGCGTCTTTGGCACTCAATTTTTACCTTTCTCAACTCCCTGGGGAGGACACAACACTGCCTGCATACAGCATTTGCTGGTGCAGTGCACACATGATAATATTAATTATTACTACTCACATTAGCATTCAGTTACCTGACCGGCACCAAGGAGCAGTGTTCAACCCATTAGGGGTAAGTTTGCTCAATGCCCACCACCAAACCCGACCATGAATTGAGCCCACGATTTCCATTCAGCCACGGAAGCAGATCATCTATTATTTGATTTCTTCAGTAGCATCTAATTAAATTATTCATTGTGATATTTGCTAAAGTTTAGCAATTTTTTTCGTACCATCAAATTATCAAATGTAGCTTAAAAAATGCACTTAAGATTAGAGAATTTTTAGTACTTTTTTTTTCAAAATCAACAGTTCAATCGACAAGATTGTCAAATGTTACGGTCCTATATACACAACTATCAATTCATTATCTATAGTACTCTGCTTAGTGCTCACCCTCATCAAACTTATTAATTAATGCACAATTAAGATTGAAAATAACATGTACTCATTGTAGGCTGCTCACAGGCAGGAAAGACATTCCTGTGAACCAACGATGTGATCAATGATTTATTAATACTGACTATAAAGCAACTAACTTGTAATGTCAATGCAAGATATCCAGAGTTGCAAATATCCCTACTAAACACATCCAATATTAATGCTACTAATGTTCATACACTTTGTAAAATGTAATGAATACAACTAAAATTAAAATACATACCAAAATGAATCACCTTTTTAGGTCCAATAGTTTAGTTAGTCTTAGTCAGTGAAGTTATACACAGGCTACATGTATCAGTCTAGTGCACAGTGACACTGTAGCTAAAGGCTACACAATTTAGAACAGCTCAGTTTGGTCTCTGAGAAATAGAAACTACAATTCTATTTTTATACATACATTGAAAAATGATAATTTGCTCCATTGGCAATGCATCCTACTTTACCAGTGGTACATTCACACATCAGATTCTGTTCATTTAACAGAATCACACAGATATGTGATTTGCTCTAAGGATTAGAATGTTGGCAATGCTAAAATCAAGTTCCTATGTTCTGTGTTTATAGTACGACCTTCCACATTCCCCGAGAACTATTGAGTTAAAAGCTTGAACTTTTTTTGAACTTATCAATTTCCTCTGTCATTCAAGATGGCACAGATATTCAAGTTAATCCTTATTTGGGGGAAGCTCTAGTAACAAGCGAAAGGCTTTGGAGGAAACACAAATATTTTTACAACATATTAGTTTACCATCGATACGTACATACTACGGTATTGCAGCGCATTAAAGCCTATGGGCCTACAGGCCCGTAACTAGGCTGAGGCAGAGGAGGCGACCGCATACTCGCTTTTTTAAATGCCTCTGCTGCCTACTCGCTTTTAGATTTCGCCTCCTTGCTTTTTTTGCTAAAATATTTTACAAGTTTGTAATTCAGATATATTCATGTCTATTACTGGTGAGCGATTTGGTTGAAATATATTGGTATATCATAGGATATAATGAGAGACTTCCATTTTGCTATTATTATTTATTATTATTTGTATTTTTCATCATTATTATAATATTACCCCCCCCCCCTCCCCCCCACCCCCTATAAAATCCAAAATTCGCCTCCTCGCTTTTTTGGCCCTGGTTATGGGACTGGCCTATCATAAAAGATGTGCTTTGTGCACGCTGTCAAATTTCAAGTACATTTATCATTGTCTGGGGAAGTGTAGATACTGTATGTCCATGCGCAGAATCCCATGGTTAAGAAATATGTTGCACAATGCTTATTCATCGTCAAAATGGGGGGGGTATTATGATTTCTTTTAAAGAAAAACCACTAATTTTCTAATGACCCCATCTTATTTTTTTTTTTACAAAAAAGGCACCCCCACCCCACTATTTTTTCATGTACAAAATAGGTGAGCCCCCCTTATCAAATGTTTTTTTGCTACGATTATATCATATAAATTAGTAGAGGAACTGGTCATGCTATGGGTAGTTTTCCTAAACGTCCCACTTACTGGTCTATGTAATTTCCTTCATAAATAATGAATACATATAATTTTAACAGATAATTAAAGTATAGTTAATGTTCTATCTTTTACCGATAATTCAGTACTAAATTTGTCCGACAAGTATTATATTTCAAAAAAAAATGTTTTGATGATCGTTTTCACCTGTACATGTTCGACGTACGAAATATTGCTCACATTATGGGTATTCACGAGATGTAGTTGTGACTACCGTAAAACGTTACGTCTCCCTGATTGCAAACACCACATACCAGTTTGCCTCAATTATGGTTACTAATGTTCATGGGCAAATATGTATATCAAAAACTTATTTTTTCCTTAAGTAAACATATTGGCAATTTATCTTTAGATGCTTATCTGACTATGAACTTCTAACGTGTGCGTTCCCTTGGAGATATACGTAATCATCAACCCTACGATGGATGTGCCCATAACGTGATCACTGCTCATAACATGAGCACTTCCTCTTGTATGTGTTTCCCCCCCCCCCACCCCCCACCCCCACACTAATGAGCACTCCCTAAGTGGGAACTTTTTTCACTTTTGAAAGTGCAGGTAGATCTATGACGGTATGGGTTATAAGACCATGGCATGAACACGGGAATACGGTAGATCTACATGTTAATCAAAATAGGCCAAGAGAATTGCTTGAGTTGTCATTTGATCTGATGAGATCTACAAGACTGTCTGACATGCAGACATGCAATGGTCACACTCCTGTCTGAACTGTCTGACTGAACTTCTGAAGGCTGTCAAATAGTGTCAAACAGAGTTCTGAAAATCATTTCCTGGTTTGCACAAAAATGATGCAATCCTCTCAAACGGAGGATGAATGAACGAGAATATCGAGGCACCCCACTCACCATGTGTTTATGAAGGTTGAGTCATCTACTAGAGCCGCAGGCATTCCATTGATAATCCACAAACGCTTTATTACAATTTGACAGAATTTGTGCTGAATCAGCTCACGTTTGTTTGGTACTATCATGTGATCACAGTGAGGGTCAAGGTTGAACTTGAATCAGCCCATTTGTTTGGTTATAAAGTTTCTGTTTCCATTATGTTTCAGATTACATTATGAATTGTTTGCATGCTATGGGAATCTTGGAATAAAAATGAAAAATGTGAAGTATATAAGTCCTGTTAGTGGCAATGCACGGAGGCAATTCATAGACAAGAAATTATGACATTCAGTGATTGCTATCAATCAACTGTAGGAATTGACCACGAGACTGTCGTGTCAATCGCAAAATTGAGCATGCTGACGTCTGATTTACCCCCCTCATTTTTTACCGTTCGCTCAATTTTGCGATTGACACGACAATCGAAAGTGGTCAATCACCATTCTATCATGACTAAAATCCATTTTCATGATTTTATTTTAAAATAAATCATATTATAACATTCAACATTCAAGTCAATTTTCGTTTTTTTTTTGAGCGGAGACGCGTCAATTCCTACAGTTTTGAGCGGAGGCGTTAGTCTAAACTGTTGCACTCCGCACAGCATGAACACGCCCCTTACTACGCCAGCGGCTGTATTGATATTGTGAGGAGTTTAGACTAACGCCGTGGGGTTTTTTTTGGGAGCGTGTTTTCCATCGCAAAATTAAGCACGAAGATTGACCAATCAGCGTGGGTTATTGGCGGTGATTTTTGCACGGAATGATAGAATGTATAATACAGAGGGTTATTTACAATGCAAAGGCCAATTGTTGCCGCTGATCTCATTTTGGCTCATAAATTGTCTGTGAGCAAAATGAGGGTCACATCATACAGTGGTTGTGATCATTGATAAAGGTCTTAATAGTACAGACATCCGATAGAACAGCGATCATCAATTTAAAGGGTCCAAAATAATGGAAACACATATACATGTATTATATGATTCACCAGCCCATTTCATAGCCTACAGATGAGTGTAATGTACATAACAATAAAACTTCTTTATTTCATATTCTGCAAATTAAAACAAGAAACAATCCAACGTGTAGTAGAATTTATTAAATAGGTGCATTTACAAAACAGACTACATACAAAATGTATACAAAATTCTGAATTTCCAGCTTCAGATATTTTGGATGAAAATTTTTCTTAAATTTTCACTTATTTGGATTATACATTTTCTAATATGTCTTAAAAATAAAATATTAATTTTCACTATTGAAGCATGCATATTAAAAGCAGGCACATGGATTATATCAATTCGTGCCAACTCAAAGAAATTAATTTGCAAAGTATGTATGAGTCAAACATGACCGTAAGAATATTTTATCCAAGGCTCACAGGTACAAATGCTTATTCACATTATTTTCAAGTTTCATTTCACACAATAATTTGAGACCTATATACAATCATCCCTGTACTCTTCAGATTTCCATATTTTCAGCAAAATAATATCTAACTTGATTAAAGAAAACAGCACACAACTACATGATTTATCTAGGAACTGATTCAGAACTTCTCAAAGAGTCACAACAATCCAAACATACACACACACAAATACAATCGTCAAGCAATAAATTACACTCCACAGTCACTTTTCACTGGCTATTTTTTGGCAATTATTAAAAAGGCAATAACATACTCTATTCTATCATGGTACAGAACAATACAAAAGAGCAAACAATTGTTCAATTATCTCTTTTCTTAAACAAAATAGCAAATGGAATGAGATCGTGGTTAGAGGAATAATACAAAAACACGATTGACAGGTAAAAAATCGGATGGACTTATGTACCTACATTAGTTATGAAAAATAGGAAAATATAAATTAAATAATCATCTTAATATATAAACGGATAATGAAGTTTCAAACACATATCTATATCTTATACACATCTATAACAAACATGAACCCTTGGGGAAAAATGTGTATGATGCATGATGTCAAAGACAATGGACAATCTGACACAAAAAATAAAATAAACATTTTCAAGCATGCATTCACGATTATATCTCACATAATTTTGAAGTCATAAATAATTTAAAATACTAATAACATCCACTGCAAATTCACAGGAAATGTAAACATAAAAAACATGTAAATGTTTATCAATCAATCCATCGAAAAAAAAGCTTAAATAGAGAAAGTTAGAATATCACATAATAGACATAAGAAAAATGATGTCTTAATGACTCTGGAAAACCCATTGACTGCAACAAAACATTGTATCTATTTAAATTCGTTATATCGTTATACAAACGCAAAAAACAAAAAACAATGGCAGTAGGGCAGCAACGTGACAATATATTAATATAATATTAACTGATGAAGCTAAAAAAAATACTCAAAAAATGTAACATCCATTGGAGTGGGATTTTTTTGCTCTGCAGTTAAAAGTCACTCATATGAGCCAGTAAGAAATGTAGGTGGGAAATACAGACAAAACCCTAGTGGTGGTACTCAGCCAGAATACTTTGTTAAAAATGACTAAATCTTTTAATCAGATTTAACCTCATTCATAACATTTGTAGTAGACATAAATTAGAAAATTCCCCATTCACATTTAGTTGTTGTCATTTTTAATCCTTGTGTGTGATTTTAAAATTTAAATGTAATAAACTATATCATAAATGTAAATATTGAAAACGGTACGGATTGTAAAAAAAGTTTGTCTATTTTATATGACAGTTATAATTACTGATATATACATGTATATCAAGAGGACAATCGTAATGGTTGAACATATTCAATCTAAAATTTGAAATAAAAGAATTGCTTGTTCAGTCTATTTAATTATAATTCACACATGAACATATATTCTTGATTGTCTTTACATACAATTTTGAAACAATTGGTAACAGTTTTGATTTTCTCGCATGCACAGAAAAAATAAGGTACATATAAACATTATGACTACCCATATACCATGAACTTATAAACTGCTTTACATCAATAAACACACTTCTGACAATTTATACTTCATTTTATGCACTCAAGCAATATTAATCTCAACCTCAATTACCAATACTTGTTTTACATTTATTGAAATGCAAGATAAGATAGTCATACCTTTTATTCAGCATTAATATATAACCTAATATCAATCAAATCTTAATTGCTATGAGAGTACAATTATAGATATTGAACCTTCACAATTCCATTCTTGGTATTTTTGAGAGGAATGCCTTAATCTTTGTACATATATCTACAAATACCCATTTTGTTGCAAATTATGAAATCATCTCAATTCAACTTGGATCTATTAGTTCTCTTCATTTCTGTTTCTTAATTGCAATCAAGTAACTATCAAGACATCACAATTTTTTTCCAACTTTTTCCCAGTTTCAAGCTGACCAAATGACCATTCCCACCCACTAGTAAGCTGCTCTCAGATGCAATATTCTCCCGTCAAGATTTCAGACCTTCACTAATCATTTCGTGCAATGGACAATCGTGTGGAAAATTTGCTTACAGATCAACATGTAAAACTTTTCACGATTCCCAACACGATGTCACTCAGGCAGCTGATCGCTTTCATGATGACCACAGTGTGCAGTGAGATTACGACCAATCTCATGCAGTACCAAGCAACTCTCTAGAACAGCCGGCTTTTTTTCTAGGAAATCACACTCAGAAAACAGCCAGCTAAGTTTCCGGCCAAATCTGCTGTCTCCAATCGTGAAAGTGAATTTTGTTTCTTCATTATGCTTTGTTTCTAGCGGGTCAGGGTGTGAAGATCAAACATTATTTCAAGCAAATGTAGCTCAGCTGCATTTTCACTGCCACACTCTCAGTCTTCCTTTTCTAGCTTTACCAGAGAAGTAAGTAAACCACAAGCTTCATTGCTCGCGTCTCTACCACAGTGAATATCTAGCAGTAGTCTGCTATGTCTTTGGTAGATCTTTCTTGCATTTCTAGCATCAGCCTGCTACGTTTCTAGTAGATCTAGCTCAGTCTGCCTTCTCTAGCACTGCTGGGAAGTGTACGACGCGGAGCTGGTTTCCGTAATCACACACCACGATCGAGTTGGCGATGACAAGAACTGAGCGCACGAACACAGAGTAGTCATTGTCGCCTAGCGTCACTGCACGCAGAACCTCACCCTGAAACACAAACGATTGGGGCTGAAATATGGTTTACTTTTGTGTGAATGTAGGTCGAATGGAAACTATTGCAGTCATGTTTTAAACCATAGATACTCAAGGATTAGACTACATCAAGCATAGTAGCATTTTATCTTTTGTGAACTGACTGGCTGTGTTTCAAAGTTCCTTGGCTTTTCAGACATTGAAAAATAATAAAGTTCCTTAGCAGGGACAGAAGGAAGTCTAAGACACTGGCCATGAAAAAATGTTCAAGATATTAAGGAGACTTGTTGGAGATAAAAGAATTTGGAGATAAAAAAAATCTCAAAATGTTCTTGTTTTTTATTTTAGTATAAAAGTACATTCATTTCCCTTTTTAAAAATTATAACACTTTAAGGGTTTCGAGAATGGAATTTGGTTTATGGACCATACAAAAGATCATACAAAATACAATGAAAAATTCAGTCAATGTTAATTTTGACTGTACCGAAATTGTATACATGATCTTTTGTATGGTCCATAAACCAAAATCTGTTCCTAAAACCCCTAAAGTGTTGTACATTTTTAAAAAGGGAAATGCTTGTACTTTTATACTAAAATAGAAAACAAGCCCATTTTGAGAATTTTTTTATCTCCAGCAAGTCTCGTTAAACACAGCAAGTTTAAAATGGATTCATCAAAATTAGTCCATGTATTTTAATAAAAAAATAAATCAATGACTCTATCTTTAAATCAATTTCCATTACTACAAAAATCAAGTAACAATCATGGTGACTGAGTGTTACCTTGGAGACGTCCCACAGGTAGAGCGTCCCTTGACCACCGGTCACCATCAGGTGGGACGTGAGCATCGCCAGACTGTTACAGAAGCCCGCCTCCTGCAGCAGATAAACATACGGTCAATAACAACCCACACTCACGTCAAGGCCCATCCTCAAATATGAAATCAGTGTTCACATAAAAACCCCGTGTACAATACAACCTCTTTTATCCGTGTATCTAGTATCCAAAATATTCCATTATCCAGATCCACTGGTACGTTCCCATTTCTTTTCAGAATGTACACATGTGGAGATCTAGCATGGACCCACACCCCCTTATCCGGATATATTGACTATCAGAAATCCACCTACTATCCTATTGAGTCCGGATAAAAGAAGTTGATAAAACATGAGCCTCCCCAGCCTGTCGCAGAAACCGCCCACCAGCAAACATCAAACCATCAGAGTTGAAATACACTTTGGTCCTTAAAAGAGACCACTTACCCAAGCATATGCAGATTATGAAGTTGTAGACATTTTTCATTCTATTATTAGTTACCGACCTAGTACAGTAGAACCTCCAATTAAGACCACCTCTCTATTGAAACCACCTCTATATTATTATATTATACCATTTTTCACGGTCTCAAACCTTTATAAAGCTACCAAATGAACCTCTGTATAGAGATCACCTATCTATTGAGACCACCTAACGCTGGTCCCAAAAATGGTCCTAATAGAGAGGTTTTACTGTATTACCCGCCTTTAAACCCAAACTCACCATTGCACATCGAATGCCGGTGTGCCTTTAACTCACCATCTGAATCCAGTGCAGCAGTGTGCCTTTCAGTCGGTCCCACACACACAGCCGGTCGTCTGCTCCCGATGACACCACAAACTGAGGCGTGCACGTGATGTTCGTCACCATACTGTCGTGGCCCTGTGACATGGATAACAAAGGTTTATTGATAGTGTTTTGGCCCTGTAATATGGATAGTTATTATTTACCACTGCAGCCTTTGCTCTGTAACATGCATGAACAAAACCCAAAAATACATACAATGAATGAAAAAGCATTGTGAAAAGAACTCGATTCTAAATGGTACATGTTAATAAATGTAAATGTAAAATGTCTGGTTTATAGTCTTGATCCAAGTTTTTGATCTCACGACTTTACAATTTACACCAGGTCATCGGCACATTCTCATATATATCTTTCTCAACTCCCCGGGGAGCATACCATACTGGCTGCATACGGCATTGCTGCTGTTTGCGCCACGCTTATCACTGACCTGTACCTATTTAACGTGTAGGTGAAATAATGCAAAGAACTCTCTCATGTAAGATCGACTGAAAGCATTGTCCTGGTAGTAGCAATGCAGAAGCATTTCTGAGAAAAAGCCACACTTCGTACAGCAATACCATGTTTTGAAGTCCATGCGATGTACATTTCAAAAGTCAATTATGACATTATGGCCAACTACATGACCCCATTATGACCATCAATACGAGTACATATATGACAGCCTGGCATCACCTGTAGTTTGTGGACACAGTTCCCAGTGAGCAGGTCCCACAGTCGCACTGTCCCGTCTTCTGACCCCGACGCGGCCGCCGCCAGTGGTGCCCCCTACAGCAAGAAACACGAAACATTATAAAGCTTTCGAAAGTACTTTGTTATTAATTTTAAGAGATATTTGTTTAGCTCTAAATTTTTGGAAGAGCAGATATAAGATGTATGTGATATACCTGTTAAAGGAAATATCTTGGACTATCTTGGACTACACATGTAAAAGGACTCAATGTGAAACAGTGACCAGTTTTAGACATAGGGAATTATAATGATATCCAGGGGTTATTTCTGTGTAACAACAATCTTTACTCACAGATTCAATAGGGCAGTTTTGTACCTTGTCTATGAAGAACTAGATGCCACAAGTCTATAATGTAATACTGTACATAGAACACAAAATTACATTGGGTATCCTAATCATCCTTGAATGGAGGTTACTAGTAGGCTCTGATTTTAACATTATAACAATTATTCCATTCACAGAACGAGCAGCCAGCAGCTCTGGTGGTCAGAGAAAACATGTAAAAATGATATTATGTAATATTTAATCTATGCAACTGGATTATGTACCATGAAAACAGACATTTCATATGGCATCCGCCATATTTCTTCAGTGTTGTGACTTACGATGTAATAGACTATCATGTTTTCATGGTACATAATCCAGTTGTATAGATTAAATATTACAGAATATATATTAACCTGGATGTCTAATCTTCACGCTATTATGTAAAAACAAGTGTTCTGTGCAAGGTACAGCTGTGTGTTTGTACCTTGTCGAGGAATAGCGCGGTGACGTTGTCGCTGTGACCGTGCAGCGTGTACAGACACAGAGAGTCCTCCAGCCGGAACACCTGCAACAACCTCAGCGTGTGAGGGTCACCTGCGGGGTAGGGTCAACATATCTCATGGGGCATATAGTCACAGCTCAGCTGGTCCCACTCCAGCAAGGGTTGCACAAGGTCACCTCGTAATTTTTACAATAATGCCTCTCGCAGCAGTTTTACTATATATAGAATGTAGAGACAACGTTTGCAGTTTTTGTATTTAGAGTTGTATCTGTTCATGGGGGTTAATTTTAAATAGGCAACTGGGCTATTTATCTATTTACAGTGAAGGGCAATCTAGTTAAACATATTATACTCACAGGTTTAAAGCGTCACATTAGTGCTTCACGGTTACACGGTTCATGGCCTAGATATATTTTTTACAATGTGTGCCTCTCCGCAGCAGTTTTACTATAAATATGGTCACCTTAAGTGTACGTGCGTGTGTATCTGTCAGTCATGCTGTTATACTTTGGGTTAATTTTAAATAGGCAACTTGCTATTTATCTATTTACAGTGAAGCTTATCAATTCTAGTTGAACATATCCTATACTGAGAGGTTTAAGCGTGTGGTCCTGGCCTTGACTTGCGGCCTTGGGCAGCAGGTTGAATGTACAGACAAATGTCCGACAGCAGTGCAAACCCCAATGCGCCCGCCTTGGGTGGCCTGGCAATCAATTGCTCAGTGATTTTGAAATCTTGGGAGCTATGTATGTATCAAGATAGAAAGAACAGAAAAAAGATCAACTCCAGAAATTTTATTAAATTCACAAATTTTCACATCTTCAATGACTTTCTTGCGAGTACCTCTGATTCAAAATGTGTGATTTTAATAAAATTTCACCTTTGGATCTTATTCACCATTGACCTCCTTGTTTTGGTCCTGGGCCTCACAAATTTTGTATGTTTTGAATTTAACGCAGACAAAAATACATGACATTTAGTATGTTTTGAAGCTGGTGACCCAGTTTGAGCAGCGGATTTACGTAATTTTGTACATTTTCAAACGGCCAGCAGTCAACAAATACATGAAACATGACGCGCTTTTGGAAATACAATTTTGAGATGTAGACTAGCAGCCAGGCCTATCAGTTCTGAAGGAGATATTATGGCCTACTTAAATAAATTTTGAGCAAAAGCTTTGTGATTTAACACACCGAAGAGATTTCTGACACATGAACAAGACCTCTGCACCATGCTTTTGACTCTGAGTATCAGATGTCAAGCAATTTAACCTTCTGAAACTGTTTTGCTTCAATGTGTTGTGTATTCTTTTATGTAACATGTTTAAATACTGCAACCTCATAGGTTGTTCTCGCCACACCATCATCAACCAATTTATCTCCACTCTACTTCAACATTGTAAAATGTGTATACTGCACCAGCTGGGTGCACCTTGCACTACTTTATATTCATCACCGGCCAGTGATGATTATAGATTAACAGCCTGTGATTGGTCAGAATTTTAATGATAATAGTTATGTGTCGAGGTCTCTTCAGGACATCTGATACTCAGAATGCATGTTGAGCATCCTCACCTTGTCTGTGGATGCAGCGTTGTCAGAATCCCGTAATAAACCTACAGCCCCGCCGTCCGGTTGATGTTGACGGGTTTCCCGGCTCGAGTTTACATCTCTTGTAGCGCTGCCGTTGAGGCGTTGTCGCGCCCAATCCGATTGATGTTGACAAATACCGTTTACATGTTGATTTTATATATCTACAAATACAGTTACATGTTGATATTTCATTTGGTAGGAGCTTGCTTGGCAGAACAGTAAGAGTAGAATTTAGTTTCATTTGGGCTTACCCTCTCATTTCATAATTGATTTTTGATAATTCTGAGTGGTAGCAGTAATTAAGTTATCATTTTTGACGTTTGCTGTTTATGAAGATGGTCTTGTTAGTGAGGACTTGATTCAATTAAATTCATAAATAGATTTTCAACATATTTTAAGTCTTAACAGTGTTACTTCTACTAAAACAATGCAAATCTGAAAACGAATTGAGCAGAATTGCACCACGTATACATGGGCACATGCTTAATGAGGGAAAAAAACATCTAATACTGATTGAATGGTCAATCTTTCTTTCCCCCCTACTACATTATTTACAAAACTAGAGGACAGTCAACAAAACATACCACGAAACGGTCAACCAATGAGTAATAATAATAGGGTTGTGATAAGATGAACTAATCATGCTAGTATATTGTCCATATCCAAAATTGAAAACCCTACACTGACACTAAGTACTGGCCCAGACTAGACTCTTAGTGGCCCAGAGCTACAAGGCTATCGAAGAACATTCATGCCTGCCATGACCACGAACCACTGAGACAAGCATAAGGTGTGAGGAGCACTGACCGTGAAGCGATGAAGCAGACTGCGGTCGCCCCCTGCTGGTTGTTGCAGTACATGTACTTGAGCTGCCCAGTCAGACCGTCCCAGAACTACAACACAACAACTCCATATTACAGTACAGTAGAACCTAAGACCATCATTGGTCTGTTTATGAAGGCTTGCAATAGCCAAAATGGTCTTTTCATAGATATAATCGGTCCATTTTTATCGCTTTAGATTAAGGAAGCTTTATATTTTCTTTTCGCTTTCATTTGAAATGAAGACAGGTCCATGTACAAAGAAAGCACCTACTCTCCATACAAGTCATTTTAGGTCAAGTGTTGTGTGGTTAAGAGTAAACTTTCCAAAAAAGTTAGGACAAGTATTGCATACATAGTTTCCACACCCACCCAACAATTCAGCATAAAAGTACACAATGCGCCCCTGTATGGTCGTTACCTCAATAGCGCCGTTGCCGCAGCCGGCCACAATGAGGTTGTCCTGACACGCGAGACACCACACGGCCGGTGGCGCCATCTTACGGTGGCCGGCGCGATCGTCCTCGTCGCACCAGAACGGCTCCGTGGGGGCAGAGGCTGGAAGAGGCAGACGTCATCAAACCTTTACTGTTATCAGTCAGTGATCTCCCGTGCTAGAAATGCACTCGGCACAAGGTTGCTAGTGGTTCAGACGCTAATTGGCACACTGCTTGGTGTTTAAATCAATGGAAGTTTTGAGGAAAAACTTTTAACAGTACTATTATTCTAAAATGGCAACCGTGCAACCAAGTTGCACATTTTCAGTTTGCCAGCATCAATATCAAGTTCTGCTTTTTAAATGTGTTAAAACTGCATTCAAATAGATCTTACAACGAATAATTCTTATATATGCCATGCTGATTTCTCTTATATTATAAAGCAACATGTAACATAACTAGAACAGGTGGTTCGGGCAGGTGGTAAACAAAACAGGTGGTTCGGGCAGGTGGTAAACAAAACAGGTGGTTTGAACAGGTGGTACACAAAAAGGTGGTTTGTTAACATTAATTGTGCGTTCGCGTGGTCTTCTGACCTCGTAAAGATACAAGCTTCGCATATGGGAAGTTCACGCGAATGGACGTTCCCAGTCAGAAATCATGGGATTTCCCAGTAGGAAGCTTCGGTCCCCTAAAAAAAGCTTCGAGTTCACTACTGGGAATTACGACTGGGAGTGCCCCTTCGGGTGCATTTACCATATGGGAAGCTCGTATTTTCCAGTTGGGAAATAGCACGCGGACGCACCATAATATCTCTGATTGCGTAGTACTTGGGGATTTCACTGAATTAATCAGGTAAGATGCTCAGCAAAATCACAATGAATTTTGTCGAGAACGTTCATGATCTTATTCATTTACAGTAAAGTATAAATCAATAAGTTAAATCAATATGGTGTCCTCATTTGCAAGCTTAATTGGTCCATTTTCTTTATAACTCGAGCATTTGCAGAAAAAAAATCTATCCAATTTCTTAAACATTTTAGATCTACCTTTTTTTTTTCAAACTTAAACATCTAGAAATGATCCATTTGTACCTGGTCATCAACAACCCTTATACACGACTTCAATGTAGATACACAAGCAAATATCCATTTCCCTTCTTCCATAAAAAGTCCCTCCCATGACTCAAAATTTCAAATAACTCAAATTTTGCGTCAGCGTTAATGCACCCAATCATACAGTAGAACCTCCCATTAAACCCACCTCTCTATTGAGACCACCTCTATAATAAGACCACTTTTCACGGTCCCAAACCTTCATAAAACTACCAAAACGAACCTCTGTATAGAGACCACCTCTCTATTGAGACCACCTGACATTTGTCCCAAAGGTGGTCCTAATAGAGAGGTTCTGCTGTATTGTGACATTGTGACCGCACACACTCACCTGCTGCCCCCGCCGTCCTCGCTGGTCCCCGCGGCGTCCTCCTCCCACTCGTCCCCGGCGGGGCGGAGGTCCTGCTCCGTCTGGCGCCGGCGCCGCGCCGCCTCCGTCTCCAGTGCCGTGATGCGCCGCTCGATCAGGTGCCGCTTCTCCGCGATCAGCGCCTCGTGTTCCGCGTACAGCGGAGAGAAACGCGACGAGAAGTCGTAACCACTGGTTGTGGCTGAGCTGGGTGGGGACATTGTGGACGGCGGTGGATGTTGTTTTTGTTGTGGAATGGACAGAGGCGTAGAATACTGCTGATGTTGTTGAGCTGTAGGTGGGGATGGGGATGATGTGGGGCTTGTATTGCCGTGTATTGACTGAGGTACTGCTGTTGGTAAAGTACTGCATAACGTCTGTGGCGTAGATACTGCAGAGTACTGCGGATGCGTCACCATCGCCGTGGATACGGGTGACGTCAGCTGCACGGCGTATTGCTCCGTGGGAACCGGAGGCTGGTACAGCGGCGGTCCCAGAGATGCATTCGAGCCCGTCCGCGAATGTGTCGGTCGGAACGCCGAATCCCCGCCAGCGTTTGACCCCGACCTCTTGTGACCCCCAACGTACGGGGTCGTCGGAGGCGGCGGGGTCGCAGTCTGACCCCCCGTCGAGCCTGACCTCCGATGACCTGACAAAGGAGGCGTCTCTCCAACGGAAACGTTTGATCCCGACCTCGCGTGCCCTCTAGTGGTGGCCGGCTGAACTACCGGAGTCTGCTGCTGCTGCATTTGAACTAATCCCGTCGGTTGTTGCGTCTGTTGTTGTTGAGAAACCGACTGTCTCTTTCGCTCCTCCTCGTCCTTTTTGCTCCGCTTCGCGAGCTCCGCAAAGTCGGTGTCGATCGTATCGCTGAGATCGGGCATGAAGTCAAACACGGAGCCGAAGCTCTTGGCGCGGCCGCTCACGTTACGCCGGCGCGCTCTAGTGGCAGCAGGTGGCGGGAACAGGTAGGTTGGACTCAGCTCATATCTGCTGCTCACTCGAGGCGGTGACGCGGACGCTCCGCCCACCACGATACCTCCCGCGGAGTCTGAGGAGCAAGATCCTGACCCCAAAACGCTGCCGGCCAACACGGCGGCATCGCCACCACCGCCCATGTGTGGGGAATTCCCAAAGGGGGAATCTCCGCCTCCCACGTATGAGGGTGAATATCCTGACTTTCGCTGTCGCCGCCGCCAGTGACGAATAGTGAATCTCCGCAGCTGCCGCTAAGATGCATTGGGTGGGCAGATGTGTGCTGCTGTGACACTGGGGATGCTCCCAGAGGGTGGGTGGTGTGGGCACCCTGGGGCTGTGGTATGAGCATGCCCCCTGGGGAGGTGTAGGGGGTGGTGGTTGCCCCTGGGGACTGGCTAGGAGGAGGGGGCGATCCTGTGGTCATGGGCAGGTAGGAGCCGGATGCTGATGGAGGCGACATGCCTGAAAGAAACGGAGGCTCGGTACAGTCTCCCTGTTAAGTTACTCTCCAGCAGGACTGGTAACTTTAAAAAGGTACTAGTCCTCCCCAAAAGTTACTCTTCCTGACAAGTTGCCAAATGTGTTTTCGTTCAGCAGCTACTTGTATGCAGGACAAGTGATTTGAATTCAGCGCTAGTCCTCTGCAATTGTTATTAGTCTGAACGAGTGGACTAAATGGGAGACTGTGGTACTGATGTTTTCATGAAGCTATTGTGCATTGGTGAGAGCTAAGATATTTACACGACAGCTGTACTGTACTAAATACTTGGCTGAACTTTACAAAACGTTCATAGACATTGCCAGGGGATTTGACAATTACATGTATGGTGGTAAAATTTCATCAAAAAAACATAAAGACTGTTTTAATATCACAACGTGAAAACATCAATACCTGTGTCAAAAGTTTTGTTTTACGTTGGACGCTACGGATCATCTTTGGTTTTAAGTTTTATTCTGAGCTATGAAGACTATTTTTTTTGAAAATTTATTGAAGTATTTCAAAGTATTTTTCAGAATGAAAAAATCCACTATTTAATTGAACCTTAAATACTTCAATAAAACTTGACATGATTGAGATTGAAGTGTAACCAATTGCATCAATATACAAACTAAAAAAAAAAACTGAGACTGATAGGATTGGTAAACATTAAAAAAGTTTATATACACTTTATATACACTATATTGTCTTCTATTAAATGATTATAAAGCGAGGGTGAAGCAAGGTTGAATTGGTTTTTGTACACTGCTAATAAAATGTAATAACAGTTTGGGCCTCATTTTCTGACTCAAGAGTCTACATTTTAGACTAACGACTACACCATCTGCTATGTCCAACATATAAATACAAACTCACAGCTATTGCTAGCATTGGTGAGTAGAGTACTCACCGAGACTGATCTGGCGTTTGCCGTGGTACTCTGCGTAGAGGTCAGCGTCGCTGTCATCAACGTTACGACCCGGCACCGGCTTCCGGGTCACCGGGGGGGTCATGCTGCCAGAACAACACAGCAAAGTCACACTCAGAAAACAGCTTCATCAAGGTACTGGTTACTTAGTAGTATTGTCTGGTCAGTGACCCAGATAGCTTTTTATTGCAATGAAAGTACTAGTCCTCCAAAAATGTTACCTGTTCTACAAAACTCCTACATGTTCTACACATTATGGCTTTGAGAAAAGTTGGTCGTCTGGAGGACGAGTAAGTTAAGATTCTTTCTAATCTTGTTGGTTTAATACTAGTCTGGAGGAAGATTACTTATCTGAGGCACTGCTTGACTGACAATTTATTGCTTCGATACTATTTCATCGTTTCTAAATCAAAAATATCTGAGTTCAATATTTGCAACACCTCTCTCCTTAGTCAAGTTAGTTTCATATTCATCGACTTCTAGCACTGTATCAGATGTCCCTGAAGAGACCTCTGACACAAAATATTCTCTATCACAGGGCTGTGATGAATTTAAATGAGGTCATCAAGTGATCAATCCCAGCAGAGTATCAAATGGTTGTGGCGGGTTCAACCAAACAGGTTGCAATATTTAAACAGGTCACATAAAGTGATAACATTATGTTAATCCACTCTCTGGCGAAACATTTCAGTGGTCAATTTGCTTGACATCTGATACTCGGGAGTGGGTTTGTGTGACGTACCGGCGCCTGTTGATGGTGGAGAGACACTCCCCGGACGTGGAGTCCCAGACGCGCAGCTGGCCGCCCAGGCAGGAGGACACAACCAGCGGACCGTCGGTCACAACGCACTCCACCTCCTGCAGCATTGTGGGCATTGTGGGAAAATCCAATTCATAGATTCATTTGTGAACAGGAAGCTATATTGCTTTGAAATTTAAATAAATATATTTATGTACATTTTAGTCTTTTGGAATAATAAGCAGTGACAGGAATATACAAAGAAAATACCAATACATAGAGAATTAATACCTCCTGTAGCATATGCGCATTGTGGTCAAATCAAAATCATGATAATTCAATCAGCATTCTGTATACATCAGGCATATTTTTACATTGGTGTAAGGGTGTTTTGAATCAACTTTTGTTATATTCTTACTGAAGTTGAAGACATCAGTTTGACACAAATTTAACATTTTCAATGTTTGCCTAAAGTGACAAGTGAAGGGATAACGCAGGCCCAGAGCAGTGTAGTACTGTTAGATTGTTGTGTTAGTCACAAATGATTATTGGCCGCTATTTTGCATACTATTGTCAGTGTGAGTTCTAAAGCAAATATACTTTTCGATCACTACTTTAGCCACTAAACAGTCAAATGTAAATCAGACACTAATATTTGAAAATTTGAGCTTAAGGTAACCTATTCTAATCTATTCTAGAATTCTCTGCTATTCTAGCATATGGACAAGTCAAATCCGCCACTAAAAACAAAACAAAAAACTGCACCCCTATGAAACAGTAACAGTATAAGGCTTCAGAAGGCCGATTCAAAGTAAGCATCTCAGTAGATCGTAAACGGTGAAATGTGCACATGGACCCCGCACCTGCACGTGCCCCTCCAGCACCAGTGGCATGGCCTCCCGGATCTGCTTGTAGTAGGGCGAGGCGGCCCCGCGACCCCCGCGTGACCTCCGACCCCGGCTGTGACCCCACGACGTGCGCCACTTGGCGTAGTTTCGCGGGCAGACGCACTTGTACAGAGCGACCATGAAGTACGCCCAGCTGGAAAAAATATAACAGAGCGGACTCAGTATTAAAGGAGACTGCAGCATACAAATTGTAATTTTATGTACTGAGGGGGTTGATTCTGTCAGCAAAAGGTACAGAGATTGTATTGATTGGACTTGCGAAATACTTATTGCCTAAAAGATAAGAAGAAAGGATTCTTTCGAAAGGTTGAGGCACCCGTCAATGACAAAAATTTACATGTCCTTCGTTCTACACATGGCTTTGCGAAAAGATGGTCGTCTGGAAGACGAATAAGTTAAGTTCTTACTCGCGAGACAGTTAGTTTAACACTATTCTCGGACTAGTAGACAAGTACATATGTGGAGCACTGTGAGTCATCGCACCCACCCTAAGTTACGCGAGTCAAGCAAGGACTTAAAATATACAGTAGAACTTCCAATCAAGACCACCTCTCTATTGAGACCACCTCTATATTGGTCCCAGGCCTTCACAATGCTACCAAAATGAACCTCTGTATAGAGACCACCTAACATTGGTCCCAAAGGTGGTCCTAATAGAGAGGTTCTACTTCTACTGTATTGGATTAATCCTCCCCTTGACTCCATGACCCATGACCCGTGAGAGTTACGTACAGTATGAGGCTGGCGACCCCCAGCATGACGGTGACTGCGAGCTCGGTGCGGTTGCGGGGGTAGTGGGTCAGACGGCGCATCACCAACAGCAGGTTCAGCGACTGGTTCGGCTTGAAGGTCGCGTCCATGGCGACCGCGGGGTCACCGGCGCCCCCCGCGGCACCCCCGCTGTTGTAGGACGCAGCGTTGGTCGCCGCGTCGACGTCAAAGTCTGCACGGTGGGGATTGAAAATGGCTTGTGTAAAGATGTGATTCTTGTAAGGTTATTTTGTCCAAAGGGAGTTTGTTATAGATCTAATACCAGGAAGAATCGTAGAGAATCACGAACAATCGTAACTAAGTCTGGAAAGCGGACAAAGGCTACCCAGTTAGTGACATCAGGTTCTAAAATTTAATCATTAGGACAATATGAGAACAGTGATTAATCTACATGCGAGTCCAGAGTCCAGGACTCGGTATGTTTCATTAGGATGCAAAGAATTCAAAATTGTGCATCCCACGGGACTCATAAAATATTTCATAGTTATGTATGCCAAGACTCATTGTATTGGCCCTCGGAACCCATTGTTTCAAAATATGCGAGTCCTTAGGGACGTCTAGATTAATCACTGCAAGCATTCATAACGTACCGGTATCTGCGGCGGCGTTGAGATGCGAGAATTCGCCGTCCTGCGCTTTAGTTCTGGCCTCCTCCAGGGGGTGGCGCTGCTGTATGGCGACGTCGGGGGGAACGAGGATGGAGAGAGGCACGACCGGCAGCAGGCTCACGTAGCTAGAGGACAGGGGCACAGGTTGGAGAATGAAGCCAAGGAGGCTATGATGAATAAACTAGAGGAGGGCTTGAAAAACTCAACTTGATTTTGGCTGGTGGGGCTTGAAAAATTGGGGGCAAATATACCTATTTTGAGATGTGAGAATGGCCCTTGATTTTTTATAAGAAATGAGAATGGGGGTCCATTTTCTTTGAGAATTGTGAGAAATTGTTAAACTGTGAAATTGTGAAATATGAATGGTCAGAAAATTAATGAGAATGGCCCTGGATTTTTGCTGAGATTTGAGAATGGGGTAGGGTATATTTCCCCCTCTTTTAGGGACAGGCCAGAAAATTGGAGGGGGGCTGAAATTTTAAAAGTAATTTTGGGGTAGGGGGGATAGCCTGAAAACCGTACCAAAATGGTTTAATTTTTTCATCATGCCCCCTGGTCCATAGCAATTAGTAGCCCCTAGAGCCAGGCCATTTGACTGGTGGAATTGTTAAAACATGAATTCACACTTATCCTCTACAAAGATGGTTTCTATGCCTGCTTGCCGTGCAACTTCATACTTACATCATGACAAAATACTGGACTGTGTCCTTAGTGCCAACCGATGTCAAAGTTCTGTTTGTATTATCAAGAAAACTCATCAGAGACAATTTTCTGCTCTAATTTAACATATTCAACACGCAAATCTATAGCTACAAGCTCCAATGCAAAGAATCAGTTTTTTTTGAGCTCAGGACCATGGGCACATGCATCGTAGAGGACAGAAATCAACTGAGACTGATGAAAGGCAGTTATTTCTTTCCCCATTCTTTGTTTACTTATATATATCTTCATAGCATAAACAATAAAGGGGAAAGAAAGAATGGCGATTCATCAGTCTCAGTTGGTTTCTGCCCTCTAAGATACACGTGCCCATGCTCAGGACAGAAGCAAAGATCAAATTTACTGTAAAACTAGAAATGTTTGTGTACAATTTAATTTTTGTGGGTAGGTGCAAAAAAGCAAACTTAAATAGTCAGCAAGCATTTAATAGCCTATGTAAAGTAGGTCCAGGATGGACAAAAATCGCAAAATCAAAGTCACAAAATAATTTATAGATGAAAATCGCAAAAATTTAATACCCACGAAATATTCTAGCTTTACAGTATGTTCGTCCATGTCACTTTTGCGTTTCCACTCACCGTCCGGAGAGGCTGAGGTTGTAGTAGGAGAAGAGCGTGGGCCAGTGGCTGTAGGAGAGGCGGGCCCAGGGCTCCAGGTCGCTGTGGGCCACGAGGGCGCGCTGCTGGGCCAGAGACAGCGCAGACGACGCTCCACCTGCCCCAGGGTCAGAGTCCTGGAACACAGCAGGACGATTCATCTACCGTTTATGACCATCCAAGTGCCCACCCTCGTGTAACAGCCCCCCCCCCTCTTTTTCTTTAATGTCCTTAAGAATTGTGTAGTAACTGCACTCTTGTGTAACAGCTCACCCCCAAGTTTGAAAAAAATTCAATTTAACGGCCCTGGGCACTTGGATGGTGTATACGGTATATGCCAGTCAAAGTCCAGGACTGATTTTTCTTTTAAGAATTTAAAATTGTTTTGCATTCCATGGACCCATAAAATAAATGTTGTTTGCTATGGTTATGTATGCAAGAACAATGCATTATTTTGGTCCTCCGATCCATTGTTTCAAAATATGTGAGTCCTTCGGGACTCATTGTTGGCAATTTTCAGATCCAGTACAGTGTATTTTATCTACAGCTGTTTGATTTAGAAATATACATGGCCAAATGGGGAGGCTATTAATTTTTAGGCTTTTCATTGGTTCACAATCATTCAGGGATCACCATTTTTATTTTTCATCTTTAACCTCGATCAATTTCACAATTCAATAAAGGAAGCACAACCTTATAATAGCAACACAATACATCGAACACAAGCTCCCCAAGAAGAATAACAATTTTTATATGAGGATTGACAAAGAACCAATTGATTTGAAACGTGTCTCTAAATAAATATTTTGTGGACATTTATTACCGGTAGTTTCGTCATTGCACAGTAAGAAATACAGTAGAACCTCTCTATTTTTACCACTTTTGATACCAGTGTTAGGTGATCTCAATAGAGAAGTTGTCGGTATACAGAGGCTCATTTTGGTCTCTTTATGGAGGTTTGAGACTGTAAAAAAAAACAGTCCTATTACAGAGAAAGTCTCAATATAGAGGTCATCTTAGTTGGAGATTCTACTGTTTAGCATGAAAGTTCCATGAAAACAAATCGTAGCTCTGACCTGTTCGTGCTGCACCCACGAGTGTTCGCGGCCACCGCCGCCTCCTCCGAGCATAGAGGGCAGCACGGTGCTGGCCTCAGCCTCGCTCCCCGCCTGGTGCAGCGTGGCGTTCACGTGGTGCAGGATGTGCTCGAGGATGCCAGCCTTGTACACGATGCAGCCGATCCACCACACCAGGCACGCCTGGGGCGATAGAGGATGGAGATTTAAGCTAATGGAGATATACTGAGTAATAGAGGATGAAGATATACAGGACAACAACAATCCATCAATCAAATCCTGAATATATGCGGACAGGCCCTAATTATTCCTCAATTTGAGGCTGTGGCCTGACTGCTCAGTCTACATGTCAACCGTCCCTTCCAGACTGTTCTATCATTTGGGTCTACATGACCCATGCCCATATGTACGCAGTCTTTCTGCACGACTGCGTCTTCCCTTGCATTTCGCCCCCCGTATTTCCACTGTTCTTTATTGATACACCCGGAGCTGTGCTCTACATGGCCTCGCCTTCCCAAGCTGCCTCTGTGCACCACATTTTCGATGTCTGTGATATCTAACTTCTCCACCAAACTGTTTGAGCAAACATCATATCATCATTGTGCTTGTCATTTCATCTTAGCCTATTCATAAAGCAAGACTATGATCCCCACATCACAAAGCCATATCATACACATAAAGAGTACCAATCGCACATTTCAGCCATACACACAATACGGCTGCGTTTTAAACATTTCTATTTCACCACACCATTTACCATCAACAACTACATCAATGTGAATACAAGTCTTTCACTCATTTCGAATATTGAAAATATCTTGTCTTTAGGATTTTGACATGAACATGATGTAATTGTCGTAGCATTTGAAACAACAGCCAAATTGTGTGCATGGCCGAATTGTACGATTGGTGTTCTACATAGGTATACATTTCATATATCAAAAGCAACATTTCAGGAAACCTACCATGATCAGCCTCTGTACAACACGCGTGCTCGCCCAGAAGTTGAGCAACTGCACCCGCCGAGGGATCTGTTGACAAAGGATTAAAAGTATTAAATAATAATCAGCTAAAGCAGACATTCGATCTAAAACTGGGACTATTTCATTTGAAATAGTGCTTACCAAAATAACAGATGTCCGAAATGAAAATATTTCTTATTTTGAAAGCCAAACTCGAAAGATAATCTATTTTTTATAGGTATGGAATCAAGATTGCCATATAAGAGATTGACAACTAGGTCTAAATTCTAAAAATGTAAAACTACAACAAAACATACAAAAAGAAAGAAAAAAAAAAAGAAAATGGATAAACATCTTATTTATAAAGACTCTAAACATGCAGAACTTTGATAATTCTTGATTCTTTTAACAGTTATATATCAATTAGAATTAGACAGTGTTGGTGGGTGAGTGTTACCTTCTCTGCGTCGTAGTGTGATGGGTAGTTGACCTCCGACCCTCCTGTGGGTGACGGTCGGGGGTGTGGAGGTGGAGTGGGGGGCGTGCGTGTTCACATAGAGATGTGTGGACGGACCGTCACGTCTACAAACACATTAGCACGCCTTGGATCACGACTATAAACCACCACATTTATAATTACAACACGCAAATACAGTACAGCACTTTTATCTCGAGGTCTGATGGCTCAAATTCATGGACAATTTGAGCGAATACGACTTCACTTTCATGTTAAAAGTTGCATTACATTGTCATTTTCCTTTACGTTACTTAACATGAAGACAAATCAATGTGTTAATTCGAAACTTGGGGGAAAAAAACTCAAATTTTGTAATCACATCTTCCTAGTATGAATTAAACGGGTCCAGCTGCCGCGGTCACTTACCGCTGACCGAGGTGCCTCATGACGGGGCACTGCGCGGGCGGCCCGCTGGTCACCGTGCCGGTCACTTCCTGGTGGTCGTGGAGAGACTGCTGCACACTCTGGTGGTGGAGGTCCGACAGCTGGAACACAGCAACAGCTGCCAGTTAGTATGGCCCAGTGGGGGTGTAAAAATGAAATTATTATGGTAGAATTTTCAGCCCAAAGCATGAATTTCTTTTGGAAATTTAAGGTCTCTATAATTGCATCCAATTTTTTCAACAGCACTCTCCAAAATCAAGTTAAAGCCTGGGTCATTATCTCGAGTCATCATAAATGGTAGCCATGTCTTACATTGTAGGTCAGAGTTTATAAGAACTTCAAGACTTCTGCACGAGAGTGTGCATTGCCATATTTTGTGACATGTGTATATTGGCAGGGTGTCCATGTGGAGAGCAGCATATTTCCAGTTTCTGGCATTTAAAACTCTGTAGCTCACTGGGAAGGTGGTCATGCAATATAATTTTTGGTTTAATTTTGAAGGCACACCATTTGCCTATTCATCCATACAAGTCACGTCATAGCAGAGATGTAAAGCATTAGCCAAAGCAAAGCAAGTTCTCCATTTGATTGCATGTTGCATGGGGAAGGGTATTCATTGGTCCGAGACCTGAGTGGTACTAAAACATTGCAATGGTGGGATTTCTCAATATGGCAGCCCCCATAAAAATAAATCATTATCATAACAATGAATTTTATCTTTTTTCAAGTACTTTTCCCGTTTTTTTTTTGTCACTTAAATGAAATTCCAGACCTTTTCAAGGCCCATGAGAGTTTATGTAAAATTCAATACCCCTTTCCCGATCTCCCAGACCTGTGGGAATCCTGTATGATAATGAAACATATCCTAACAACCAGCTTTAAAACTAACCTAACAACCATCCCAACAACCAGCAACACCACCCCTAGCAGCCACCCTAACACTGACAGAAGAATTCCGAGGGTTTTGTAAAAAACCTTATATCTATTAGAGCTAGAGACTGTCACAACTGTACCTGCTCTTCATCTTTGCACTTGATATGTGGTTTACATGAGCATTTTTTTGTAACAATAGAAGTAATAACTATCAGATATAAGGTCTTTTGAAAGACTACACCCACCTCCATGCGGCGTATGTCTATGCTGAGGACCGACGTGAAGAAGAACATCTGGAGGTAGAGGTCGGACATGAGGCCGACCAGCGCGAACACGCAGAACTCCTGGATGGCCGGCACGAAGGTGAGGAAGCCCACGGCCAGGATGAGCAGCTCAGACACCACGTGCTTGAAGATGTACCAGCCCTCCTTGGACAGGCCTACAGGGATAGTCGGAGTCGAATAACACTGTGTTTATCGTCGGTGTGTACAATATTTATCATCCGTGTGTGTTCAATGTTTCAATGTTTATCGCCGGTGTGTGTATAATGTTTATCTACTTTATGACTACTCTCTAACATGCATGGGTCAGTCTGCCACATTGACCTCAGATTATCTATGTAGTATGCTAAAGGCTAGAATCTTATTATACCATATGACTGTGCATACCTTTCGCGACTCGGAGCTTCACATCGAGGTGGACTGGTGTGGACACGACAGACTTGGTGACGACCAGCACGTTCTCCAGACCGATGATCACCACCAAGTACGGGAAGATCTCACTGAAACACGACGCAGAGGTCAGCGAACCACGATGAAGGATGATAATCTCAAGGTAAAATGAAGGAAAGTTGCGTGAAACTTGATAATCTAAAGGAAAATGTAGGAGGCATTGGTGGAACAGAGCAAACTCTGAAAAACGAGTTAAAGTTCAAATCAAACACAGGAGCAAAATGCAGGAAAAATCTCACTAAAATGACTGATATTACCTTCCATTGAGGCTGGGTGTGAGGCCAAACAGCAGGCAGATGGAGACGGACATCATGAGAGAGGCGACCACGGTGCAGACCGCAGACAGAGCCAGCCCCCACTTGGACTTGACCATCTCAATCTTGCCTGCAACAACATCACATTATATTGAAGTCAATCAATGCGTACATACCTAAATCCCCTTCAAAATGAAATTGTTTTGTGTGAAAAAAGACGTATGCTTGCACCCCTTCGCACCAACCCCATCCCTAGATTGGTCTATGACAGATTCAATCATAAAATAAAACTTCCACGAAAAAACTAGTTAAATTTCACCAAGATCGGCTGGATAAAGACTTGGAGAGCTGGTGTGAGACACAACCATCTGCTGCTTACCCCAGAAACTGGGACAGTCACAATAGCCGCCGCAGTAGCAGTAACAGTAGTAGTTAGTAGTAGCAGTAGCGTAGTGATACTCACGGACAGAGAAGTAGATGTAGAGGAAGAGCACTGCGTAAGTGACGAGGAGCGGAGTGTACTCCACAATGTAGTTCTGGTCCTGTAATGTTATATGAAGGATGCAACATAAAAACAAGCACCTCCAACACTTGACAATAGAGCTCTTGTCTTTCTGACAAACACTGTGACGTCGACAAGTTATAATCAAATATGCAATTCTTGTCCTCAATGATGTATAAGATAATTGAAGCTTGCATGGATGTGAAGAGAATAAAATGTGTGCTACGGATGCTATCCAGTCCTGTAACCAGAGTCAAAAAAGCGAATTTTGGATTTTACAAGCGGGGGGAGGGGTAATATTATAATGATGTGATGATACTCATTATATTGGGCCTCAGAACCCATTGTTTCAAAATATGCGAGTCCTTAGGGACTCATTGTTGCCAACTTCTAGATAAAGCATCACCAGTAATAGACATAAATATATCTGAATTACAAATTTGTAAATTATTTTAGCAAAAAAAGCGAGGAGAAATCTAAAAGCGAGGAGGCAGACGAGGCTGCAGGCATCCAAAAAAGCGAGGAGGCGATCGCCTCCTCTGCCTCAGCCTAGTTATGGGCCTGCTATCATACGGACACTGGTTAAAAATTCTCACCAGCTCAGAAGCAATACAATATAGATGAACTCTCCAATCTTGAACTGTGATAAATCAAACTGTATACTATATAGAAATAATTTGAATTTTTGGTGATATCAAAATTTTCTTTGACATTTTATCAATAAAATCAGACTACAATATGCCGGAAATCTAATATCCCTAGATTCCCCATGCTTTGACGAATCAAGTTGCTAGGAAATCTCGTTACCTTGAAGTGGATGTGGACCATGTCGTCATTGTCCGTTGTCAAGGAGACGTTGGATTGTGGGAAGGACGCGGCCAGTTTCTGCCGCAGGGCTGACAGGAACCTGAGATAAACACGCCACATGGGACAAAACTAACCACACAATCAATAACCTATTTTCATTAAATGTGTCAATGGGGTACGAATTCTACCTCAGGCTGGTAGATTATTACATAGCCAGGCTAATGCCAAAAGTTCAAGGCCTGAGAGTCACTTTCTTAAAACTGCCTGATTCACACGCTTCAATTATGCATTATGCTACAGCTACTTGCAGTTAGTAAGTCTCTTGTCTAAGTGCAAATTTTGCTCCTGAAAGGAAGCCATCCATGAAAAAAAAGGTCTTCACTTAATTATATTGATTTCAAACACTGTTACATAGAGCCTTCCCAATGGGTCATGAACTTTTTTAAACTATCAGGCCGGGCTTCAATCAGCCGACCACAGGGCCAACAGGTAGACCTTTTTATTTCATGGCCTGGATTCATAGCCTACTTTGCCCATGTTCTAACTCACCCCGGGTTGTAATCCCGCAGGACGATGGTGACGGCAAAAGCCACGACGCGCTGACGGTTGCGGAAATACAGCTTCTTCAGGCCGGTGTCTTTGGCCGGCAGACCGAACAACAGCTCTGTGAAAAGTGTGAACATGGATTCATTCATCAACCAAGAATGATTCAAACATTTTCATCACTACTACTAAATAAACTTAACACATTGTTCCCATAAAAGAGCCACTGATGTCTTGATACTATAAATAACAAATACTAGCTTGCTAACTTATGTACTTACTTAGCAGTTAATAGGTACACAGCGAACACATTTTTGAGATGTGATTATATAGATTTTAAGAAACTCTTGATGTTGCTTTTTAAGTTTAGTTTTGAGTGTGAATTAGACCATGATTTGTGTATTTCTTACCTTTGACTGCGGCAGGCTGAGCACTCAGAACAGGGCCGTAGTTCTTGAACACCGTCTTCAGGATCTCAGGGTCCGACATGAAACTACAGAGGAGGAAAACCAAGCTTGCTCAAATTCTCATGTATTCAAAATCCACATGGTAGTCATATGCGTAGGAAAAGACAACAAAGTTTCAAAGGTAATTAAAACCAAACCTTAAGCGATGAAAGCAGTAAAAGTGGCAACCATTGCAGACTAGAATAAAGCCTAAAATAAGCTAGAATGTACAACAATTGGAGTCATCCATCGTGATAAATTATAAAGCTTTTTTTAGGTTTGATTCTAAACTACATTAATAGGTATCAATCTTTCATTCAGAGAGTAAATGATAATTCTTGATAAACTAATAAAACATAGAAAAACAACTATGCCAATGACCTGGTGTAAACGATCGATAAAAAGTCGACTTAGTATAGTCCAATATACAAAACTCACACACTTCCATTAACACGAATTTTTGCCCACTTACGCCTGCTTGTCATTGGACCAGAAGTTGGCGGGCGACAGCATGAGGCAGTTGTACTGGGGCAGGAGTCCGGCGGTGCGCTTCTCCCGCACCGTCTCCAGCACACGCAGGCACACGTCAGACACCGACAGCAGGCGCTTGCTGAAACACACACACATGCATGATAGACAATGACACTCACAATAGCAAACACAGACACACCAACACTGACATACCGGCTTAAAAGTCAGACACCAATAGCAGTCGCTTGCTGCAACACACATACAGACGATACACCACATGGATAACTTGTCATGGCATATGACCATTTGTGCATAACTTACAACCTGTGTGATTCTCAAGGAAACCCCCGTGCCATTTTAAAGTCACGTGATTTCACCTCGGTGAGGTGATAGAAAGACAACATTACCATATAAATGCACGGGAAAGTGGCCGTTTTTGACTTGATATTTCTGTACTTAAAGTTGTACATATACGTTGTATATGTATCATTGTATAACAGACCCGGCATGTTTCAGAGCAGAGGCTGCTAATGAAAGTTTCCTGGGGCTTTGAAATAGCCTGCTTAATACAGCAAACAGCGTGCCTTGCCAAACAATCACGTGAAACGCTGTACGCCAAACGTTGCCTTTGCTTTGTGAAAAATACGCTACACGTTCCAGACATTATCTTGTTTACGTCAATAGGGCACACGTGTGTTTTCTTGCTTATGTTCAATAAGGCACACGTGCGTTTGTTGTCAAAAAAGACCCCCACAGACAGGAAACGGAAGTGAGGGTTTTCTTGACAATACTAAATATTCATATTGCACATTATTTCTCATAAAATGAATGTATAACAGATGTTTGTTTTATAAAATACACTCATGTTAACAATTTGTATATTTACATACAAATTTACTTGTCATGTCAGGCAAAGTCGGCCAAAAAGTGGACTTTTCTTGTTAGTTTTTCATTCAAAGCGCCACAGCATGCAACGTATTTCCAAGCCCATACCCATCATTGTAGTGGAAGTTGTTGATGTGTTCGATGACGTCATACACTGTGGCCAGAGCTCCTCGGAAGGCATCTGATTGGATGAGACGCTTTGATTGCCATGGCGACACAGTGACTCGCACAACCACCTGCTGGATGTAGGCCACCGGGCCGCCCAGGTACTGAAATGTAGTACTCAGTTACATGTACTGGAATGTAGTACTCAGCTAGTGGTACTGGAACAGAGTGCTTATGAAAACTGTACTGAAATACAGTAGGCAGACATATACTGAAATCTAGATATTTGACACCTGTAGTGAAATGTTACACTTGAAATATTGTAGCATATCTGCAGAACTACATGTACCATACAATACTATGTAAGTTGTATTGGAATACATAGTAGGTCAACAGTCCTATAATACTAGTCAATCAGCAGTACCACAACATAATTCTCAAACAGGACTACTGCACTATCGTTTTTAGACAGCAGTAATGGAATACCGTCGTGAAATAACATTCAGTGACTAATCTGGAAGTTGGCAACAATGACCCAGTAAGTACTCGACGGCCAATATACAATGATTCTTGGCATACATAGCTACAAAATATTTTATGGGTCCCATGGGATGCCCAATTTATGATTATTTGCATCCAAATGAAAAATAATGAGTCCTAGGCTCTGGACTCGCATCCAAGATTAATCACTGTGAATTGGTCGTTATTTCCGGCCCCCATGTTCCGCGCTGTGCCCCACTCACCCATCTCTACGCCCCACTCACCCATCGCGGCCGTCGTCCGGCCTCCGTGTCCGCAGCACCCAGGGGTCGGGCCGACGGAGCGCTGTACCCGCCCACCACCGTCCGGTGCTGTAACGGAGCATTGCCCGGCAACGGGAAGTTCAGCAGCGGCCAGCTGCCAAAATAAAACATGTCTGCGATTACATTGAAGCAAATGCCATGAGTTCAGGTTTGATGCCTGCATATTGCACAGTTGAGATGACATGACTTCTTCATAGTGGCTGTGTCATAACGATTATGGAGCACAGGTAGGATAAGTTGTTCGTGTGCAAATAACCACTGATCTGCCATCAATATACATGTAATACAACAGATTCAAAGATGATGTGGCGTTGAGTTCTCAATTGTATGGTGTTCCATATTTGTCTAAATATGATGTGCATCTCATCTGCCTTGATACTCTAGAATGCATGTGCTGTCATCTTTAATTCATAACTTAAACTATCAGTCATTAAAAGTTCAAATGTAAAAGAATATCAAATAAAATACATGTAGACATAAGAGTAATTTCAGCACAGTATGAAAGTCCTTTTTTCTGACTACAGTTCCACAGGAAAAAGTACATATATATTGATATCATATGCTTCTGCTATCACATTCTAATTAACACTCGCTTCAACAATCATGTTTTAAATCCAAATACAGCGGACCATGATGACATGGGCGATTAATGAACAAACCTTGGAAACATAACTTTCCGTCTTAAATCACCCAAGGCAACAACTATTCATCTCTGTACAATACTCACCATATGATGATCTGAGCGACAATCACGAGGAAGATGATGGCAAAGGGATGCGAGGCGCAGAAGAGTCCGTGGGCGTGGAAGAGGCGCGAGATGCGCTCCTGCAGGGATGTGAGGCCCCACATGCCGGCGGGGGCTAAGTCAGGGGCTACCGACGGGGAAGATTAAGCCGGCGCACACGCATCATCTACACAAAACAAATGGGCTTGATAATTTCCTACACGGGATTATTAACTTGCTTTTTTGGGAGTGAAAAACGGACTACACTAGATAGTTATCAAGGGGGATGGGGAACAATTTAGTGAGGGTAAGGGGTTACCAACGATCAGCTGCTAGTGTGAATAGGGTTTAACAGAACAAGTCGTTCTATTAGACCCTGATTTTAAAGCAGCAGGATTACATAAATCTTTATGATTGTGCATCCTTGACACACTTTAAATTGCAAGTTTTGATGAAAGTTTCAATCTATAACACAATGCTTTACTCCCTGTGGAACACAATTATCATATGCATGTACTCACGGAATGACATTGGATTTAGCAATAGAATTAAACTATAATCCTATACATTTCATTAAATTCAATTCAACACAAGTCAGCCTTCATCACACACTGACCAATGGACAGCTAGCAAGATAAGCAGCTCAACACAGCTAGCGATCAAGGATTACTATGGACTCTTCTACTTAAAGTAGATTTAGTGTAATTAAATTAGCTCACGATATTGAACATTTTCTTCTTATATATCCAGCCAACTAATACCTATCAATGGGACCCCTATCAATTACCGTGGCACAGTCTTTCACATCCATCTTTTATTGTTTTAAAGCAGTATTCCGAGGTTTCTTTGTATCATAAATCAAGGGAATGTCCCCAACTCACTTCAATCACATTTCAATTAATTCAAATCATTTAATATTTGCAGTTTAATTTTTGTATATACTACATTTAGCCTTTCTAAAGGCTATGATATTTATTATTTAGTTTAAATATTCATATTTAGTTTCCTTCATATTAAAACACCCACATTGACTCAGTGCGGCTGTTTCTGATTGCTATGATCACAAATTTCAATAACCTTTTAAATGATATTCTTGGCCTTGACAAAGGCTAACTATATTTTGTCTTTGACTATTTAACTGTCCACAAAATTCATGGAAGCATCAACAGCCAACACAATACAATGCCAAATTGTAAATGCGTAACAGTTCACAATGAATTTACACATCACAGAACCTAGATCTATAGAATCTCTTGCCATCCATTATCTTTATGATAAAACACTTACAATGAACATTCCCATTCGTAATAATCCGCATCTACCACTTTGAATCACATTTTTTCTACGTCAAATAAAGTATCTATAAGTTACTCACGAAAGTTAGGTATGCCCCACGAAAATTTACTAGTCAAAATGAATAGAAGAATCGGTATATTTATACAGCTATCCAAATCAAAACATAACAAAGGCATAGAACTAAATTTGATGCTCTTGCAGAAAAGGTGGAAGTTCAGATGCAGTAGAACATATCTTGCGATCTCACACCTTAATGCGTTTGTTTCCCCACAACGTTATTATTCATAACAATCATAGACTAATCAGTCTGAGACACCAACATCCAATGATGGCACAGATTTGTAATACAGTTGCATCTGTTTATCCTGAACTCTGGTAACTCGAATCTATGGCTGAATCAAAATAAATAACATAATTCCATTCATAAATATGTGACATTATTTTCAAACTCCTCTGATACCTCAAAAGTTTGCATAACTTTATATTTTTTCCGTACTCTGTCTGGGTTCGACATAAGGTCGTCGGACTGTAGATTTGTCTTTGGGCCAAACATAACATGGCCGCAGCATCTGGTATGGTGCTGCCAACACAAAGCTGTTATTTAGGTCACTGTGTTACCTGATTAACACTTCTGTAACATTGGCCTATTTATTAATAACTATAAATCAAACTGTCTATCACAGTTCCCTTAACTTGGACTTGGGACCCTTCTGGTCTTTTGAAAAATAATCTGTGTATCACTTGGACTATGTAAAAAGGTCCATTTCAAACATTGGACCCCTCCATCTAGGGACTTATGGATCTGCCATTAAGTATTTTTAGAATTAACATTCCCATAAGCTTCATAAAGTTCAATGATAAGTCAAAGTGGAAAATTACAGTAATATAGGATCTGTTCAAAATATCAAAATCATCAAAACTATTTGATTTTAATTAGCGTACCAAAATGAATGTATTAAAAAGCAAAACTGATGTTTTTTTCCCTCACTATGCGATTTTACACCCAATAAACACATGTTAAATTTAATAACATTCTGCTGGCATCATTCTCATAGAATCAATGTGGGGTTTTAATTTAAAAACTCTTTTCATTAAAACAGATGAAATGATTGAAACATTTCATTTTATTGAATATCAATATCATTCAATTGATACAAATCAACATACCTATTCATAACTGTCATTTTACATTTGGCAATGGCGACGAATGATTAAAATTAACGTTGGATATGACTATGATGAATAGTCAAATTCTGCTACCTCATAATTATGAAGATAAGCATCACAAACTGAAGGATCATTCTAATTACTGACATTAGGATGTATCCGCGACATCTTGGCCTGTTAACATTTTTCGTTGAAAATTAGACTAAATATCTAATTAACTTCCTGACATTTCTAAACCTGCTGACCTGATTTCAAAATGAGATTTCTACGCATTTCCGTGCGTTGCTACTTATTGTAGATGTAAGAAACTTTCTTTCATAGTTTTCATATTTTAACAGTGGAGTTGAACTTTCTGTATGCAGTTGGACCAAGAAGTTTTCAATAGTTTACTATTCAATACGAGACTGTACAAACGCAACAATGTCTGTTCCAAGTTTCCAAAAATCAATTTACCAGATTGACAAGTTTGAGATAAATTGGTCCGACTGTAATAAGGAAATACATTTCAGATAAATAACAATTATTTACCTCGCACAGTTTGATTAATTCGCTATCTCACACAATCATATTCTAATCATATATCATGACATCAAAAGTCCATCAAAATGTTCGAATACAAAACGCAGTAAAGCAAAAGGAAAAAGAATCAATAATCTACATTATTACCATACTCAAGAAGTACATATTAAAGTATTTCATCTGGTCATCCCTTGGCCAAATTTAATTAACAAGTGTCAAAAACTACTCTACCATCAACAGTGAAATAACAGTTTGAATGGCTAGAATGTGACACTGACCCTGAAACAGACTTTCTGGCATTCAAGGCTTGACATATATGTAAAAAAATTACAAGCCACATCCTGGTGTCACACGCATGACCATTCTTCCTTATTATTCTTCACACCAAATATCAAACATCATCAATTACATTAGACTGGACATTGAAATTGCAAGGTTGAAATTTATTAAATTTAGATCAAATATAAAATAGTTATATTTACTTTTGAAATTGTTGATAAAATGGATAGATATAATGGTGTGCCAATGTAATAAATGTGCTGGATAAGTGACTACAGTAAAAAAGAAGAAAGTTTGAAATGAATAACTCTATGGTTTTCTAGTTCAAATCACAATAAATTTATGCATGTATAAAAATGCAACACACATTTAGTACATTTCATTAGACATATTATGTCTGCGCGCCTCCAAAATAATGTTCTGGCACTAACTATTTACACAACATTAACTTCCCTCTTTAGTCTGCATTCAACTAGCATGATGCAAGTTAAGATGGTTATTGCATCATAATACAGTGGAACCTGTCATAGTGGAACACTTAGGGGAAAAGTGACATGTCCAAATAAGACAGGTGTGGGTAACAGAGTTTCATTTTATACATAATCAAATAGGGAAAATGACGAACGGGAGAATAGAAGTCGGAAGTGTTAACAGATTAAAAATGACCTTAAAATTGTGCCACTGTATGATTTTAGTTTTTTAAGTCAAGTGATGAGACATTTCATATTATATTTCATGAAATCACACTTTTTATAGCATCTGTCAGTTATGTTAAAAATGCATTCCTTCATGTACTATTTTCATTTACAATTCTTGCATATTTAAGGTAATCCTTGTATAAGAAGTTTTAGGTAAGGGCTACAAATTTCACAATTACTTTAGAAGCTTTCTTTAATCTATAAATGAGAAAGACAATACAAATCATCAGTTTCTTATGCGTTGATTTTTGGTACTATGAACAGAAAGCCCCACCTCACATACATGTAAAGGCCCAGAGAATATATCAGCACTATTAACAAGTTAATGTACATGAAAATACACAGTCACATAAAAGCATGTCCCCTTAAAATATCTAACATTTGGGACGTAAAAATGGCAAGAGTTCTACAGAATCAAAAGAGAACCAAAATCGACATATAATGAATGAACTTTAGCATTTACTCTAATCCAAAACATTCATTGCATGACATTCATGTCTGGCACACTATCAATTCTTTGATCCTGAAACTTGAGGTTTCAAACCAGTGAAACAATAAAATATATTGATAATGTTCTTCAAATGTCGCATATAGAGCTCTACAGGTTAAGTTAAATAAATATCAAGCTATGAAAACTATATTTGTTTGCTTGCACTCCAACCACCATGAGACGTGTACAATGCATGTCACAATGGATCACGCTGAAATGTATTCCTGGGCCCCATTTAGTACAGTACGTCTGCCTGATCCAACTCTTACAGAAATTAGTTCTCATTACTTAGTGCCACTTTATGAAGAGGATTGTGATAAATATACGACAGCAGTATCTTATACATTGGGCGTCCTTATTAATATGAACCATCGAACCAACCATGTCCTTTTTAATGTGAACCTACATTTATACATATATCATAATTTTTATTTTACATATAAGTTCTATCTTGCACAAATAACATGATTATAATCACAAGAAATATCCGTCAAAAATTGAACCCTAAAACATTTTTTTCATCCAGTTGGACATGCCTAGATGGAAACAGTTTTCTCTCACAGATTTCAATGATTCTCATATAATATTAATTTTCACAAAAGCCGAATTGAGATAAATTCATCTTATGAACTGAACTTAAGATTTTACTTTGAACAATTTGTTATGTTTCAAGAAAAATATCTGCATTCACATGTATTTCTCTACCAGGCCACTATGGATGATAATCCCTGCATTTATCTGCAGCTATCATATCAAACACAATGCTCTATAAACTGAACTAATCTATTCTTCTTCGTGGTCCTTATCATGGATTTAACTCTCTTATCATCGGTCCACACCACTATAAGTACAAGCCCATACAAAGTCTTGTTCCTTATATTTGGTCTGTATTTACAAGATTGATCTTAAAAATAACATCATGTAAAGTAATAGTATAAAGTCTCCTTTAGATCTGCGACTATGCACCATCATTATGAGATTGTAAGATATTGATTTCACAGAAATATGATGTTCAAGCAACATGTCACATAACAATTGACAACTGCAAAAAAAACACGTCAAAAATGGTTTACTCGTTGAAGGTTTACCCAAAAGTCATATCATTTATCATTTTCTAGCAAGCAGCGAATAAAATAGATTTTTTGTTAAAATGAGTCTATCGGGAATAAATAATAAATATTTCTGAATTTCTGTTAATACTATGCTGCAATAGATCATTTTTTAGCCCTTTAGGCAAGTTATGATAAAAAAAATGAGTTTGCGTGTAAAATGAGACCGTTGTACAGTAGCTAGACAGCCTTATCATAAAAACAATGATGTTCATTATCATGTGATGTCGCCTTATTTATTAAACATAAACATACAATGACTCATCATCAAATAAATACATGCATGTGTTCATACATTGAAAAGGTCTCTAGTTCAAAGTTCCGCTATTTGTTCATTTCCTAGGATCAATATTCATCCCTTGGTACATATAGAATATACCAAATTTATTGGCCCATTACTCTTTTTTTTCAACAACTCTTCCTAGTCGCTATTGCCTCTTGGTTAAGTTAATAGCCAGAAGTATTTTGGAGAACGAGTTTGCTCAACACTCGTCACAAACTTAATAGCAAACAAAGCTGCTACTCACTTCATGTAAGATTAAACACTAAAAACATCCTGGTGCAACTTGTGACAAAATATATACCACTATAAAGTTTGATCTACATTCGTCAACAAACTGTACATAACTAGTATTCTATTCTATTTTGCCAAAACTTATAATTCCCAACTCAAACTTACGACGTAATTCTTTAAAATAATTCAAAACTACAGCAAAAGATTACAAAACGATGACAATGTTGTTGTTTTTTTGCATCACTATTAGAACCAATATCAAGGTGCGTGGGAGAGATCAGACTGTGTGGGTGCTGCATTCTCAGCATGTCATTTGTCCTCAAGCTCACCAATCAGCATTATAGCTGCAGGAACACCAAACTCGGTTGGAGACACTACTAAGTTTATAAGCTATGGCGCAGCATCTATAATAACTTTTGAATATAAACCTACACTGGACATGTAAAAATTTAGCTAGACAGGTAAAATTGGAATGAAGTCTGCCTAAATGGTATGTAAAGTTCATCAAAATCAAAATTCAACCCTCGACACTTCAGTACAGTGATAAAATTTGGCACTGGCCTGTTGGCCCGTGGCTAGTACAACCTTAGAAGGGCCAGTAATGTTTCCCAGATGATGGCCCGGCTGGCAACCATAAAATTTGGCGGAATTTTGTGTTGGATTTTTGCAGAACCCCTACTTCCATTACCAGAGCTTGATCTTGTCTACCTTCACTATTCCAACAGGATATGGTCACAGTTGACAGTTGTATAAATCTTTTAAATAAATTCAAGAAGTTTCTGGAGGGGGGAGGGGGATGCCCCCAGACCCCATAGGGATGCTTTGCACTTTCGGCGCTTGCAGGGCCAGTAATGTATCAGAAGGGCCAGTGAAGATTTTAAAATACTGGCCCTTCTAGCCAATTTGGTCTACTTCCCAATTTCTGTCACTGCTTCAGTAGATGATGATTTCTATAACAATCAAATATGCAGGTGAAATTTCCAGTCAGCTTGTCCAAAGGGGAGGTGACATTTCATGAATACTTGTGCTGTAAGTTTTAACAATACAAACAAATACATTAGAATGCAGTGGCAGAGATGTTTATCTTGAGATTTAATGCTAATATGAGCAAAAACTTTGTTGTAATTTTAAATATTCGGCATTCAGAACTATGACGTATCACTAAAAGTAGTAGACTAATGCAAACTTATAAAAGATAGCACATCTCAATTAATAGATTAATTGATGCATATCATTGTTTCTATTGGAATTGACTATCCTGCAAAATTTGTTTAAATTTTATGTAATCACTATCAAAACAGTTGCAATATACATGAATGCAATATGATCAATGGTAAGTTTGACATTGGACAAGAAGTAACGCTGCTTTTACACAATGTACATGTAAGCAATGATACGGCTCGGAAATGACATCTTTCCAGGATAATTGATTACATGATGTATTTGCCTAATTTAGAAATAGATGCCAGAGCAGATGTTAACAATATTGATTCATATGGCAAAAATGCTTCAGAGATTTGTTCATACATATGTTCTAGAACTTTTACATGATTTGAATGTCTATATTGCAATTGCAGTTGTTCTGCAAATGTAACAAAATGTCCTGTCAGGACTAATAACATATCCTATTTGCAGTATAATAAATAGAACTTATTTTTGTCAATGTCTGAATTTATAATGAAAAACATGAAAAACCTTATAGAAAATAAGCAACTAATTTATAACAGATTATCAGGTACATCTTGTCATAATGTTGCAAATAGTTTTCAGAAAATGATCATATGCAATAGTTGATTAGTGCACTTATGAAACATACCGAAAAGAAACGAACCATCAAATCAGTTATGTTAAAGCTTGAAAAAGAAGTTGTTTGTTTCATTCACGTATTAAATCTATCAGTGAAAAATGTAACATATAGATCAAAGCAATTTGTAAAAGTCGCATTTAACGTTTCAAACATTCTTTCAGACTTGATACATCAAATCTACAAGACGTACATGTACATACAGAAGATACGTTGAAGTAAATTATTAATGACAAGTCAATAATTATTATCTACAGGAGTTGCAAGCTTTTTTAGAATGAACTCTAACTGTAGAGGCTCTGAACAACTAAAAAGTTAACATTCAAACTTTGAAAAAAAAAAAGATAAAATCAACGCATTGTTAGTACTCATTCTATAAATTAATAAATGATGAATTTCCTTTTTATAAAAGTGATTAAGTTCTTACGGTATTACCTTCCAGTATTAATAACAACACAACAGCCAAACCTTGCATGTAAAGTATTTTCAACATTTTTACCCCTCTAAAAATATTGAATTAGAACAATGCACACCAATTCCATATACTTTCATGTCTAAACAATTGTAGCACAGCTATTAATGAACCAACAATAGTTTGAGATGTCAAAATAAAGCTACTTATTTCTATTATTGTAAGATAAAGACAATTTCTATGATTCAATAACATTACATGATCTATGATGCATTTTGTTATGCATAGCCAGCCCGTATGTGGCGGTAATAAGCGATTTGAACACGTTTTGCAACATGTTAATTTACACACGATCTTACTTGAAATTTTCTTTTGCACTAGGAAAACAATACCGTTCATGGTAATAATATTGTTTGGCATTTGTTTGGGATGCTGTTTTTTTTATTAAAAAATCATGCGGGATTAGTGTGACCTACGGGAACAGTGTGAACTGGTCTAAATTTCACAATACACTTGATAAATGTCCTATGCCATAGCTGAATAATCACTTGCCTTTCAAACAAGTTGAGTTCTCTGTTTCTATCTGTATATTTTTCCACAAATTCCAAATTGGTTATCGCGTGGAAGTGACATCACACTACTTGTGGACTGGGAGGTCCATGTCAGAGTCTATGGACCCTACAGTCGATGGGGTAGGCTGCATGACAGCCTCAGCTGGGAGCTGATTCCACTGAGGAATTTTTCTTGATAAAAACAAGTATTTATAGTCTTCTGTTTTGGTTTGGATGTGCCAAAATTTATACTGATGGTTTGAATGTGTACAATTGTCAGATTCAAATTCTATTTGCCCAGATCCAATTTTTACTTGCCTCAGTCAACTGGGTCATACAGTTTGTACACTCTTGATTAGTTATAGTCCCCATAGTGACGCTTCTGCTGCGTCTGATCTAGGATTTATTTTTTATTTTGCCAATATCGGCAGTTTTACACAACCGTATTGTCAAATAACAAAACCTTCGACGTTATTAGAAAGCCATCAATAATTGTCGTTCATTCGCCGAATGATAATTTGATTTTATCAGTTACATCGCAGACTCTTTATACCGATGTTTAAGTGACGGGAGGCCACATGGTGTTGTTACATGGACATCCAGATTCCAGAGGCAGGTTAGGTAACGAACAAGTCTCAGGGGTGGAGGAATCACACTAGCTATTGTATTCAAACTAGGCGAGTTATTTTACGTGCAGAGGGGTGACTGTCCTCTACAACACGGGACACACCTTTCAATGAGACTTCCGTCACCACCGTCTCATATTACACTCGACGGAGGTGACACAGTGTGTGGAGATCGACAATGTAATGTAGTGGCAGACGTACAAGTAACTGTTTGGCGACACGTCTGCCATGGCTGGGCCTCAAACTCACAGCACAGGCAAATCACCTTTTGAAGTTGAACGTTTTAACCACTACAGCAATGAGGACCACGATATATATCGATTCATACCGATTCATACGATTAATTGTCAGTGCCCTAAATTTGTTGAACAAAAGGTGAATGAACTTCAGATCAATATCATCTTCATACCAATACAATCAGTATGAGACAAACTGTATAACCAAAAATCTGGTCCCAATCAACTGATCAAGTCACATGAATGTTAATCTGAACTGCAATGTCTGCATGCCTGTCAATCATTGGTGACTCAAATTTGGAATGCATGTTTTTCTATATTATTTTAACCTTGAAACAATTAACTCATACTAGATAATGAAGCAACTGCTCGAAATATATGTCATGTTTAAAGTAAGTATATAAAAACACAATAAATATCTGTCTCTTACCAACAAATGTAGATTTTTATACAAATTTTAACAAACTAGCGCCGTCCAGTTATCAATATCCAAATACGAGTTTTACAACTGAGTGTGCGGATTTAGTTAGCTATCGGCTAGGAGTGAAGAAGAACCTAGTCTGACAACTGGAATGCCATGTTGCAGTCCATTAAAAGATTTGTCAATTTTGCTTACCTAAATAGTTTTTTTAATGTCCATACATATTTTATGATTGTAGAACATATACAATACTAAAATATTCATGAATAGCATAAAGATCAATATGTTAAAAAGCACGTTTTAAGTCTGAATTTTCAAGCACCTGTTAAACCTACCTGTTGTCAAATGAATGGTACGTCTAAAAATACAAGGCACTTACAAAACAAGTAGCAAAAATGGCAAGTTTTGGTGAAGAAGATTTAGATTATAATTTATTTTACCAATGTTTACAGGTGATTGTTAACATACCACTCTGCCAACATTGTATATAGTTTATATGTTGATTAGTGAACTTTATATTTGATTTGCACAATTTTTTTATGATATATGACTACGTATTTTTAACATTGAAAACTGTTCCTTGTATTATCGTTCACTTGTCAACAGGATATTTAAAGTAGTCACTTCAACAGGATATTTAAAATTTAAAACTTTTACAAACTACCAGTACTTTATACAATAGCATAAAAGTCACCTCCTCTGACAGCGGGTGTAGCTCAATTTCACTTAGTTAATTTTATTTTTCTATTTTCTTGACACTTACATTGTTTATGAACTGTATCTAGAATGAGGAGACATCCAATCATAATTTATTTATTCCATGCTGTTAATGTTTTGATTTAAATAGTTTTAAATATACCGCTGCTTTTTATTGCTGACAGCAGCCTTTATCACTCGTGGGGGACTGGCCGTTACTGTTTGCGAGAATGGAATTCATTCTGGAAATGTATAGGATTTATCAAAGGCTGGATGTTATATGAATGAGGTCCCTATTATCTTTGTTTACAAATAAACTTTTCCGGGTACATTTCAATACAATAATCGGGATAGGAAATTCTGATTAATTGAATTTTGAAGAGAAATACTGCATATATATGTTTATTCAAAATTAGTCTATTTGAACTGTTCTCCTGGCAAAATAAAGTTTATTGCTGGTCGATCTCAATCCTTTCACCTTATATGTCTTTTTTGCATGTCTCTTTAAAATGTACATGTAGTCACTTGACTTTTGACCTATTAAATTGATGGCTTTAGTTCTCGATGCATACATTGAATATGCTAAATGGATTTAAAACTTTTACAAACTACCAGTACTTTATACAATAGCATAAAACCGAATTTTCAATATACGTAGCCTAGACTACTCCAGTAATCTGGACTATGTAGACTGCACACCTGGGCTGCGTTCATTTTATGTGAAATAGTACTCTCGTAGCTACACGTGTGCATAATTAGGTAACTTGAACTACGATTGTGTTTACACAAGTGGGACACTTTTTCACTCCTGCCGATATTGGGGTTTTCAACCCATGTAGCTACACTTTCACTAAACGAACGCGAGAGTTGATCGTTACAATGGTCTGGTGTGAGTGAAAAAATATATCAACAAGAATTTTATTCATTTCCAGTAAAGGTTGTGAACAAAATAGAAATAGTGTCCAGACCAAGTCCAATCGAATTGATCTTCAAAATAAAAATCAATCATTTGACATGTTAATAGGTCATCCATCTTTCTACATTTTTCTTCTCATGTTTGCCACTTTGCCGTTCGCCTTTTAACAATACTGTGCATGCGTGAAATGTGTGGAAATAGTGTGCTAAACGAATGCAGCCGAGGACTACTCTTAGTCCCTCTTTGAATTTTCAACACAAAATATCTATAGCACCCCACTAATAAATATTCTGTTCATAATGTCTTTATTCCCTTTTGTAATCTGAAGTGGCAACTTTTTCTCTCTAGATCTAATTCTTTAACCCTGTGCGTACAGTCGTCTTTTAATGTACTTTACTTTACTTGAGGCCATTCCAGTCTCTTATGGTGTGGGATACAAAAGGGTTAGCAAACATAGATGAATTTGCACTTGTAAGTCTAAATTAGGTTCAGAATGCAGTATACCAGAGTGAGATGCAGGACCACAACTCCCAGTCTAGCACTGGCAACACTGCTCTGAACTCCCAAGTCGTTACACACAAATCTGGCTGCACACCTTTGGATCTATTCCAAACTGTTTGCCTTCTCACTATTGGGCAGCTGGTCCCAGACTAACCCAAAAATCCTGGCCTACATTTTGATAAATCTTCATAAGATTAGCTAGCTGTCTTAATGCCAAATGTATTTGGTTAGTCCCAGACATGTGCAGCGTACTCTAAGGTTGAAAAGCTTCTTTATAGACAGATTTGTGGTGGTTTACATGTCCATGTCTGGTTTACTTCATCCCATTTCAATAGGGTGATCCATGTACTGGTTCTGTTTTTAAGGGCATCTAGGTGCAAAAGACACTTGAGATTTTATTTGAGTGTATAATAATATTTACACTGCAGTTGGTGTATAGTAATAATTATGCTTTAATTAGTTTTATTTTTACCATTTGGTTTATGTTAAGATATGTTAATAATCTATGTGTCTAAATAAAAATTGTTTTGCGTTGCACATTGTGATTAATACAGAGAATGATGTGATTGTACACATCTACCATTCAAGTAAAGCAGTAACTGTATATGTAATAAAGACATTCATTTCAAAAATTGTATGAGCTGACTAAACTTAAAACCCAAATATACATAAACCCGAATATGGTGCTTAATAAATATCTATTTAATGGAGTCATAATCTTTCAGCTTTACTTTTATGATTGATGTTTTTCAGTCAAAGTTCAAGCATTCCTTTACGGAAGCCCAAAACAGATGTTACACAATCTGTGTTCCTCAAAACTCCAGTCTGCAAGGTGTTGCAATCGACCACAATTTTCTGCGTAAGTATGAAATAAACATGGACATGAACCATCTGCTTGTTAAACATCAATTAATCATTAATGATTACTCAAATACTTATTTTTCATTTTACTATCAACCAAATAATTATTTTGCTGGCTGTTCATGCACAGGATAATACTTTTCTAATTTGTTTTTAATAGATACATCTCTTTTGTAAATTTCATACTGATGACTGCGATCTGAAATTACTGTGGATAGTTTTTTAATGTATAGAAAAAGAGTAAATGGAAATAAACTTGTCATTTACCAAATGTCTCATTTTGTTTTGTAGAGACCCACATTCTTAAACCATCTCCATATTTCAAAGGGTGAGTAAATATAACCCAACCAGTAAGCCCTGCCAGTCCTTACTGTATAAATAAACATTTGCATGTTTGTCAATTTATGAGTAAAATTGATTCTTAATTAAATTGACTAGATTAGAATTCATTATGCATAGAATTAGAACTGTCCGGTTCAATTGATTTTTGAGCTTGACAATTTAAATTCATATAGTCATTTTAATCAAAAAGATATAGCTACTTTTGGTAAATCAAATTTGAAGAAATACTTTATAAGCAGCTTTGATATCCTTACATTTGTAGTCAGCTGGTGACAATTGAAAAACCAGACCCGAAAACCGTGCACATCAAGGATAATGTTCTAGAAACAGGAGAAGGTTAGATGCATTGTAGTTTGTTTGTAGTCCAGTCTACATACTTTATTATTTGGGGAGTTTTATTGCCATGTTGATATCGAGTTGCCACAGTTGTCAGAAAGAATTGCAAACATTACAAAAAAATGTTTTGAACGCCCCCAAACCCACCAAAATAATCCATAAAACAATTACCAGTGCCACTCAACCCCCTTACCAAAAAGCCCCTGGACCTGAGCTAATTTAATGTAGTTAATGAAATATCAATTCTCTTTTAATTGCTTGGACGAAATATTTGTTTGTTTGGTATATATATCATACTTCATTAGCTTATAGTAATGAAAATGCCAAATTAGATTTGATACATTGTTACATCTTTCTGTAGGTTTTACATGCAAGAAATTTGTTAAAATTCTGGCAGAAGAAAATGGCTACAATAAGGTATTTTCCAAATTTCTTTTTTAAAGTCTTATCTGGTGGTATTTTAATGATATTCTTTGAGCAGACATCAAGCATTCAAATTATAGGCCCCAGCATCATCAGGGGTTACATACTACATTTACTATACAAACACTATTCTTATTTATGCATGCTATAAGTGAAATACCTTATGCCCATGATTCAAACTTTGCTTGCTAATTTCATTTTGTATTATGATTGTCAGAATTTCGAGCGATTCCGGATTCTTATCATTGAACGCCCTCTAGGCCAAAATTCAGCACCTCAGGTAACACTTTTCATTTCTTGCAATTTTAATTGATATTTGTGCTCTTGTTAAATAATTTTAACTTTTAAAAAATCTACATTGGCAGTGAATTCATAACATAATATGCATTATATTTGTGATTTAGCTCAGTGTTCTTATCTCCTTTCCTCGGTAGCAATTCTTCAAGTTGACAATGACAGTACATGTATTGCAAATATTGTAGATAAAGATTGCAGATGTATCCACTGGGCCACATGCTCTCTTATTGACCAACAAATTAGCACCCTACATGCTTTGCATATTTGTGTGTAAAATTGTCTTGAAATTCATACTTTGTTGTGAAATCCTGGATCCTCCAGCAGATGTAACATGTTTTTTGTTTTGTTTTTTGCGTATTCAGACCAGTTCAAATACGAATGTGAAGAGTCAGTCTGCCATGGATCCTCTAGAACCCGTTACATCCCTTCAACAGTAAGAAAATAGTTTGCTGTTTCTAAATACATTTATGTTTCAAAGCTTAATGGTTCAGAGTTTACCATTGATAAGTTGATATTGTTTAAGGTGTGATGGAGCGATTTTTTTCCGTTATGAATTACATCTATGTTTGTAGTAAATTCTAAAAATTTTCGAAGAATTACTGGGAATAATTACTGCAGATATCAACATTGGTAAAGTGGAGGGGGCATAGACGTATACAATATATTAGTATATATGAAAAACATTATAATTACTTGTGCAAGTTTGACTAGTCTCCTTTGGCTACTTAGGCTACTTTTACTGTTTTTCAGATGTGGAGACTTTATCTGCTATTTCAAAGGCTGTCAAGACGTGAGTAAACGATTCTGAAGCATAAACCAAGAGATTATTGTAAACATGGTTTGTTTACTTTCAAAAATTAGAATTCTGTGAATTAATTGCTACTAAAGTGCTTGACAGAAATTTCAAAAACATTGAAACAGCCTCCACTAAAAATAAAATATAATAGTGTTTTCTTTTCTGTACTTCTTGGTTGTGGCTCAACAAATTTTTAAAGCACAAATTATCCATTTGATGTGGAAGCTATAAATTCAGAATAGCAACAATACAAGAGAGTGGTTAATGATATTTGGTCCGTTCTGATCCATGGAGCCCATTGACAATTGTGTTAAATGATGTAACCGTGGTAAAGCAGGATGTTTTTGGTGAGGATTTTACAAGTGCATTGAAATACATTATTCGTTGAATAACTATCATATACCCTTCTGCTATATATTTTCGAGTCGTCATGTCAGACAGTCTTCATCCGAGCCAACGTCACACAAGATGTCAGGAAGTAGGCTTTGATTGGTAGAGTGAGGGACAGCCCTTTGGACTGTCCTCTGCATCTGTCATGACTGGTCGAAAGTGTATAATCAAAGAAAGCCAATGAATGTATAAAATTTTAATGGTTTTAAAGGTAGTTTGAATGTCAGATGCATTTATTTTCTGTGTGTCAGGTTCTAGACTCCATGCATCATCAGCTGCATCTTTTCTGTCACAATTACCTCGTTTTGCGTGGTTACCTTGACGATGCTATCAACAAATTGAGAGATATCTACAACAGTACACTCAAGGTAAGGACTTGGAAAATTGTAAACTTGAGTGCGCTTCAATATTAAAGTACTCATCCTATAATCTTAGATGGTTATTGATGTTTTTAATGAAAGAGTGAAAACAAAAGCGCCTGTGCTTGAAAAGGGGTTAATTTTCAAATGTTTTAGGGAATTGTTATTGATATCAGAAAAACAACTAGTCTAAAAGTTTGATTTTACATACTTTAAACGAGATCAAATGAAAATGTAAAGATCTAAAGAAAATTTTGTCACACGATACCATGATAGACAACGTTGAAAAGCCTCTAAATGAAAGTGTATGGTTGTAAAACTTCTTCAGCTATATCTATTGTTGTAGAAATATGTTTGCTAAAGACATGTGAGAGAGAAAGTTGGAAATTAAAACGCAAGCATTGGGGGAATATGTATATACATACAGCACATATTGAGTGTTTTCAGTTAGGAAGTAGCCAAGTGATTTGAGATTCCTATCCTTCATCCACAGGGTTTTGTGGCGTCATTAGAGGCAAACCTGAAGCAGGACAAAAGAGTGCTGAGCAACCTGGAACTGACGATAGAGAGGTGTGTGAAATACACAGGATTTTAAATGGGCCTAAATTATGGGCTTGTTCAAGGGTACTATGAACTCTTTAAGGGGAAAATAGTCTATTTTCAGCTTTTTAATATTTATTATACTGTAAACTATGAAGAACAACATGTTTTGAAATGAACCTTTTATCTTCAATAGTTTTCCCATTACAACCCATTTCGTGAAGACCAACCCGGAGTGAAAAACAATGACTCATTCTTTGCAGGCTTATAAGGTTATATGGGCTAAAAATTTAATTTTTACATTTTCATTGTTTTGTATGCTATAAATGATAAAGAAAAACATCTTTTCAAAATGAACCTTTTATCATCAATAGTTTTTCTTATATGATACATTTTATAGACAGCAACTACTATCAATGTATATTGATTGGCCATGTTTAAAGCCCATTTTCTCAAAACTAAGTTTGCATAGTGGATTAATTTTTCTTTTTATATTTCTCTCTAACCATGAAATCAAATTTTCACAAACGTGTATATATTTGAAGATATATGCATTCTGAAGAAAAACCTTACTAGGGATTTTGATTTTTTTATTTTGTTGATGAATTATGAACGTTTTTGTATTGATTTGCAAGAAAATTCGGAAAATAAGTGGTTTTAAAACTTAAAATGCATGTAAAATGATAAAGGGGAAAAATATAAAAAATTTGAGGCAAGGTTTTCTAGATAAATATACAAATTTTGTAACTGAATAGTGATTTTGGTCATTTTGATGTTTTACTATGAGTCATATGCTTCACAGGCAAAGTTGTAAATTTTTCACTAATTGCTTTATAAAAAAGAAAATGTTCATCAATCTATAGAATTCAAAACATGTTGTGTCATTAGATTAGATACAAAATAAGGTGTAATTTGTAATAATTGAAGCAATAATGAGTGAGAAAATCAAAGTTTAATAAAATCGTAATAAAAGGGTAAGAAAAGGGTTCACAGTCAGTCCCCTTAATGTTATTATTTGATTCAATTTATAGAAGCTGTTGTATTGAAACCAAGTGTGGTGTTATACATCACGGCAAGTGTTTATAATTGATATTAATATTAATAGTAGCTTCTTTTATACCCATAAGGAAGTTAATGCTTGTCTAATTGTGCCTTTGCTTCCTTTTTTCCCGTGTGTCAGGTGGGTGAGGGAATGAAAAGGGGGTGTAGTGCTGTTTTTCCATGGTTCATATATAAATTGTCATTTTTAACTTCAAATCACTACAAAAGCTCCATTAAATTAATATTACAGTTTGATTCTGGTCAAAGCGCACAACAAAGTTTTCCCCGTACTAAAGGAAGAAAACGCGGAGAAAGATGCTTGTTTGCGAGTAAAATGCGACTGTCTGAAGGGTGACATGTTTGGTCTGCCAGCCCATCTCGTGTGTGACCTCACACCAGCTGTAAGTCCACCTCGTTCGACTTCAAATCTGTTAAAAACTGATACCTTTTACACATAAGTGAATTACCCGTGGTGACAAACTGCAAGCATTGATTCAAACAGCATTTACGAAAAAAAATTGTAACCTTTAATTTTGAATATATATCAATATTTTTAATAAATATTATATTTATTTTTTTGCAAATTGGTTTGAAGTTCACCTGAATTTACAAATTTACCCTATTTGCAAGACTGCGTTGTATAAGGTTTTAATATGTATAACATACTTTTAACCCTGTAATTGCTATAGTAGTAGATGCTGTCATGGCCTATTGCTACACTACAGAATTAAGTGTAAAATAAGCTAAAATTTAACAAGCCCCCAAGACATTCACATATTGAAAACAATTCCGATGGTACAGCACGGTTTTGTGCAGTGATATTTATTTTGTTTGCAGGTTCTAGAATTAGAGCGGCTAGACGGCCTCTTGACAGTTCTAGAAAAGCGAATCTGTGTTAAACAAACACTAGTGAGTGACCTACATATGAATATGTAATTATAAGACTTAAAATAAAACTAGAATATCAAAATCATATTTGTAATTTAAGGCCATGATAACGAATAGGTTGAGTTACATGTGAATATGTTTATTTCATTTTCATTCATAATTTTTTTTTTATTTATTCTTTCATTTTTGTGTGTAGGATGCTGTGACTCAGTGTGTTCAATGCAGTCTGCTGGAGAAAGGATCCAACCTCGGTAAGCAGCTGAATTGGTTCATGTACCGTGTTGTGGATGATACAATCAACTTGAACTCCACGTGTGGTTTGTTGGTTGAAAAACCTTTTAGACTTAATTATTTATGGTTGTCTGGGTTGTTATCCGGAGGTTCAATCTATAATCGAATAAAATACAATCACATAAAATGTATAATTAGTTCTTGCAAAATAAGTTGATGATTAGTCATTGTTAACAAGGTCAGGATTAGGTGGAAAAGTGCTACACGTTGAGTAGCACTACAAATCTACTCATCCTCCAAAAGATTTACACAACCTCACGCAAGACAAAACTGAATACTTTGCAGGTCATTGCCACTACAGCAAAAAAAAAAAAAAGGAGTACCCACGGCACCTACATGCTTGGTTTTTAACGCATCAAATCAATTTAAAACATGTTTCAAATTCATGTTGCAATTTTTCAAAATGTTCATTGACGCGGCGACAGTGATGGAAAACTTCTTTCGTGTAAAAATGAACAAAATTTGCCAAACTTGTCAAAAACCGAGGTTTTACTCCTTAATGCAAGTAAAAGATGGCTAATCTTGACTCTGCAGAAATTAATACACTGTTTATCAATAAATATAAAATCACTACTTACAACATTGGGTGCAGCTTTTGCAGAATGAGAAACTATTAGAGAAAGACTATTATAAATAAAAGAAATGAAAAATACTGTGGATTAAAACTAAATCAAAAACGTGATAATTTACAGTTTGAATGTAAAGATTTATTTATACAAAATGTTCTGTCTGCAGCACACTCAAATGTGTTAGGGCTATAATTTACAGTCTTAGTGAAATCAACAAGTTGAATAAAAACAAATGTGCAAATAAAAAGATTTACATCAAACTTTTTTGCAGACGTTTCCTGCCTCACTTCTGATGAGCTCATTCCTCTCATGGTAAGTACTGAATGCAATACCTAATACAGTACACCACAACAACCATTTGATTCCATTATTACAAGATTCATTGCTAGCAACATTCTTCTTCTTTACAATAATCCTAGCACTCAATGTAATGATGAGTATGGTTAGGATGGGGTTGCGTTGCACAGGGAGTGCAAGGTACAGTTATTGAGGGGATTTTATGCTATTTTTAAATACATCCAATGTTGGGCTGGTAACTATGTTATCATTGAGCGTATTCCAACCTTTTATTGTCTGAGGTAAGAATGAGTGTTTGTTATTGTGAGTATGGAATTTGGGTATTTTAAGTCTCAATGAATTTCTCAATTGAAGGTGCACATAGTCTATATCCGGAATGGCCACCAAACATTATTTGGCCTATTATGTTGAACCGTAAAGTTGGATGAACGATAAATGATAAAAATCCAATAAATCTACACCATCACAAATAGTCAAAAGGCTGCCAGCTGCAAAACTACTCACATCACCATCTCTTCGATTTCAGATTGTCTGATAAAAAGTTATTTTAATATTATTTAACATGAGATAACTGAAAATTGATTTCTGTTCACAAATAATGTGAATACATAAAACCCTCTTCATTTTCCGTAATCATAATTTGCAAATTCCACGCATCCCATTCAATTGTCCCTCCCTAACTGTTCATCCCTTCTCACTCAACTGTTCCTCCCTTGCAGGCGTGTGTGGTGGTGCAGTCTCGCCTGTGCACAGTGACCTCGCACCTACAGCACATGACCTTGTTCTGCCTCACCACCGCCTTGTCGGCATCGTCCTCTGCCGGGTGGGTGGGGGCCAGTGACCCCGTCACCTACTGCCTGGTCACTTTCACGGCAGCGGTCACCTTTCTGCTTGACCATCCAGTCACTACGGAAGCAGACGTGAAAATGCCGACAAAACCCATTACTAAGGTGAAGGTTTGCAGGTTTTTTTGAATGTGTTTTGTTTCTAAGAGGTAAAATTAAAACTGCCATGAAGCATGAAAATAATGTATTTAAGGAAATGGTAAATGGCAGCAAAACTTGATTCAATAGTAGTAAATTGGGTTTTTGTAATGTATGTCAATTATTTTTGATTTCACATACATGTAAAAAATGAGAAATTCAAATAGCATAGACCGTGAAATTGATATGTTGTAATTTTCTCATCTGCGCTTGTCATAGCCACGAGAGCACTGCATTAATAAGCGTCTTAGTTTTGATTTTACTTTTCAGAAAGCAACAAGTATCAAGTCTTCCAAATCTCCAAGGCATACACCACTTCTTGGCAATACTTCATCCGATACTGCAGCACCCGATACTGCAGTGGGTTTGCAGCGAGGCTACGAACGTGAGATCAACCACCTGCTGAGTTCCACAACAATTACCTCTGGGGTCGAAGAAGTCAATAGAGAGAAGGTGGCTGCTGTTCCGACTGGCCCAATGTCTAGTTCACTGACTGGTTCAACAACTGGCCAAAGACGGATGCAACAGCCGAGACAGCAACCGGAACTTGGGTGAGTTTTTGTCATGAAAGAATCTATGTGGGGAATCGTAATTTATAAGTTTTGTTTACATGAACCCTATTAACTTTTCTGTGGTTTTATTTACTTATTTTTACCTCAATTTAAAACAACATTATCATTATAGCTTTTAATTCCACTTGGAATGTTTTTCCGTCTGCCGACCCGAGATTGACAGACTGACAAAGATTCCGAGATTAATTTAAATCTCTCAACATATCGCTTTGTCATCCCTAAAGGAAGTGCAAAACCAGAGAATAGTACTGGGTATATTTTCTTTTGAATTTTTTAATTTCTTTAAATCTGATGAAATTTACTGAGTACATCTAACTTGTGCAGATAAAAATAAGCATATGAACCCTAGGGATGTAAGAAAAGTTTGAGTTGTCAAACATTTGGAATTGTTTAGAGAATAATACAATGTTAATTTTCCTGAATACAAATGGTAATTTATATTCATAATACATGTTAATTATTATTATTAGTATTCATTGGCCTATAAGTGAGCAGTTGTACCAATTGGAAAACAACAACAATTACATATTTTTGCATTTATTTATATATGTGATTTCATCTAAAAAGTTACGTATTTCAATTTGTGTTTCAGGTCTTTTTTATCCTCACTAAAAGCAGATGCTTTGCCCAGTGTGTCAGGGAAACAAGCGTGAGGCTTCTACAAAAATAACATGCTCTAGAAAACAGGAAAAGTCCAGTAAACTTTTTACAAATAAATGTATTGTTTCTAAGAAACACAGCTCAATTTTCTAGGACTTTAAACAATTGTTAGGTAATTTATTATGAACCAAATAAACTAGTGGAAATTTGGCATTATGCAGGGCATTATGGTAAAATGATTCCACATAATTTGTGGCTTAAAATGGTCAGATTTAATGAAATTTCGCTCAAACTTAAAACTTTGCTGATGTACTGGATTGAAGTGTTGAAATTGAAAATGAAGCGTGTGGCCAGAAATATTGCCAATATTTCATACACATTCTAGATATTTATTTAAGACATTTATTTATAAATGTTGTGATTGGACAAACTGGAGAATACATGTGTCCCTTAACACCAAGGTGTCCTATTGACCCTTCTCACATCCTCCAGATTGAGGCTTATTACTAAGTACTTAGTGTGTGACTACTTAAATTTGATGGCAAATCGCATGTTTTTCATAACTTTCCTACTTTGGACTGCTTTTGCACTGTTGTGAGAAATATGCTTCATCGCCAGGTTTTAAGCCTCAATATTTAGAAGAAATGTTGTATGTAACAAACCATGTGCTTGAATGTCCATTAGTAAAACTTAACGTGTCCCGTGATTAGGTTTCCTTAAGTCAGTCCCGTTTGACATGGTGACCTGGATCCTGTGTCTTTTGTGATAGGTTGTATGCTGCTGTATTTATGTGTATGTATGTATCTAGTCCCTGTCGCTTTTGCGCATATTTATTGCTGTGCAATATTATTATTATATCGAGGCACTCAGTGTATGTATAAAATTCCCATGTTTTCTAATCTTGTACAAATCACATACATCTTGTATTGCAAGAAGTGTGCATAATGTTAATATAGGTATAGAATACCTCCAAATGTATTTAGCTGCGAGTTTAGCTGCAGCTCTAGATAAAATAATATTATACATTAGACTTATTTGTTGGTATATGAAGACTTAAATTTAAGGAATATATTTATATATTTATGAATTCAACACTCGAAAGCATGTCTTCCATTAGTCCTAGGTGAAGTATTTGATGAAAATCAGTCCATTGGTCCTTCTAGCACTGCGGTCAAAGCTGGAAAGCTGGAGCACAGTGATTATGGATGAAGTTTCAATTCCAGTTTAGGTTATTGAAAGATATGAAGTAAATTTGGATGGAATTTGGAGAAAGCACCACTTGTATATACATTATGACAAGCTATTATATACTTGTTAGATAATTAGAACTGCATTCCAGACAGTAGTTACTTAGTTAAATAGTAGAAGAATTAAAAAAAAAAAATAATGTACTTATTTATATTAATGGAATACAGGTACTATTGTTGAATTAAATGGGATACTAGTGTTCATGATTTTTTTGTATTACAGATGTGATCATTCTAGTATCCGTGTTTTTGTATGATTTCTTCTCTGTGGTATTGCTAAATATGTTACTGATTGGATAAACAATATTAAGCAATTGAAAACAATTTGTACTCTTGCCTCTTGATTTTAGGTATTAGAAATTATCTAGTAGGTATCGCAAAGTCTTTTCTCATCAATATTAAAATACGGGTCATTTGGTGCACCATTGTTACCATAGTACTGCGGCCCTAGATAAGAATAAAAAATTAAATTTTGAGCTATTTGATTTGTTTTCACCAGCACCAAAGCCTGGCATTTCGTGATGACTAGTAGGTCGTTAGCATTATTAATATTTTTAGTCCTCAATCACGCCAAAACCGACGGTAGTGATGTAAAATTGTATATTAAGCATTGAAAGAGGAGATGCCCACTCCAGCACTCCTACAGGCATTACCAGTTCTTCCTTTTTTTAATAGACAGTATTCTTTAATCAATTATTAGTTTTTCATTTTAATAGACAGACCGGAATAATACAGTATGCACCATGCACAAACCTAGAATAAATTATTTCAGTACAAAACATTCGATCCTTTTATATCACTTCACAACAATCACAAACACAGATATAACAAATAGATTAGAATACATACAGTGTGGCATCATCATAAAATCACAAAAAAATTCAAATGAAGCTTGAAAATTCAATAAAAAATTCCAGCAACCTTAACTGAAATGATTAGCACAGAAAATTATTATCACGGCGGAAAAAAGCAATTTCTGAAACAGAAATCGTACAAAAGTCTATATGTGTACGATCATTTAAGATTTTTAATTCCATGAATTCTCTCACAAACACTTGCAGATAAGCAAGTTACATAAACAATGAAATACATTCAGATATTATGTTACAATTCTAATACATGGAGAATTACTTCAACGTACATCATCAAATATCATTGTCAATATAATATTGTAATATAATATTGTGACAATATTGGATTCATTGGCAATCTAAAGTAAGTTCACTATTTCTTTTGCGATGGGTCAGGTCTAAAATGTTGGTAGTATGACCTTGTAATATCGACCATCAAATCCTGCGTACATTCTGGAAGCTCAGACTGGAACGATCCAGGGGATCCGGCAAAGAGAGTAAAAGGAGGAACAACAGTCTCTGGTGGAAGCACAGTATTATCTGCTATTGCACAACAGTCTTTTAAAACACATCTACGTCCAATAACACAATTCTTGCCGATGTGTACATATGAACCCACTTGCGCGGCGTTTACTACGGATCCTTCTTCAATCATCACGTGATCACCGATATGAAGTGGAAAAAACGCAACTCCTTTATGAAATTTTTTGAATGGTGGTCTAATAACTGCTTTGCTACTGATAATACAATGGCGACCTATCCTCACATTCGCAAGATCTCCACGGATGATGCAGTCGGACATAATAATAGTCTTTCCATTGAGTACTATGTTTTGACTGCCACAAAGCACAGACTGCCGGCTGACTTTGTTGCCCGATGCTGTTTCGATATACTGAGCCTTTGAGTAATAAATATCTTGCTGTTCCATTTTGACAATATTTTATACAGTTGTACGGAAATGGTTTAATCTGAAGTCGATTCCAGCAGATATTTTGATCTATAATCGTTCCTTGAATATTGTGTCACAACTTCAAATAATAAAAATACACTTGCTGTGTAATTTTATACGTTAATATTTTAAGTTATTTTATATTACAGGTGGAAGTATTTTTGGGAAAGCCCTATTTACTTTGTGACGTCATCTTAGTTAGCACAGCAAGAAATCATTTATTTCTCATAAAACGGATATTCAAAATATGACGGACCTAACTATTTTAATTGAGATGTGTGTAAACTGGACTCAATATTTGATATAATATATATTCATCAAGTAATAAGAGTATCTAAAAATCTTAGAAATTTCCATACAATGTTAATATTGTGTTTTACACATTGTTCTCACACATACGACGATACACTCCTACAGTCGTGGGTTTCTTGGTGTTATCATATATGTGTTTGTGTGTGTGTGGTTGGGAGACAGGGTAGGGGGAGGCAAAAAGGGGGAGGGGGAGAGGCAGCACTAGCCACCGATATGTCACAAAGTGCCAGAGGGCTAAAAGTATACCATACTTTAACAGGCACCCAGGGGGGGGGGTATAAGGGTTGCCAACCTCCTATCTTCCAAACTTTTTTGCCTCATTCTCCCATCTCCCAAAATTTTTCTTTCCTTTCTCCCATCTCCCACTTATTTCGTCCATCTCCCACTTTTAGTGCTATTTGTCACACCATCGCAGATTCAACACACATTGCTATATTGACTTTTGTTGTCATGTCAAAATTATCAAACATGAAGACAAAACTTACAACAGCATAATTTAATCATTACTATGACTACATCAATCTTGATTGCCTGCTCCCTCCCCTTTTCTCGGAGACATGGTACCCTTGCAAAAGTTACAACCTTCACTTTGTTTAAATCAGCACTATCCATTGCTTTTAGTTACCGTTAAAACATGAAACGTGCACAGCACAGCACAACTCAGTTTGAATAATCTTGTATTCTGAAGGGTGGTGTCTTTAAAAGCTTTATGAGACCTGGTGATGGGATTTCAGAGTGGATGATGCTGTCAATGAGAAGAGAGCTTGATTCAAAACTTTCAAGGCCCTGATCAAAGCTGGCAAGTCAGATAAAACCAATCTTGATATTCTGAAGCAAAGCATAAGGCATATCGAGTTGTTTGGGGTGCTAAGTTGGAAGCTGAGAAGAAAGTGTTCCGTGACATTTCTCTCAACGACACTATAGTGTTTAAGAGAACTCTCACTCAGTGATATGGAAAAGATGAAGGCATGGGTTGAGTACTATGTAAGATTGCTCAATGTTGAGTTTGCCTTGTGATCTGCTCCACGTGGTCCGCCCCCCCAGTAATGGTGCCACCTTTTCCAGTTACTGTAGAACAAATTCCCAATGCTCTCAGGAAGATGAAATCTTGTAGAGCTGCTGGTCCTTTGGGCATCATGGCGGAAATGGTAAAAGCTACAAGGGAGGAGGGTGTGGCACTGATAACGGAGCTTGCTGAACCTATATTTTATGTTACGGCTCAATTCTTAGGAATTGAGAGGAAAGTTTCATTCTGAATCTCTACAAATGTAAGGAAGAAGTTCTTGACCATGGCAACTACCGTAGACTCAAGATCACTGACCTAGTAATGACGTTGCTTGAGAGGGTGATGGACTCTTTCATCCGTTCTACAGTCGACATTGATGCGATGCAGTTCGGATTTGTCCCGGATCAAAGCATCACTGATGCCATCTTCACAGTGCCCCAAGTACAAGAGAAGTACCTTGTTGCCAATAAACCACTCTATCTTGCGTTTGTCGATCTGGAGAAAGCTTTTGTCCTTGTACTGAGAAAAGTCCTTTGGTGGGCACTGCTGAGTGTATGAGTGAAGGAATTGGCAGTTTTTGTAATTCATGGCATGTTTTCCAATGCCAGAAGTCGAGTGTGGGTTAACAGACAGCACAGTGAGAAGGTAAGAGTGGCGGTCGGTGAGAATCAAGGCTCTGCCCTTAGCACTGTACTATTTACCACCAAACCCCCGCCCCCATGGAACGTCCTCCAAGGGGCCGGGAAACTAATTCCACAGAGAGTCGCGCCGCCGACACTCTGGAGCAGCGAGCATGGCGGCCAGCCACTGGTACTACGCGGAGTGGATGACGGAGACTCGTGCCACTCCTTTGGCTGAGTCCGCACCACGACCACCCTGGACGGAAAATACCCAGGGACTGGCTCGGGTGGTGGTGATATGGATGGTATACGTATACGTATACCTACCTCTTCTTTCTGCCAGGATGGTGGCCGGGAGTCTCACACCCCAGACTGGGATGCTTGCCTCCTCCCTCCTGGCCTGAGCAACCCCGTGTCTGGAAAAGAACACCAGTAGAACGCTGTAGGAAGAGATTTGCCACTCCCCTCGAAGCTCGGTGAGAGTCAAGCAACGATTCAGCGCTCAGGGGTACCCAGTGGCACGGGTACTCAATCGTCGTCTAAAATCAGGCACACCCACCAAGACGTGGGAAGTGCTGGAGAGGCATGCCGAAACCCCCCCCCCATGAAAATGCGCGGTGGGGCTAGTACATACGCCATAGACGGGTTTGACACCTCCCCCCATCTCATATCTGAGAACGACCTCGTTGTTCTGACCTGTCAGCACCACACCTCGGGCCTCCTGGTGGTAGAGCCGGAGTGTGCTGAGAACAGGTATGTGCTACACTGCTTTCCCTCGTCGCGTGGTGGGTCCGGAGTGAGCCACCGATAGTGGTTGTGTTTGATGGGCAACGCATCCCCCAGTGTACATTTTGCGGGTGATTTTACCGATAAAGCCGACTTTGCCGTTAGGCACCACAGAAGCATCATTGTAGGGGAGTATCACCTCACACAGATGTTGCTGTTCACTCGTCAGCACACCATCTTCAGGGGGCATGCACTGCAGGTGTTCAGGAAGTGCGTGGCCAGGCACTTCCGGATCACTCTTTGGGGCAGCTTCTGCTCCGTTGAATTCCAAATCCTTCCTCACAGGGTGAAGGCGTCTTGCTACCCATTCCGGCTCCACGGCATGGCAGCATGAACACTTCATGCTTTTGTCACAAAAGTGAACGATTGGACCAAAAACCAGCCTTAGTTCTCCAACTTATACACCCATATCTTCATTGTCTTTATCTATATCTTTATAGTTTACAGTTGCGTGTAGCAACTATCAATCAAGACCACCCAATGGCTGATTTCAAGTCTCAATAGACTGATCTTGTAGGGTGCAACCATCGCAACGTTTCCATACCATTTGTTCTTGGTCGTCTGTTGCGTATGACACGTGTGTTATCCATAATAGGCTGCAGATTCAGATCACAACAGTTACAATCACTGTCCCGACGTAAGGGACGGTGCAATATTTACCAGGAAGGGGGGACCGGTGCATTTGGTAGGGGGACAGGTACTTTTTTCAAGGTGCAAAGTAGGGGGACCGGATGATTTTTCATTCTCGTTGGGCATGGGACATGTACTTTTTTTCAGCTGCTGAAATCCCACCTCGACGTGAGCGAATCGGTACAAATTACTCACGCGAATATTCATGGGATTTTTTTTATGAATAGAGGTCATGGGACATCAGTTTTTTTTCATCACATCAGCAGAGGACAAGACCTTTTTTCGGACAAGTTTTTCGATACGCACCGGTCCCCCCGCCTGTTAAATATTGCACCGTCCCTAACTACTGAGTGTATCATATGTGTAGCTCTATTTAAATAAGTATTGTGTTTTAATATGTGACTAGCTTATACCCGTGTTGCCCAAGAGGCATGCTGAGAATCATATCGAATCACTCCGGTTACATAATCGTATAAGTAGATCCCACCTAATTCATTGGTGAAATCCATTGACATGGCATGTAAAATGAAAATCTAAGGGAGGAAATGTTAGTTTCCATGTAAAAGGGAACACAATGCCCTCCATGGGCATAGAAAAAAGACATTTGGTGAGTGTATGAATATGTTTTTTACAGCATTTTATTTTCAAGCACCCTTGCCCTGACGACACTTGCCCACGTCCTGACAGCACCACTAATATGCAAAAGCTATGGGGTGAAACATTAGTATCTATGGTAATGGGAACATAATGCTCTCCATGGCATAGATATTCTCACACACTTCAGTAGAACATCCCTATTCAGACTGCCAAAGGACTGGCGTCAAGTGGTTTAATATAGGGGTGGTCTCCATTGGGACGTTGGCAATGGTCTTTTTTATGAAGAATTGGGACTGTTATAACTAATCTTATAATAGAGGTGGTGTATTTATAGAGGTGGTCTTGATTGAAGGTTCTAATATACACTTAGCCCAATTGGCAAAGTGGTGGTAATCCCTAGTATTTCAACCCATGTGACGCCTTTGGCGTCTTTATGACATCACACTACTAAAACATCAGATTACAACAACACGTACCCCGGTATATGTAATACCATGAGAGCCAGGGCCCCGGGGCCAGAGCACCCATTTTTGCTCTAGTATCTACTTTATCACTTCACACTATTGAAATATGCGGACACACTCATATCCAATTACAATTTAAATATATACCCCAAAGTTTCATTCTGCAGTAGATCAACCAGGAAGTTGTTTTTGATTGGGTAGATTAAGATTGGAGACGAGTGGATTGTCTACTTAAGTTTACATAAGAATAATGGCTAAGCCAGACCTTGTTTAGTATTTGTAAAGGTGACTGATAGGGTTCACATTATCATTTACAGTGATATCATGCTACTCGTATTGTTTGTAATACCACACCATAGTAGTACTGTAAAAAAAAAAAAAAAAAATGGCCCTCAATGGCTCAGTGGTTAGAGCGCACGACCAGAAAACGTGATTTGCCTGCGTCGCAAGTTTGCGCCCCGGTCATGGCAGACACAGTGTCGCCCAACCTCCAAATTCTTCACTATTGAAGGAGATCTAGCCTATTAAAATCCTTGTATACGTTGGCAGAACTAACATATTCTGGCAATAGCTCCGCCGATACACACTAAAGGCAGATTCAAATGCCCAAACGAGTTGTTGCAGGTTCACTAATCTAATCTATACACACATGATAGAATTTTTAATGAACCAGTCTTTAGTAAAATGCGTGGCAAGTGTGTGTGAAAGTTGCACGTGACGCTTTGATTATCCTTTTTATATAATTTTCACAATATTTGATACAACTGGAATAAAGAGGACAAAAGCACATGCATATAGTTTATTAGTTCTTTGGACACCACATGATTTCTGTAAAGAAAATGCACAATTTCACTGAATACTGTCACTCACATCGGAACTCACACTTTTGCAGTGTCGATTAGTCCCTAGATAGGATGCTAGGTTTTGGAATGAAACTTTCAACTACATAAGATCTAGTCACTTAAACAGCCACAACTTTCATCGGTGTTTGACACTTTGGTACCCGTTTATGGGTTAGCTAGGGTTCCATTTGAAGGCTGTGACCTAGGGCCTGCTACACATAATTATACAACTTTAAAGGTACAAAAGAACACTAATTAACAATACATGCTACTGATACATCTACATCCAATATAAATAAGCTAAATATTTAATAATAATTGCATATTTATACTAGCAGACCACTTAACGTGCTATAGCTAGTTTACAAATATGTACATCAAGCGTGAAGATCTGCACACAATGCAATGCAAATATTTGATACTGGTCTATAAGATTGTAAGGGGGTTTGTGAAAGCAGTGAAAAGCCCGAATATAAATTCAATCACATCCATGCAAATACACCGGAATGGAAGATTCTAGAAAGAAACATTGTTGATAGTGACAATATTGAGACTTTAAAATCCCATATCAATAGATTTCCATGGCCTAATTAACTTCATCGTTTGGCGCGATAAAACAGAAATATAAACCGAAACCCTCTAAACCGAAACCGAAACAAAATGATTATGAATCAGTAATCGGACCAATCTTTATCAAAATGGCAGTGACTGGAGAGGACCTGCAACTTCCTTATCATGATGAATGCACGCCTGAAATAGATATACTTACTCAATTTTCCCAACGTTTATCACCTGGGGTTTATCACCGTGTCATCTCGCAATGTTACATGGACTATAGTCTACATTCTGCATGAAGTAGCATTAGATGTGATTGTAACTGACTTTTTAAAACGTACGGGAACTGACAACGGACGGTTTTGTCTCAAATGTTTCCTTTTAAAAGGAGTGCGCAACTTCTCTGCACGAGTGGGAAGTCAATGATAGTTGGTGGTAATCGCCGGCTTCGGACAATGTTTAGTGGTAATGGCTCGATGCGACGCTACTCAATCCTTGTAGACGGGACACGGACCGTTCATACTCTCATACTGCCGATATCCGCCAGGGATCAGCGCATTCTTCAGTATCAAGTCAAAGTGAGTATCAGTCGCTGCCACTGCATTATACAGCGAATGGAAAACGAGCACTTTATGGGAGATGCTACCGAAAGTCAGCAGAATCTCCTGCTCAGTCATCCCACGCTCTGCATCTTTGGGTTCGAATTTGGCCACCATGTCGTTTTCCAACACTTCGGGTTGTTTGTCCATTATAAAGTCCGATGTGATCAAGAAAGGTCCGAATTGCGCCTCTTTCACACTGTCCGGCACTTTGGGGTGCGACAGGAATGAGTGTTCCCGGTATTGGCCAGCGAACTGACCATCGAAGCAGTCCACTCTGACCATAGCGTTCAGAGGACAGTGCGTGCTCTTTGGCCCGCAGTGGAATTTTGGCAGTATCACAGTGCGATTCAGTATTTTGCCTAAGTACAGCGCGGACTTCAAGGCTGCTGTTTCATTTGCGTAGTTTGCAGTAGGTATTGTATTTTCATAGGTGAGGTACTGTCGCTCGGTGCTGCTGTAGTATTCGTCGCCATCATAGAACCAGTGGTGCATCTCCTTCGCTCGGTAGACTTTGGCCTGCAAAAAAGAAAACATTTAGTTCTGAAATGGATTATAGTGGAGCCTGTTTAATGTGGGCATCTTTGCGAGAAGGGAACAGTGACCAGGCGATATTTCCTAAAACTGGAGGTATCCACATGGACCGCCTCCTCTATGTCATTAAGTGATTTCATTGCACTGAACTGCAAGCTTGATCACTACCAACCTGCATTCCATAGACTCATATTCACAAACCAGCTTGCTGATTAAAAAATGACCTTCACGATACCATGTTAATCCTAATAACCACTATATATACGTCGTACTGTATTTGCACTGTCTTTATTTCGATTTTATTTTTTTGGCAAGGAACCTACATGGTTTGAAATAAAATTCAAAATTAACGTGGTACTGGACATTAAAGGGGTGCATTGTGTTTACGCTGACTCTAACGGCTATAATCAGCGGTTGTGGACAGTGTTTGTTACCCATTTTAGTAGATAATATTTACTTCCTGTTTTATTTTGTTTTGTGAAAATATATAACATTATACTTAAAATCATGTTTCGTATTTTACTCTGCATTGATAGATTTTTAGGACATAAATTATTCAATATCTTTTTCAAATGGAAAGCAACCTACATCAAATTAATACTATTTTAAAAGCTTTTGATAAGATGTTAACATGAGTAAAAAAAATTTTGATTGACATCTACACACTTTAAACTTTACAATGGTAATCATTAAATTTTCAAAGAAAAACTGCCCAGTCCCACCTTAAACAATTGTGAATACCACACAGCATTAAAGAATGTTCTAAAACAAAATGAGACCAAGCGCGGTGTACCAAATACATAGGATTTTTAGTATTAAGTGATTAGACGACTAACTCCAATTTAGCTTAGAACTTTATCACAAGTCATTCTCTGTTGGCATTCACAAGCATTTACGTCGGGGCAGTCAGTATTTAGTGACTTTAGTACCTTTAGTGACTAAAATAATAAATTCTAGTACTACTGCAGTCTAAAATAAAGCCTAATTCAAAATTTCTCACATCAGATATGTGATTAAAGCTATTTAAAATGAAACAGACATTCAACTTGGTAACTTTGAGCTTCTTTTAGGCTCTATTGTAGTCTACAAAAGTACGGTACATAAAGTAAAAGACCACCTCTTTATTTAGACCTCTACCATAAGACCAAATTCATAAAACTATACGAGAATGAACTTATGTGAAGAGACCACCTCTCTATCGAGACCACCTGAGAACATTGCTCCCAAAGGTGGTCCTAATAGAGAGGTTGTACTGAGCCACTTACGGCGAGGGAGACGATCCAGTTGTTCTGCACAGCCACACAGCGGGGACACGGCGCAGCCTCGTCAGGGAAAAACCTGGCGGTCACAGGGGAGCAAGGGTTACTTACAAAAGTACTGCTCATTGTCAGTGAAAAACCATCCAGTTACATTATAGTCATGAATGTGTCATGACGTTGCATGTACAATTATTTTGACGGGATGAAACTATATAGCCAGCCGTTGGCAGCCAATATACTAGTAGCCAACTTTAAAGTTGATAGCAACGAATGTGGGTCCTGATAAGTCCGGGGTCCTGGCAACCCAACTGTATGGTTGCTAAAATATTGAAATAATATAGCCTCACAACAATGTACGATGCACACACTGGAGATGCTTATAGGAGTGGCAGTTTGCAACAAACATTGTGCGGTAGGCCCTTTTTTTGTAAGTATTTGTAGGCCTACTAGTCTTTATCGGGGTAAAGCCGTTGAGGTATAACTCCGGGAGTTACCCCAACAAGATGGAGATAGTATACGTCGTTTAACATGATATTTATTGCTTCTTTTTACGACCGACAGAATTAACACGACGAATTCTCAACGCTGTTTCCCCACGATATCGTCGGTATGCGTTTTACGACCGTGCTGCGTTTTCTCTTTACGCAACGGATTTTCTCGATTTTAGCGTGATTTTTTCGTTGCTGGATGACCTACATTGATTCTCGGTCGAGAAAACGCTTTATGCAACGATCCCCAGGGGTTGTTACATAACGCGTTTTCTCGACCTAGAATTAAATGATATAGGTCATCGAGCAACGAAAAAACACGCTGAAATCGAGAAAATCCGTTGCATATCGAGAAAACGCTGCACGGTCGTAAAACGCATACCGACGATATCGTGGGGGAAACAGCGTTGAGAATTCGTCGTGTTAATTCTGTCGGTCGTAAAAAGAAGAATCAAATATCTGTTAAGCGTATGAATTCATGAGGGTGAGGGGGGCGGTCGGATTTGTGTCATTAGCTTGCACTGAAATTTGCCCCCCCTATATTCCCTTGCATTCAAATGTGACCCCTCCCCACCACACACTCTCAAAGTCCTGATCTTACACCCTCTGACCCCCCTCCCCTCATAAATAATGACGTCTCCCTATAAGCTGTCTTCTTCAATTATCTTTACATACTATTTTTGCACACTGAGCACGCTAAAATTCACTCTTCTTCCAAACTAATCTCTCACAAGATCCCCAAGTAGGATTACATGTATGTGTGGTTGAATCAGCAGGATTCATTTTTCAAATTCACGATGGGTACTGAATTACGCATTTCGATGTCTACGGTTTCCACCTTAACGTCAAAACACGTTTATGCAACGCCGAAAAAAGAAATTAAAAAAAAATCGATGACGAGATTTACACACCATCGAGCAAAATTTTGACGGCCATCGAATATATTTATGCAACGGCACCCTGAACTATGAACTATGCCAAGCTCACCGCTTTGAGCGCTCATAGAACTGCAGGCCACTTGGAAACTGCTCCCTGTCCATGGTGGAGACGTGGAACGATGGGTTGGTGTTGAGCTCTGCCTTGATGGCAGCTTGGAATTGCCGCTGGTCGTTCATCTGGAAGCCACAAACCTCGTACAGTAAAAGCTCCAATTAAGACCACCTCTCTAATGAGCAGTTTATAAAGGTTCATCTGTTAAGTTCATCAAAAGAAAATCTATTTATTGTTGCGTCCTTAGCACCTCAGCTTATTAATATTGGTGGGTGCCGTTTTCAACCTGTCCGAGGCACGTCCGTACCCATTTTCTGACCAAGACCCCCCCCACATCCGACCCCTGACTAGTTTGAAAGCTCATAAAGGGCCCCTAATGTGGGGGACTTTGCACCGGTGCTGTCACGCAGTGATTCGGGGGGTCCCCCCTCACACGTGACAGGTCTACAGAGAGAGGATAACCACTGGTTAAACCACGTCAGATATGAATAAAAAACAGGGCCGATTCCTATCAAGAATATGGTGCCAGCCCCACGTGCTAATAGACAGTATCTCTCAGTTATGGAAAATGCTCTTACTACAGACTGTATATCAATATAGAAATAGTGTTCTGAGGAAGAGGTTGTGGTCGTACCCCTGTTTTGGCTGTGTTGCGTGCCATGTCCATCATGCGGCGGTACACGGCCTTGGACCCGTTGGTTGGCCGCACGAGGTCGAAGCCCACGGCGTAGTTGTTCTTCAAGCCGTCGATCATGGTGAGGATGTCGCACGGGGCGGCGCCGCCAGGGTGGTCACAGGTCAGGTGCTCGAACAGGTTCTTGAAGCACGTCATGTCGGCGTCAGAGTGAAGCACCGTGAAGTCTGCCTGTAAATTTTTTTTTTCTTTCTTTATTTTTTGCCTGTAAAGTTTGCCATTGATTATATTATATTGTTTCACACGCTATGGTCAATTTATACATAATTCTTTATTTCTTCTTTAGTGCGTGTTATTATTCTATATGTACTATTTATATCATACACTTATGATGTATATTTCATTGTTTTCATATTTGTTTGGCGTCACATTTATGTATTGATATTAGGGTGACATATTAGGGGTCCAGAAGGGCTGGGTATTTCACTATATAGCTATGTATTTGTACATGTAAAATATTTGTCACTATAATAAACTAGGTCAGAAGTGTTCAAAGAACACGGCGTCGCTAGAACAACTTTGAATTACTGACAATTAAGATATATACAGAAATGATGTATACTTTACTGTTAATCAAGCTCAACTGTTAAAGGGTAACTAAAATGTTATACAAATATTGATTAAAAGTACAGATATTAGGTAATCAGCTACAAATAAGCACATGTCAAATAATTAGGCAACGATATGAAATAATAAAAATCTCAATTTCATGAATAGTAGCTTTTGGGCAAGTTGATTTTATTAAAATTCGAAAAAAAATCACATTTATGCAAATTAGATGAATACTAATGAAAAAATTACTTATTTGTTATGTGGATCTGATAGATGAGTACAAGAGCTTTCTTTCAAATGAGGTATCATACATATCTGCAGCTAAGATAGTTTAAATTATATGAAATGTTTTATATTCTTACTTTTTCGCAGTATTTTCAATGACGCGTTGCCATGGAAACCAGCAAATTACTAATACCTACAGAGGGTTGATTTTTGGAGACTTTTAGTATGTTACAGAAGACAGGTTTTGAAAAACATATCAATCGTTAAACATTATGTTGCAATTACTTTGACGTCAAGGTTTTTTTCACCCTATTGATTTCATCATGCATACTGATTTTATTAATTTGCAGCAGGTATATACATTGATTTTATCATGTTGACTAAAGTGCGTTGAATACTAGTAAAATGTCATAGAAATGCCCTGTAGAAAGCATATTTTAATTGGCAAAGTGCCCAAAATCGAATCACTTCGGTGTTGCCTCATACCTCATAGTTGTATAATGTTTGAACGAAATCGATTCATTGGTAAACTTTCTAGCTTGTCCAGAGACATACATAATGAATATTTATAATGAATACATACAAACGAAAGGATCACAAGGCTTTCGTTTCAGCTGCTGAAGCGGCGCAATAAAAATCAATCGATCAATTGTAGGAATTGACCACTCGATTGTCGTGTCAATCGCAAAATTGAGCATGCTGACGTCTGATTTACCCGAACGAAGTGAGGGTAAATCAGACGTCAGCATGCTCAATTTTGAGATTGTCACGACAATCGAGTGGTCAATCACCATTCTATCATGACTAAAATCCATTTTCATGATTTTATTTTAAAATAAATCATATTATAACATTCAACATTCAAGTCAATTTCGTTTGTTTTGAGCGCGCGGAGACGTCAATTCCTACAGTTTTGAGCGCTAAGAAGGCGTTAGTCTAAACTGTTGCACTCCGCACAGCATGAACACGCCTTACTATGTCAGGGGCTGTATTGATATTGTGAGGAGTTTAGACTAACGCCGTGGGTTTTTTGGGAGCGTGTTTTCCATCGCAAAATTAAGCACGGAGATTGACCAATCAGCGTGGGTTATTGGCGGTGATTTTTGCACGGAATGATAGAATAATTAATAGTGGATTGTTTACTAAACTTTTCTTTGGCTATGCAGGAAGAGTAGCTTATTTCGTGTTTCATAAAATCTTGCAATAAGGACTGTACATTGGTAATCGAGGAGCAGGTAATGCTGCTGTCAGAACCCAAATGTGAACCATTACTGGGCCATATGAAACATAGGGCACACGGATACGTAACGACTATCATCCGAGATGGTATCTGTGATGTCTGTGTGTTGGAATAATGTTGTTTGAGTTGTTTTACAGTTGTATGGAGAATTCCCAGTCACTCCTAAAAGGCGGCACTAATATAAGTTCACGGACTTAATAATTAAGTAGTGATTTTTTCCAATTTAAAAAAAGAACCTATTGCCGCAAAAAGGTAGGTCAAAAAAACATTGAGGTGGTTTTTCAAAAAGGTACGCATGTGCGTATACAGTGCGTATATTTATGCTACCTCCCTCTCTTGATTGATTTGGATGTGTCAATCTTAGTTATTATAGGGACGGGCATGTTGGAATACTCAGCCCGCAGACAAGTACAAGTCTTTTCAATTTGTGGCCCTGAAAACGCCAAGAGAGACCGACCAGTATGTGTGACTAAATGTGAGCATTCTAGATGGAATGGTGCATGTTTTGTCACGGGTAATAGCCATTTTGGACGCCATCTTGGATGTCTTGAATCGCTCAAAGATATGATATACTCCTAACATAACCAAACAGTAAAGTAAAGTAAAGTAAAGTGACCCCCAATTCGCTTTTTAGCATCAGGTGTCACTGTGAGCCCCACTCAACCCATGTCGGAACTAACCAGCGAGAAACGCAGTGTATAAACTGATCATACGTTTCATTGGTAGTATATTGTGATATTGGGTTTTGATACTTATGTATTTTGTTCTTAATCATGTATGTTACTTGTGGTTTGAGAAGTCGGCATGTAATGAGATCTTTAGTTGTTTGATCAGAGCTGGACATGAAATAAACTCTCTGTTCAACATACGTTATTGTTTTGGAGCATCAACCTCAACACTGAGTCCTAAGCCCCACCCCAACCCATCCTCTGCCACACGCACATACCTCGAGCGCCTGCAGTATCATCTCGGCCCTTGAGCTCGTCTTCACGTTGAACTGTTTTGACCCATAGTTACTCGCCTGCTTGGAAAACTCCAGCATATTGTACGTCTTGCAATGGATACCTGAGCAATAGGCAAAGCTAGAATTGTACGGATTTGGTAACTTTTGTCACTGCGCATTGCATGGTGTCGTATTTGACTACCATTAGTGATTCCATGTAAGTTACATTCTGGAAGACATAATTTCACTGTACCTAGTGAAAGCCTCCTCATTAATGAGGCCATTTTCTATATTCCTTAATTCAATTTGCAGTGTATCAATTTTCTTTGGCTATGTAAGAAGAATAGCTTATTTCGTATTTTATAAAATCGCACAATAAGGATTGTATTTTCCAACGCATTATATCATATTTCAGTTCATGTTCTCCAACAAACCATAAACTATTTTACTCTGACAAGATACATTACTGTCTGTTAACAGAAAGTTATTGAATTTTGCGCAGCCTTTTTTGGCTCATTGTGTTAAAAGCTACGTATATTTCAATATTTCAACTTCTTCATTATTGATTTTTTTTAAAATAAAGTTTTGTTTGGGGCCCATGCAATTAGCTTACATTAGGACTGTAGCGGGCAACCAAACCCATCACCTACCATAGGGCTGTAGCTGTGCGCACACATCCTCGTGGATGGCCAGTATAAGGTAGTTGTCGATATTGTGCGGCTGCAGACACGTCTGGTACATGTTGATGCACATGGGCACGAAGCCAAGGTCAATGAGGGTGAGCAACACCTGGAGGAAATAAGCATACACTCTAACTCTTTTCTGCACCTAGAGGAAAATAAGAGTAACTCTTTTCTGCACCTGGTGATAAATAAGGATACAGTTTAACTGCTTTAAATAAAACAAGATACAGATGATCACCTGCATTACACAGACACCTTTATACCCAAGCCCCGATTGGGTTGGTTAAGACTATACGCACGAGGTCCGTAGGCTATGAACTCAACTCAGAATTCAGACAAAAATTCAGCAAAACGCACCGGATGACCCCGTGGTTTTGAACGAATGACGTGCATAACGTTCAGATAACTACGTCACACGTACGTTGATAAACGTGGTGGTTGCACCTACTGTACTCAATCGTAGAAAAGATACAAAACCATTGTCTCTATCACATGACAGATCCTTACATGCTGATGCATTTTTACAAGAACATTTACTTTTCCTACCTTTTTTGCCATTCATTGTAAACAATGATACTGTATCAAAATCACGAATCATGTACAGTGAAGTGAACCTGCACACGTGGACTTACATCAGCCATCATTATAACAGCTATGAAAGTGTGACAGACAGATGTTATATAGCTCTATACTTATTCTTCAACTTGTGTTTCATTTTTCTCTACTATACATGAGCGTAATAAAAAGAAGATGTCAATGGAGGCAGCCACTATCGGCTTATAGTGTCTATAACTATATAGAGTTCTCTCTATACTACTTGTGTGCGTCCTCATACCAATATTTTCTATACTTTATGACAATCTTTCGTATTCATTTATCATAGTCATTATCATAATAAAGAATCATTCATAATAATTCCTTTTCCTTAAATTTTCTACACATAAACAAGACATAATATGAGGGGTTTGGGCCTTAAGCAACTGCTTATGTATACATATTAGTTTTTAAACCAACATTTCATGACCCACTTCATATGCTGTGTACAAAACATCTAGCCCAAGTGGAAGTAAATAGCGATGAGTATACAATCTATGAATTGTACCTTTTTATCAGGTGAAGAAACCGCCTGAAGCGCACTTGCAAAGTCGAGGTCTTCAAAGTTGACATCCTTCTGTTGCGGCTGTGGTGTGGGCAGTGGGTTGGAAGGTGGTGCCGACGGTGAGAAGGGTATGCTCACAAAGTGCTGTTTCTTAATGGCGTGCGTGCTCTGATTGAAAAGATGCAGTTTAGTTTAAGCATTTAAACTTGCAAGTGCTATGCTGAGGGTAACAATAAAATGAAATGAAACCGGCAAACTGCATGTGGCAGCAGAAAATGAATTACATAAAATGTTGCCGATTGTATTCCATGTGTACCATAGAAAATGTGTCTAATCCCAAGCTTAATATGGGGGGGGTGGTCAAGTCTAGGGGGGGGGCTATGAGTATGAAAACACTTGCTGTACTAAGAGCTGTCCAGGCAATGATGTTAGAGGGACATGCACAACAAATGCCTCTTTAGATAGATTCAAATAATAATTTTGTTTTTTGATACACTTGACATGTTGCTTTTAATCTCTATATAGACTAGATCTATAAATGAATAAGGGATTTATTTTGTTCCAACAAGGCGAAGACGTACACACTCCAAATTATGTATGTATAATGATGACAAATTGGTGGTCGTTTTTATTTCAAACGAAATAAATTATTTTAAATGATACAACGCAAGATTTTTTTATAGAAATGTTTGTCATGCTAATTACAGGGTCATGTTTGTTGACGTATGTAATACGTTAAACGTTTGTGTAGTCCAACGTACGTTGTACGTCACACATACAGTCACACTGGGTGGTGATGGAGTAGACTCGACCAGCCAGCCTCGCTTGACGGGGCCACGCGCTGGAGCTTGCTGTACGTTGGTCTGTGTTGCGCGAGACTAGTGATGGAGGTGCATTTAGTCTGTTTCGGAGCTGTTTTGTTGAGGAGTGCTGGCAGAAAGGCTGTTTCAACCAGCGCAGCACCGGGTAGACAGCAGTGTGTTGGGGGTGGGGGGTGGAGGGTGGGGGGTGGAAGGTATGGATGGAGGAGCGTTTAATCTGTTCCAGGTCAACCCGAGCAGCAGGGGAGGAGGAGGTGTGGATGGAGTGTGTGTGTGTAATGTGTGTGTGTGTGTGTGTGTGTGTGTTGTGTGTGTGTGTGTGTGTGTGTGTGTGTGTGGTGTGTGTGTGTGTGTGTGTGTGTGTGTGATGTGTGATGGATATACATTTAGTCTGTTCTGAACCTGTTTAAATGGGGATGAGGTAGAGAGGGTTAATGAGAGAAGAGAGGGGTAGTGACGGAAGGAAGGGTAGGGGAGGGTGGAACTTTTAATCTGGTCCGCACGTGTTTACCAGCACTAGGTGTGGGATGGATATTAGAGAGATAAATCATTACCACATACATGTAGCGTGTATATGGCTGTCACAATTGACCTCTTTCAGTGTTTGTAAGCACAAGCTCCTGCCGGAAGATGCGCGCGCATTTTGGACAGAGTGTGAGACAATAACAGTGTTATTAAACAGTGGTAACAGTGTTTTAGTATTTGTGTTATTAACACAAGTAGAAATCTAGTCAAAGCTGATGAAATACGATTCAAAATAAAATATGTGTATCATATATGACAACTAGAGAAGTATGAACATTTCTGCGTGTGTCACAATTATGAATATAGAGCCCAATAATACCATCTTCAAAATGTCTAATATACACGATGTTTTGTGACACGAGTATATTTTCTGGGTTCAAGTTGCGCGCGCATCGCGCGTCATACATCACTTGAAATTGGTCAATATAAAAGTGGGAGGACGATGATGGAGGTGTATTTAATCTGTCTCAAGCCTGTATACTGACGGGAGCTAGTGTGAGATATGAGGAACAGAGGGAAGGATGGGGAAGGAGTACTCCAGATTTCATCTGTTTCAACTCGAGCAGGGCCGGGTAGCCTGCTAGTAACTTATGATTTTACAATCAATACGTACGTAGTATGCGTTTTGATAAAAAATATCAGTACCCATAAAAAAGTTGACGTTCATATTGATCGTCCCTTCCATATCTCCCCTGGAAAAAAGAGAACTGCATTACATTGCAGACTCTATCACACATGCGCCGACAGCCAAAATTAGCTGATCAGAAATATTTATTAAGGCTGATAAGATGTAACTGTTTACAAACATTATTTTGGTGTACATTTCAGGAAAGCAGACTAGAGAAATGAATATTTATGAAGAAATGTAACACTGTGCATAAATGAAATTGTATTTATTCAAATAGCTCAGGATGTTCTATATTTATGTGGCATAAGAAGTTTATATGACATGAAATTCACTTGTGCATGTCTCTTTATTAATGTGGGGAGAGCGTGGGGTGTGCACTGGCCTGTCATCTGTTGAGAGGCTGGGCCGGGGTGGGTGGGTGGGGGCTTGCTCACCTGGATGCTTCCAGGGGAAGGAGGCTGCTGACGTTCCACTATATGACAGAGAAGCAAGATGATGACACCCGCAAACAAAGCCATCTTGAGAGTGCGCCATCGACGGGTCATCGTCATCGACCTGAGCAAGGCAAGGAGGAGTTGCAAAGCATACACAATTGATGTAGAATCCTTGGTGTCAATATTCGAAATTGTGAATTACAGAACATCTTTATAAAGATCACTGTCATAACAGATCATTCATAAATACAGGGCTACCAACACATCATTGGTCATTTCTGTAATCAGAATGCCCAAAATTGGTATTTAAGGAGTCGACATCTGTATTCTTGTGGTGGAAATCACAATCTTCAAGCTCCCTCATCCTGGATATAAATTTAGAAAGACATTTTGTGTTTGCGTTTCCTAATTTAGAATATTGTAATCGGTGTGGGTCAAGAAAATGTTATATAGTTTTATGTTATTATGTTTTTGCAACTGGCTAGATACAGCTGTGATGAACTGCGGTTTACAACAGAAGAGGTAAAGAAAAAGGCACCTAGCCGAGGTAAGCTCAACTAAGAATAGGGCGTTTAAATCCACATAATTGACTTAAAAGATAACTACACCTTGACGCGCAGTGTTTTGTTCCTCTCGTCTCTACTTGCCTCAAACTCCCCTAAAACCAGTGTTACTAGGCTGGAGGCGAGTCCCTTATTATCAGCCGTTGCACACATAGCTTTCGACCTTTGCACTAATCGGCGGTAGGTTGCATTTATCACCTGCTAGTACTCATAACGCACTGAAAATGTACTGCAGGTGTAAATGCTCTGTCGGGGGTCCCTTTGTGGGGTAAAGATGCACTGTTAAAATTTGACTTTGACTCTGTAATAGTAGGTCATGCATAGTGCCATCAGAAGCTCTTTTTTTCCAAATCCACAGCAGTAGTTTTAGAAGTTCGGTGTCACCTTGACACAGAAATGTATAGGTACACGTTACCAAGGTCACTATTCAAAGTGTATAGAACTTCTTCAAAGCTCACCTTAATGCCATTTATGTAATTCATAAAGATACCATTTTAATTTGAAATACATTATAATGAATTCTAGATACTTGAATTTGTAAATATTTACAAAATAAAATGATGCTATATCACAAAATACCTTGCAGCATCAGACTTAATTACGTTTTGGTTTGGGTCAAAATGCTCTCAGCATCATTGTGCATATTTAGACAGTCAGTATTACACATGTAACAGAACTGAGAACCAAAATGTGTTGAGTGGTTTGATTTCTTCAGCATCTACCCGACTAAAAGCTCCAAAAGTTTTTAATCATCTAATTTTCCTCAACATGTTTTCACTGCCCAAGCTGGAATGTATACACTCAACATTACTAGTGCTGAGAGTGAGCACTCATCTAGTGGTCTTAGACTGCTGCACCACTTTTAAGAGTAGCTGTTATCATTTTGGGTCTTGGTTATGCTCCAAGGATTTTGGAAGACGAAATTTGAAATTTGAAGAAGACCTGGGTCTTTCAAAAACTCTTAGAACTAGCCTTGTTTACAATCTTTTAACACATTGATTTTTTGTGAAACAAATTTGATAAAGACAAAGCAGTAGATACAAGAGAAAAATGATAGAAGCATACGCAGCCATTCCAACATGCGTCAGAAAGATTGACATGGTCAGAAATGCGATCAGAATTATGGCTGCTGCATCTTCGGTAAAAAAAGGTTCCCTCACTCTCATAAAAACCTTTCTTCTTCTACCCCCAGTGTAGTTAACAAATCTGGTCCTCGCCTTGGCATAGGTGAAACATTTTTGGCCCTTCCCCGATTTTACTAACCCTCACCCCCAGTACTTTATGAGCACTTCCTTAATCGCCAACAGCCCTCTTTTGTTCATGAATTGTAGGAATTGACCACGAGATTGGAGTGGTCAATCACCATTCTATCATGACTAAAATCCATTTTATTTAAAATAAATCATCTTATAACATTCTCATTGCCAGTCAATTTCGTTTGTTTTGAGTGCGCGGAGGCGTTAGTCTAAACTGTTGCTCTCCGCTACACGCGGATACGCCTTGCGTCATCAGCGGCTGTATTGATATTGTGAGGAGTTTAGACTAGCGCCGTGTTTTTTTTTGGAGCGTGTTTTCCATCGCAAAATTGAGCACGCTGATTGACCAATCAGCGTGGGTTATTGGCAGTGATTTTTGCACGGAATTATAGAATGTAGGAATTGACCACGAGATTGGAGTGTCAATCGCAAAATTGAGCATGCTGACGTCTGATTTACCTGAACGAAGTGAGGGTAAATCAGACGTCAGCATGCTCAATTTTGCGATTGACACGACAATCGAGTGGTCAATCACCATTCTATCATGACTAAAATCCATTTTATTTTAAAATAAATCATATTATAACATTCTCATTGCCAGTCAATTTTGTTTGTTTTGAGCGCGCGGAGACGTCAATTCCTACAGTTTTGAGCGCGCGGAGGCGTTAGTCTAAACTGTTGATCTCCGCTACGGAACACGCGCCTTGCGTCGTCAGCGGCTGTATTGATATTGTGAGGAGTTTAGACTAGCGCCGTGGGGTTTTTTGGAGCGTGTTTTCCATCGCAAAATTGAGCACGCTGATTGACCAATCAGCGTGGGTTATTGGCGGTGATTTTTGCACGGAATGATAGAATGTCATTTTTGTATTGATTGTCAAGAAATGTAAGGAAGTCCGTGTTTTTCAAACTCAAAATGCATTTAAAATAATCAATTGAATAGATATAGAACTTTTTCGGGCACACTGTTTTTGGATAATTATATGACCGAATATTGTTATCAATATCTGCATTTCCCCCCTCATTTATACAATAACCAAAACTCTTAAAATATGCACTATTTGATTCATGTAAAAATGTTACATTATCTTGTATATGTCAATCCATACTACACCATTAGATAAGATTACTACCTACACAACAAGGTGTAATTCATGAACATTGATGTAATAATAAGGGAGAAAATCGAGTCTTAGTCCTAAATATGCGAATTCCCAGGGCTAATTATCAATATTTATAGCACCATGTAAGATCGTATAAAAAGAGGCAACCATAAGTACTAGTCTATCTGAAATATTTGAAACTAACAGTTGGGGCACAGTGAACCACCAAAAGTTAAATACATCATAATTTAACCAAAATAAAGATCGTCTAGCCTTAAAAAATTCCATCTTGAAATATTACTATCAAATATAAAAGAGCAAGATTCTGCTGAATCTGCATACATTTCTAATCGCACTCTTACCACAATGGCATAATCATGGCGTTGTCCATAACCATAACAATTTACCGTCACAGTTGCTCTATCAATTGAACTAAAATATAAGCTCTTCCGGTGATTAGCAAATTTATAGCATATATATCTCAGAATACAAAATGCGGTAATAGACAGGCGATAAAATGGTGAAGTGGTCATCACTATGGGATGTTTGCGCTATCAAGTAAAAGCTCTTCGGGTGAATAGCAAATTATCAGTTGTGACAATTCTATTACACGTGATATAGTTCAAAAGTGTATTCTTTAAGTTTTATTCTAGTCACTCCGTGAGTTGGACTATTGGTGAAAACATCGATTTTAAAACATATTTTACAACTAATTTTTAACTATTTTTTTATATGTACTGTGACGTTTTACTATGCATTTTATGCGAAATAAACTGATACAATACAATAGCAGTGTCATCACTAGATAACTACAGGACAAATTACTTAAAGATAATGCTCAGTCAAAAATATATATGTTCTGTAAAATCCAATTCTACTTTTAGAACTATTAAGAATCGCCACTGAAAGTTCAACGGCAGTTTGTGGTCAGACTGGGCATGGAGCAATCATCAAACGCTTCTCATTGTGTTGTGATCAAACCTGTGGTTGTCAGTTTACGTTTGGTCATATTAGCAGAAGGCGTTTTCACGTGCCCTTGACAATTAGTAGCATATGTTAGTGTGGTATTTAATTTTCTAACACACATTGAGTAGGGCTCCCTTGTGTGAGGTGACTTTAAAGGGGAAATAATATTTAAAAGGCAAACAAAACTCTCAACATATTTCAACTTAATTTCAACGGTAAAAGCTCTTTATTTTAAATACCACTTTTTTTTTTAATGAAAGGCCA